>JAQQAC010004253.1:5153007-5182900 GCA_029783875.1 Phataginus tricuspis | reverse complement strand
TGGTAGGATTTGTTTCTTTCTTATTGCTGCGTAATATTCCATTGTGTATATGTACCACATCTTCTTAATCCATACTAGAATTGATTTTTAAAGAAAGTTATCTACTGTACTTCCTTCTTGGGTTTTTAAGAAGGATCAGTTCAGCTGACAAAACGTTCAAGGTTTTATCTCAGCTCAAGAAGTAGTTAGCCAGAGAGGACAAAAGTCGCCAACTTACTAACGCAGAGAATATGTGAATCAAAGCTTAATCACAGAGAGCCACCACCAAGCCTGACTAACATTTCAGGAAAAAGAAAAGTTCCCTTAGAGAGCCTTAAGAGGGATGAATAAAATAGATTGACTCCACAAGACAGGGTACTGGCCGAAGCACAGGTATCACAGCACCCGGGGAAAGAGCACTGGACCGGAAGGCAGAAGCCCCGCGTCCCGGCTGGGATTTGGTGAGCAAGTCACCTGACTTTCCTTAGGCCCCAGTGACCCCGTAGCTGTAAAGGGAGAAGGTTGGAGACACTCTCCAAACCACCTTCGGACTTAAAAACGTAGGATTCTAGTTCTTGGAAGCAGTTCGTGCAAGTTTTTAAAAATCAGTAAAGGGTGAAAAAAGCAAACAAGACTGTGATCCGCGGATGGCTTAGAATTCCGGAAATCATGTGAAGAGAGTAAGGGGTAGGGTCCAGGCGGTGAAGGGCACAAAGTCAAGGACAGCGGCAGAGGCCACACAGCAAATGATGGGCCAGTCAAGGCATCTGCACAGACACTGCTGAACATCTCCCATGCAGTGGGTGGGAAAGCCACCAGCTCTTTGAGATTTTACTTTAGAATAATAATAATCATACCTTAAAAAGTGAATGAGATTCAGGGATAACTTGAAGCACTTCAGAATCCAGGGAGCTTTGGTCTCATCTTGAAATGAAGCCCTCTTTTATTTGATCACAAGTAATGATAATAAAAACAGGGTGGCTTGGGGCCAGGACTTTACCCCATATAATCTCAAATAGCACCCCCAAGGCCACCACAGATAAAATTGTCATTATTTAATATGAATAACATGGTTTCTCAATATCATGTAAGGGTAACTTAAGGTATCTTTTGACAATTTCTCTTTTTAATTTTTATTGATTTAACATGTAGTCCTTAAAAAAGGCCTGCACATGAAATGTTACAGAATGATCCCGCAGTGAGGCTAGAACTTTGGAAATTCCTGCCCAGCAAAATTACAGTCTTAAAACCTCTTTTTTTTTTTTTAATTCTGGAGCTATTATCAGTCATAGAAATATTTTTATTTCTCTTTAATAGACCTACTTGAGAGTAGTCATTTATTTAAAAATAAGTGTTAGAATCTACAACAGATTTTTTTTTTAATCTGTGTTCATGATGGCCCTTCTAAGGTCTATGAATCCTCCAAAAACTGTGTGCCACTGTGATTCTGTATGTTTACCCATTTTTCCTGAGAAACTACCCATAGCCTTCAGGTTTTCTGCAAGAGCTCCAGGTCCCAAGGGAAGATAGAAAATTCTATATGACAATTCTATGCGAAAAATTTCTATGGGATAGAAATTCTGTGACCTAAAATTGACAAAATCTTGGAACTAAACTGCATGAATTATTTATAAGGATTACATTTTAAAAATTCAACACAAAAATAAACAGTTGACCTTTGAACAACATGGGGCGTTAGGAGTGCCAACCTCCACTCGGTTGAAAATCCACATATAACTTTTGACTCCCCAAAAACTTTACTAGTAATAGCCTACTGTTGACTGGAAGCCTTACCAATAATATATAATGAGTCAATTAACCCTCATTTAGTATGTTGTATGTATTATATATGGTGTTGTTACAATAAAGTATGCTAGAGAAAAGCAAGAGTTTTTTTAAATTGTCATATATCTCCAAAACTTTTCCAATATATTTACTGAAAAAAACCTGTGTATAAGTGGATCCGCACAGTTCAAATCCCTCTGTTGTTCAAGAGACAACTGTAATTAAACTTTTCATTTATCACAATCTCTAGCTAGTGCTCTGACTAAATTGCTTGCAGACATCCTCTCAAAAATTATAATGTTCCTTTTAAGGTATTCCTCAGAACTAGTTCTTAAATAGGAATTAGTCATGCAAATTCCAAAGAACGCACAAGTTAAGAGACGGTTCCTGGAATTTACCCAGTATCTACTGAATCTGTCCAGTTCACTTTGACTTCCTCCAAGAGTGAGATCCAAAGGACCCTACACACCAACTTAATTGCATATGTCATACAAAATCCAAAGCAAAGGCAATAAATCTGTCCTTTTCAAAGTGGTTTTTTGGGTGCTCTTTATAAATCATGCTGGGTCTAAATCGTCTTCTCATATTAAAAAAATCTTCCCTCCCAATTTTAATATTAAATTATTGATCAATAGTGTCATTTCATGCAAATCTTGTCATTGCAAAATAAACTGGAATGAACACTTAAAATCTTTTCTAAAATCGTTTACATATACATGCAGAGCAATTTAACCCAAATTCTGCTTTTGGAAATAAGTGCACAAATCCAGTGAAGCAATAAGAGCCTTATGCTTGTTTACTGGAAAGAATAATTTGGGAAGAAAAGTAATAACACAGCTACAAGTTAAATGGAAAACTCGGTGGAGCATTGATAATGCTGAGAACTGGTTATTCTTCCAGGCCTAAATAGCTGATAACGGGTAGAACTGTGAACTCAAATGCCTTCTCTTAAGATTAGACATACTTAGTTCTTAACTCCTTATCATTTAACAGTCTATTGGTTTTTATTCACTTATATTTTCTCAATTGATAAAATAGTTCTTTTTCTCAGTGAGTTCGTAATTAACTTTATGAAAGTTTTGGAGGTGCAAATTCTCAGTTTTTCTGCTAATTTCCTCCATCACCTTTATTTAGGGGGCCATCATTAATTAAACCACAAAAGTGAAATCCCATGTGATATTCGCTCCTCCCTACCCATCTCATCTTGTTATGCGGGACAGACTTTCATGTTTGCAGTCCCTGTGACACTGACAATGCAGCCATCATTTAAGTGTCACAATGAATAGTCTATACAAAAGTGGTTGTTATTTTTTTTTTTCATGAGATTACCATTTTCTTATTAGAGTGGGCCTGGAAAAATGTTTGCATTTACTTATCTGTTGCATAACACAGTTTAAATCAAATGAGTTTTCCAACCTGGAATTTGTTTGATTTCAAAGAAGGGATGCACTAAATATGTGGTGTGCTGGAAGATCTTTTTTAATTGCATTTTTTAAACGTTACAAAAAAACAAAAAGGATTTTTTTCTTAGGATTTCTAATACCTGTTTGGGGAAGAACATAGCTGCCAGTCATGGAATCTCTTTTTTCTAAACACAGAGGTATATACATATATATATTTTTTAATGACCCACTTACCAGGACTCAAGTCATTCACAGTCAGGTTCATTTAATTCAGCCTTAGGGGGACAACTCACCTTGGCTGTGTAAATACGTGTGAAATAGCAATTATCTCTGTAGGCCACTGGAAGTTCTATTAACGTCCTGCAGATCCTATCTCATGGGGTAGGCCTGCTAACTGGTGAATTACTCATAATGCTGTCTAACCTGTTCCTCTCAAATAAGGTAGAAGCTTTGTAGAAGTCAAACACATTACATGTTCTCCAGTTTCTGACTAAAGAAGCAAAACTAAGTGGATCAAAGAAAACAACATAATCAGGAACAATGAATGTTTTTCTGAGATCCTTAATAATAACCCCTAAATTCTATCTCTCCCTCAATTATTTTTGATCCAAAATAGAATATATATTTTAGTTTACATAAAATCATTCTCTTAGGTATTGTAAAATAATTGAGAGAATTTTTATTTGATTTTATGTTTTTACTGATTTATTATTAAACTATCACTTCTCGCTGTAGAAAGTTTGGGGTAGACGGGGACACATGAGGAATGAAATGCAATCTAAAGCAATCATAATCCCTCCATCCAGAAATAGCTGTTTGTTATATTTCGTTCCAGTATTCTTCCATTAATATATATATGTATATATATATACATATATATATAATATTTTATTCTCTAATTAAGATCACAGTGAGTATACAGATTTGTCTCTTTTTTCCACTCAACATTATACTCTAAGCATTTTCTCTTGTCACTAAGACTTTTAACGGTTGTAAAACATTCAGTTATATAGATGATTGGCGTTTATCAACACTATCACCTCTGAAGCCTTGTAAAAATGTAGATATACTGCCCGCCGTTCAAAAGAATCTGATACAGCAACATTAGGTCTGAGCATCTGTATGTGTAGCAGGTGGTTCTGATACTCAAATCAAGCTTCAGAACCACTATTTTGCACCAAAATCGACTTAATTCTCCCTTTCTGTTGAGCATGTAAATTGCTTCCAATGTTTTGGTATATAAATATACTACGAGATTTATTATGCTACTTTGTCAAAATTGATTAATTTCTTAGGGTTAGCCTCAGGGGAATTATTAATAATATGAATATTAATCAATTCATATTATTATCAAAATTATAAAGGGTAAGAAGTTTTTTAAACTTGTGTTGTATAAAGCCATATTTTTTTCTTTTCAGTTTTTAATTCTAATTGATGTATGAGGACACCCATCCTTAGCATTGCCTATATTGAACATTATCTTTATTTTTATCTTTCCCAATATGAATGGCAAAAAAGTAATAAATTTGCATTGTTTTTAGGCACATTAGTTTAATTCCAAGTAAAATTGAATTATATGATTTGTATTATCTACCAATGTCCTTTATTGATTTTAAAGTGATTTTCTTATTTTCTTACTTGATTCACACCAATTTTAAGTTTTTTTTAAATATATATTTTTTTATTGGGAACTATGAAAAAATTTTCTAGCATCTTTTAGGTAAATATTCTGGCTACTTTAATACTTAGTATTTAAGTTGTATAGAGAATTTACTATGAAGAGGGCGCTCCAGTTAAGAGAGTACAGGACTAAAACTGAGAAGACTTTCTCATGCATATATAACTAATGGACCGTGTCTTGTAAGGATAATAAAGCACTAGCAACATACAGTTATTTAGACAAATAAACTGCATTAGGTCTATACGGTATCGATAACATCACCAACAATGAAATAAATGGTCATCCTGTTAAGTAAAATAGAATTTAATTTGTTTTAACCAGACTAAATATAATATTGAAGATTATTTATTCTACCAACTACATATGCCTTAAGTATCCTGTGTGTGGGCATGACTAAATTTAGGGCTTATATATCAATCCTTTACAATAATCTTCTCAAGTGAAAGAAATCATAAGAACAGTTTACTTAAACTTTCAAAAGTTTCCCTACTTAGGCAGACATATTTTCCTATGTAAACTTTAAAACCTCACCAACAGAAAAATAATACAATAAGAAATATGGTCTAGAGGTAAATATAATATGTAAGGCATAGAGAAGCATAAAAGCATACCCAAATCTATAGAATTTAATGATAAATTATTTATGGAAGGGTAGAGGGTAAGAGATAAATATCTTAGCCTGAATTTAGAATGCTTTTAACAAACAAAACTTACTTTGCACTAGATTAATTTACCCAAAATCAATAAATGGAAAAAGTGAGGTCTGTTAGTTCCTGTTCTAAAGCTTTTGTTTTATGATATTTCAACAAGATTCTCATTAACAAAAATGGTTCCCAGATGCTAGGGCAATGAGGTGTGAATTTTCATAATCTAAAACTCAGTTGAAAGAAAGTTTAGGAATAAAAATCCTTTGAAGTTTTGCAGAGGTTCTGGAATTTGAGCAAGTGAGCATTTTTGTTCAAATCTGCATCAAGTTCCCCATCACCACACTACTATGAAAAGAACCTATTTGGAGAAGGGTTTTTTTTTTAACCTAGAATCCCCCAAAAGCATAAAAAGCTAAGACAAATAAATAAGTTTCCTGGTTCCTATTTCAGTCTATAAAAGGTCACTGTCAGCATACCAGGACTGTTAAATGCAGTTAACTCATCCAGCAAGAATCCGTTCCCTTGTGTCTTCCTTTCCTTCGATTTTTAAATGAAAATAATCCATTTCAAGTGAGTTTATTCTGTAAAAGCTGCATCTAGTGGATAAAAGGAGTAATTAATGTAAGAAATAGCCCACAATATTTTTCTTCTCTTACCCTCTCGGCAGATCACTATTATAGTGCCTCTGGTGCTTAACCAGGACAAGAATAACCCTTATTATCATCAATATGTGTTTCTGACATTGACGAAGGGGATTCCATAGCAATAATAAAATGTACTGCAGCACGTCTGCTTTCTATGTCCTCCATTTCCCTGACTCCTTATGACTTCCTTAAACTTGCTTACAGTTACTACTTCAGGGTTCCTCTTTCTTTTTGACTGGAAAAAAGAAAACTTTTTTATCTATTCTAGCAAAATAAGTGAAATACCTTTATAAATTTTTAAGTCATTTGATTCTTATTATTAATAACATGCAAAAGCAATGCAGTCCATAAAATATAACAGATGTTCAAGTGGTCCTTACATATGTAGTTCATGCTGCAGTTTAAATAGCAATCTAAGGAGACCATTAGCCCTAAACTGATCATATGAAAAATTTCATCTTTATCCAGGCAATTGAATTAAGCAGGAACTTTTAATGTGCAAAGAAACCTTGAATACCTGAAGACTATCTCTCAATTAATTGCAAAGTGCCTTCTATACATCATTAAAGAAAAGCAAATTTTACATGTAATAGTATTCAGTGGACTTTATGGAGGGATCGCTTTCTGGAAAGGAAATGTGAATTAATTGTGAACTGGGCAATGACTTACCTATTGAAGTGTATTATATTAACCAAATATAGATATATATATACACGACATATACAGATAGCAGTGTGAAACTAAACTGTTTTTACATGGCCTATTAGATGGTATTAGAAAGACAATGTCTTAGAATAACTGTAGAAGTCTTTATTCCAAACAGTTTTCTCAACATAAAGCTTTTTTTCCTTATTCATTCCTTTATTTTGCTTTTTATGTTTTCTATTGTGCTGTGAAACTGTCTTTGGATATGGCTAATAACCCTGTTAAATAACCCTCTCATGAAATGGTTTTAGTTTTATGAAAGGAATGGTCTAAACCAACAAATAATATAATTGGGATACCACTGCATTAAAAAAAATTGAATATGAATGTTTAAGGCTAAAAGTAAATGGATTATAAAAATAAATTTCTCCAAAATAAAAATTTTAGTAGTTAGGTTTAAATCATTGAAAGACAAATTTAGTTTCTTGTGAACACAAAATAAATGAAAATAACTCCTTTCTCCCAACAGCATTTTTTTAAAAAGTCTCTCTCTTAAATGAATACTCCCTCATTCTTACATTTCAGTCTAATCCTTTTGGTGATTGAACTGACACCCTGATATTATTCACTTTAAGAAGTATATTAATTTACGTCACTAATGTAACATTTACTTGGGAATGTAGGAACAACGAATTATTAATTAGCATTTAGTAAATGGCAGACTAACACTTAGAAGAGTTAATACTCTCAAAGTGTATGGTTCACTCATGGGAAATTTTTACTCTCCAAGTGGGTCAGACCATCACAACACTGGAAAATGAACATCACTTACTTGAAATATCACAAACACATTTCAAGAGAATAAACATGTTAACAAAGGCTGATTAGTGGTGAACTATGCAACACTTTTTATTAGTCAACAATGATATTTCACTTGCTAATCAGTCTTCAAGTGCTAATCATTAATATGGAGTTTCGTTTTATTTGTATTAATAAATTTGGTATTAAATAATTTGGCATTAAGTAATCACCAAACTCAGTATTTATTAAAGAGCGTAGTACAAACTGTACCCAAATCTTCTCAGTATATAAGCCACCCCCTAGATTTAACAGAAATTTCATTAAATACTGGCAAAACCTCTTAAAAGAAACAATGTCTCATTTGAAAACTGTAAGTTGAAAGCAGGGAAAGAACAAAGCATGGAGGGCAAAGGCCCCTGATGCATCTTTTTTTTAATTCTCTTTGAGAATAAGTAGGATCTGCTACCCTCATTCCCCTGTAGAGATAAACATGGAAGGAACGTAAGTGTTTGCTTACAAAGTCAGTATCACATGCAGCATGCCTTCCTGAGGTTTAATTATTTAATTGCAACAGTTAAATTGGCTATGTGACTCTAGTTTCTAAAAAGCCTCCAATGTCTTTAAGAATCAACACAAAATTCAAATACAAGAATGTCTCCCTATGAGTTGTTACTACCTTTCTCTAAACTGTCCTATGATTTCCAGCCCAGGAAACTGAACCAAACAGGGAAATCCTAGAATCTGAGACCCATTAAATTAAACAAATGAACAGACTGCATTCACACAATAATAAGGGAACAATAACTAAGCCATACCCTTTGTTTTCAGGAAATCAGTACATAAAAATTAGTGGTTTGATTTGTTGGTTTGTTTATGCCATTGTTTTTCCTGGTGAGAATGAATTTTCATCTCAGTCTCTTTGGGGTCATTGACATTCTTAGAGACAAAGGAATTCAAGATACAATTCCTTTTCAGTTACTAGTAAATTCAAGTTTATTACTGTTTTGCAAAAAATATCACATAACTAGTTGATGGCAGGTATTTGACAGTAAGTGAACTGTGAAAGTGAACAACACTAAGTATGAACATGTTTAATACACTTTGAAATGAGTTACAATTGCCTTTGGTTGGACTCTGGTGGAAGGGGCTGCAGGATGGTAAAATGAGAGGTTTATTTAGCATCTGGGAGAAGCTTATAAGAGCTTAAGTCCTCATTCCTTCTAACATCTTAACAGCTGTGCAGTTTCTTACAAAATATGTTTTATCGTTTCAAGAAATGCTGTTAACCTCGCAGTTTTAAAACTGAATGAACAAGGCCTGTTGGACAAATTGAAAAACAAATGGTGGTACGACAAAGGAGAATGTGGCAGCGGGGGAGGTGACTCCAAGGTTAGCCTCAATGTCACCAAAAGCGGGTAAACAGTATGTACAGTAATAGGTGCATCTGCTGGGAGACTTACGGTGTGGACCTAGTAGTATCATCAGAATTGCTAGTCAACTCCCTTCACAAACTGAAGTATGCAATTACTGTCAAAGCAAAAATATTTGCAACTGTTACCATTTAAGACACACTGACAAACCTAATAAAAACAGTCACTGAAAAAATCATTGGCTTTGAAGAGGTTGTGGATCAGACATGGTAGTCCTATGAGCCTCAGTTCTGGAACGCAGCAGGGACGCAGGTTTTTGAAGGAGCAATTTAGTGAAGAGAGGATGAACAGAGAGGGTCAGTCCTGTTTACTTTGCCATTTCATGGCTAGAATTTCTGCAGAGCTTTTAAGTAACAGCAATAACCTGACTCCACCTGGGCTGTCTAAAGTACCCCACCAGAAAGTCATTTCTCCACCTAAAATCCTCAGGCTTCCATCAAATAATAAGTTAAGTAATAAATCAAGGAGAGTCATGTGAAAGGCTTTTTGCCTTCCATAAATGGTTCAAACTACAAAACTATCCAACGACAATCAAATGATCAGCTAGGTCTTTACTGCATCCAGTTTCATAAAATAATGGGGTTTGTGATTTCTAAAGAAAAAGAAGGTATACAATGAACAGAAATTGTTAACTAGTGTCCCAGAATCCTTCTTCAGTTGGTATGTAAGATTATTGAAAAATTCTAAATGATGCTCTTATCTTTCTTTTAAAATCTAGAGACTTGCCCAAAACAAGATTTCCTGCTCTTCTTCAGGTTCTTCAGTGGGCTATAAATGCTCTCACCTGGCCACCAAAACCACGGAACGATGCTCCAGTTTTTAGGGAGTACCTGTAGGGATCGTCGCTAACCTAATCATCTTCCAATGCCCTTAACCCCGCCCTCGCTCCGCATCTGAGACTTTCAAATGCAGCTCATTAGTATATGCCCATCTAAAAACCAGCCCTCTTGTAGGAAGAGGAAAGATTCACTTTGCTAAGTGGATATACTGGCCAGAGACAGAGGCATGAAAGAGGAGGAGACAACAGGATGTGTGGACGCAGTTCTGATTGTCCGTCTCTCCTGATCCTGAGAAAGAATCTTGCGTCCCTGAAGAAAAAGAACAGAGAGAGAGAGAGGAAAGGAGGCTGGGGAGGGCAGGATCTAGGGAAGTCCTCAGGGGTTCCTCTGGGATGGTTCCCCTTCAAGATGCCTTGGCTCTAGTGAAGGTATCAACAGTATGTGTTCTTAAGGAGTATTACCTCTTTATATTTTGGAACCTCAACTCGCCTAGAATGTTCTGATGGTTCCAATAAAAATACAGATCAGTAAACAAATAATAGGCAGATAAATAAGCAGAGAAAAGTATTCAGGTTTACAGTCATAATCTATTTTTCCATGCTAGTTAGAAGTATGAGAAAATAGGCTCTACTAGCACCAAAGAAAAACAAAGATATTCTATTCCATTAGAAAAATGTTGTTTACAAGTATTTATTTTTATCACACATATAAGAGAACTACAATACTGCTTCACAAATAAAAATTTCCACAAAAACGAATAACGAAGTCTTAGTGCACATTAAAGACTCTTTCAGAGACAAATAAGCAAGCAGAGCAGAAATGTACACAAAATGGAAAAATTTATATAACAAAGTTACTTTAATTAAATAAGGCATTGGACGACTCGGTTGGATTCTAATCTGTTTGTATCCAACACATTGTTTGGTATATAATGGACGCTAAGTAAATATTTGTTGTCCAAACAAAATGAATATGAATCTAACCTTGTAGTTCTCAAAAATCAAACTGCTTGTTCTCATAGGTATATGGTACATTGCTTTCACCAACATGAACTGCCAAATAGTATTCTCAAATGTTATTTCAAATCTTAACAAGTAATTTTCTAAAATGTTACAAAAATTAACATAAAATGTTCCCCCCAGATGATATTACAGCAGGGTCTATTTTCCCTCAGGAATTCTGTTTTCATACTGCAAAACCTTCCTCGTAGATTGTATGCTGATGTATCATTTATCGCCAGTAGAATAGGTGGTTACGATCTAAATGTTAATAACGCCCTATTCCAAATTTGTAATAAAGGGTCTGTTTAAGTGGCCTGACCCAACTTAGATCAAAGTAAATGGCCAGGAGGCAGTTAATGCCCTCTCATTTCTGTTTTGTACCTTCAGCAGGTGACTGATTTTCTTTTTAAACTTCACTCATCCCTCCCATTTGGCCAAATCTTCCTCAAAAGAGGTAAAATGAGGAAAAGTGCTGAATTGGAGAATGAAGCGGGCTCTTAAGCCTTTGCTGAGTGTAAAGCCCAAGCAGAAGAGATGATTAAATGCTGCCAGCTCAGTGTAAGGGAAATACACACATTCAGACATTTCAGCACAAGCAAGCTGAAATCGATATTACCTGGTTTTCAAATACAAACGGTAGAAGAAAACTAACTTTCCTAACAGTGATTCACCTAAGAAAGGGGGAAACCATGGAAATCTGGACAATCCATGAATGGGTTCCTCTGAGGAGACAGCTGACCCACCTGTCACTCACAGGTTTGTAACCTCAGAGGACATCTCCAGCCTTCCATTCAGCAGCAAATTATTGAACTTCTGCATGTGGCATGTTGGCAGTATTGTGAGGAAGAGAATTACCACCGCCCGTTCCCACAAGGAGCTTATGATTAATGTAATCGAGAGCTGAACTATTTAGAGTCACTGTAGCTGCTTCTGGTCACAACCCAAGGCTGTAAAATAATGAGCATTTCCACTCACCAGCCAGCCATCTCCAGAGCATGAGACGCTGCCCCTCGCCCTGTTCCACCAAGAGGCTTCACACTGAAATGTAAAAATTTAAGAAACAAGGGAAAATGTCCTACATCTTAAATGAAATAAAGTGGAAAGGCATCATTTGGGGAGGACAAATTCATTTGTTTGAAAACTCAGTCCTTTGATAATGTTAATATTGGGATGTGAGAAATTCATACTCATTCTTGTGAATAAAATAACCAGAAATTTACTAATTGACAATGAACCAATTAAAAAATATTATTGCAATATCTAAAACTTATTTTCCTCTTTGATTAATCTGATATGGTTTAATCTGAGCACAAGCCATACACAGAATTTTATGCCAACTTTTATGTGAGTTGCGTAATCCTGGTTCCAGTTGGAAACTTTGGTAATGCCTGTAATCATCAATGATCTATGATATTACTGATTTTTCAATTTGTTTTATACCTTATTCTCCTTCTATGTATTTAAAAAATAGTTACACTCATAGATGTGGGCATTCACATAAAAATCTTTTCTATAAATGTAATTACCAAATCATGTGTTTTTCAGGAATAGTATTAGATCACACAATACCCATTTTTAATTTGGCACTTTGAAGAATACAATCCATTCGTGACTCTAAATTGTGTTATAAATGGCCTACTCTCCTTCACCACAGCCATGGAAACCAGTGCAAGAATAAAGGGATTGTTGTGGAAATATAAATTCATAAGCAGGAGGAAATACTCTGGTAAGCAAACACCAGGGAGGGAAGCTGCACCTTGGAGAAGGAATCTCCCAGTAATGGATATTCCTTGCTCTGTGCTGGACTTCCACCAACTGCCCGTTATTCATAATAAATATGTTAAAAATTCCAAATGAATGATACCCTCAAAAGCTAGGCCACTGGAGGGGATAGCAGAAGGGGCAAAGAGTCAGTGGAAGACTGAAGGGGGTAGGGGAGAGTAGTACCTTAAGAAGGGAGAGAGGTAAACCGTAGGTGGTCTTCATCTAATCCACAGCTGTGCCTTCAACTGTCCCTTCTAGGACTAACTTCAAACTGTGTTTTCATTTTTCTTCTCTTTTCAGCACTAAGTCCTCCTCCTCCTAGTGAACCCCAATTAAGAAGTCCAATATAGGCTAATACAATGTGCCTTCATGGGTGTTAAAAAGGCTTTGGAGAGCTAGCCTGGGTACCTGGAAACTCTTACAGCATCAGTTAAACAAAGAGGCTTGTTCTGGATTGAAAATAATTCAAGTATAGCAACTTTACAGAGCATCCAGTCTGAGTCAGATACCCTGGTAAAAACTGTCTTACAAAGATAAAAGAGATGTAGGTGGCTTCTGTTCTCAAGGAGTTTGTAGTTCACCAACCAACCTGAGGTGTATGTAGGTTTGTAATAATCACTTCATAAATGGGTTGGGGGTGTATAAATAGTAAGAACTAGATTGGGATGTTAACTAAGCACCCGAATTCATCATAACCCTCACCCTGCCTCACCCCCAAACTCAGCTTTTAGTAAAAAGTGTTAAATCATGGACATGTTAGGTTTTAATCCAAAAAACAATATAATATTCTAGGAATATGGCAAATGCGTATTACTTCTTAAATGGAACAATCTTGTAAGATCGTAGAACTTTGATGCAAAAATTAAATTGTATTCAGAAATCATATAAACAAAGAAAAACATATTTTTGAACTTTTTTTGGAACCAACAGAACAAAAAAAGAAATGGGTTTTAGTTTAAAGGAACCAGAAAACTCAATTAAGCTGAACCTCCATTTCTTGAGTTACGTTATTAGTTTTTAATCGCACGAGCTATGAAGTCAGACTATTACAAAACCTGATCGAGCCACTTCTTAGCTGAGTGACCAGCTAACATCCCTATGCCTTGGTTTTCTCCTTCGTAAAATGCAGGTGATAGAATTTACTAAACATGTAAAATGCTTTGAACAGTGCCTGGTGCATAGTAAATTCTGCATAAATGGTATCTATCATTATTGTCGTCATTATTAATGTATTTACCAAGTTGTGTAGACAGGCTTATGGAATTAATTCCCTGGGAACCAAATCAATGCATGCTGTGTTTCTATAAATGCAGTCAACATTTCCTAGAAGCGAGGCATGAGGGGATACAGCCAGACAAAGCAATCGTGCAGGCTTAGAAATGTCAGGAGGGGTGCGAACAAGTCCCTCTCTGAATGTTTATCAAAGCAAAAAGGAAAGAAAAACCAACCAACCGCAAAAACAATAACTACAAAAGATACCAGGAATCCCTGCTTCCCCTGCATTTTCTTAGCCTTTGTTTTATATCTACAGAGATTAACATGGGAACAGAAACCAGAAGGATTCTTAGATTCCCAGGAACACTGACGCTGAGTGCTGACTGACCCTTTTCTTCCTAGAGATTCCTTATTTCACATTCCGTAGTAAAAGACTCAAGGATGGTAGAAAAGAAAAATGGGGTTTTATAGTACAGGGAGTTTGTTTATAAAAATCTTAGTTACTCCTAACCTATCATGTATTTGTTGGTAAGAATTTGTAGTATATATTATAGTAGCTTCTCCTTGTACTTAAACTCTATTTCATATGGTAGATTCAAGATAGATGAAAATTACAGCGATATTTAGGTTCCATACTACAGTTCAGATGGAAATATCATCATGGCCTTATGCTTCAATGGTTTATACTTTTGTCTTCATAAAGTAAAGACCTTCCTCTGCGTGAGGTGACACTTTGTTAATAATCCCCAAATCGCCTTCCTCTCTCAGTTAGGGCCTGGGTGAGAGGGTTTAAGGAACCAGCTTAATGATGGACACTGTCCACATACTTTTAAAGCATGAAGTAAAATTCCACTAGCTGAGCCAGAATCCACGTGAGAAATGAAACCAGTCCTATCTAGCTTTTATATAAGTCTGTCTGTCAACCTGCTGCTACCCATTCATTTCGAAAGGGGAAAAGAAAGGAACCTCTGGATTTGGAATGACACCAGCATTGACGTTGGGAACCTTGTCCATGTCCCAGAAACCCAACCCAGGCCAATAGTTTTGGATTCACAGTAATTGCATACATTTTATTTAAAGCTGCTCCCTAGCAGTATGGGCCTGTTACCAAAAGCGACGGAGCAGGCCCCAGTTTTATGTCTGACTCTAAACCTGGGCCTGCAGTACAAGACATAATACCTACTGTGGCCTCTGCTCCGTCACTTTGCCATGCGATTCTAATGTAGTTTTACTTGAATAACATAAAATAACATATATAATGTTATTTATGTTATTTTCCACGTGAAGAACTCCTGTAAACCTTGCCGTTTTGAAACTCAGTGAGGCAGGCGTCTTAGACAAGCTGAAAAACAAATGGTGGTACGATAAAGGTGAATGTGGCGCCAAGGACTCTGGAAGCAAGGTCAGTCGCTGCAGTTCGGGGCCTCCTCTTGTGTAACAAAGCAGTAAACGGGAGCTTTTGTCAAAAGTATATGGCAATAGTAAAAACTCGGCATTTCTCGCTATACTGCCTAAGTTAGAAGCTAATGTCATAAATTTCAGCCAAAGGGACTGTCTTTTCAGGACATTTCAACCTGCTCCCCAGGTTTAAAGCTTTTAAATAGACTCAAATTAACTGCAAAAGTGCATAAAATAATACAATTCCTTATATTAGTCTCAAACTTACGTACCACTAATAAAAGTAGTGCTTTTTGGTTAGGATTTTGTTTTGGAGGCAAAAGCCATGAAATCTATTTCAAGAATGGTTATATTCTCCAAACAGGAAATGGGAAATTGATCAGTGGTCATTCGGCAAAAGGAAATTTTAAATATTAAATATATCTTATTCCGAGGTTCAGTCTTTTGTCACTGCATTGCCAAGAATTCCACTTTTGTTTAAAGAGGCCCTATTATATTCCTGTGCTGACAGATAAACAGAGTAAAATTTCCAATTCTATTCCATCAAAATGATTGTAATAAATCAGTGTTTATGAATAATATCAAGTTCTAAGATCTCTTACTAATGAATTCTTTTTAGAGCAACGAAGGAACCTATAAGCCTGATTATGTTGAATACAAATGAAAATAGTGTTACAGTTATATTTTCATTCTAAATAAAAAAAAGTAACAATTTATCAATGAATCTAAATACCTGCACAAATTAGTAGAATGTAATGACAGTGCCTGGAAGCTCTAGTTGAGATCTGAAATCTTTTTTTTCCTGTATCTTCTTTTAGAAAGAAAAATTTATATACTGTTATTCTAAGACACTAAACAAGTGACTGGCTTAAATAGGAGAGCCCCAATCAATTTAAGAAAGAGACAAAGTAATGTTAATTGATCACTTTCAGGGCTTATCCCTATATATTTTAACCACTTTTTTCTGCCTTTGAACCAGAGTGGAATGAGACAAGCTTGGCCAATTAATGAAACAGTTATCTCATGTCCTTCTGTCAAGTTGGAGAAACCTAAATGCTTTCTGAGTGATTATTTTTTTTAATGAATTTATCCTAAATTTGTGGCCCAATAAGCTGATGTCATGGCTAAGTGGAAGAGTACATAGTACCTCTTTTGAATTAAGCACACTCTCCTAATAAAACTAAGTGTCTGAATCACATTTTGCACAAAACATACTGCTGAGAAGATAATGGCCACAGGGCATCCTGCAGGTAGTCTACCCAAACTACTTTTTCAAATAATATTATATAATATGCCATCTTTATTTATGAAAACATTCTGAATTCTTGTTAGACTTTTAATATCTTCCAATCATATGTTTGCCTATTTCTGAATTTATTATGAGACAATATGCATACTAAAGTTCTGGAGAATAATCTGTCTAAAATGTTAACTGATTAAGAATTTTTAAATGGGAATGGAAACATTTTTAAATCAATAAAAATAATTATAAATTTGCCCATACATAATTTATTTCTCAACTGACCATGGTAATTTGTGTATTTTTAAAAGCTATCTTTAAAAAAGTTACCTAAGTGTGATTCATTTATAATTCCTAAACACTACAAAATATGTAAAAGCAACGCTTTCCAGATTTCCCATATAGATGTGACTGAAAGAACAAATGATGTATACCCTAGCACATTATTTATATACATTTGGTAAAATAATGATGAACAAAATGTGAAATGGTTAGCTTAAAACACCTCAGTTACTTAAGTAGGAAATGTCCAGTTAGATTTATTCAAGAGCAATCTACATATTAAAAGTATGTTTTAATGGCAGGAAAGCCAAATGAGGTCCCCTTCCCATGTAATTGGGTTTTAAACACATCATTTTCAAACTTAACAATAATAAGCCCACTTCTGCCACCCTGTGTAAATATATAAAATATACAAATGCTTATATATGGCCAAGTATAGTGGTTTTCATTGCACATTTAATAATGATAAAATGTTACAGATTTTATTGAAAGTAATCATATACAATTTATTGGTAATCATCATAATTTTACTTCTCCCGAGAGCTATAAGCTTTATGCCTAAATCCATAAACCTACGTCAGTGATTTATACATGTAAATAATCCCAGGTTAAATTAAGCATTTACTTTAAATAGCTGTTTGGATTTCATGTGTTCTTTTACCTTCTCGATGTGGCATTTCCACAGTTAACTGAAGTGTCTTTATTCCCGCAGGACAAGACAAGCGCCTTGAGCCTGAGCAACGTAGCAGGCGTCTTCTACATTCTGGTTGGCGGCTTGGGCTTGGCAATGCTGGTGGCTTTGATAGAGTTCTGTTACAAGTCCAGGGCAGAAGCGAAGAGAATGAAGGTGGCAAAGAGTGCACAGACTTTTAACCCAACTTCCTCGCAGAATACCCAGAATTTAGCAACCTATAGAGAAGGTTACAACGTATATGGAACCGAAAGTATTAAAATTTAGGGGTAGGACTTAGGGCTTACTACAGTGAGTGGGTGATGCATCCTGTAAATGCAATGTTGTGACCTGTCTGTCCAGTGGTGGTATTGCTTGCTTCTAATTAGAGCTTTATATTTTTTAAAACTTCAGTGCAAAGTGGTTTGGTTTTCTTTGGCTGCAGATGTACTGTTTGAAACTTTATGTTGCCAATAGATATCTGCATTGAAAGGGTCAGAGAGACAAAACAAAACTCTGTAATTGCTCCATGACATGATTTAAACAGTATATTCTACCCAAAATTTGGGAGAAATTGGAAATTAGATCTGGATTTCCTTTTAGACAGACCAGGCTAATCTTCTCTGGAACAATCCAATTTTAGGATACATGCTGACAAAATAAGCATAAAACCTGTTTCAAATGATCAAAGCTTAGTTGCTTATTTTTGGTAAGATTATTTGTTTTTGACAGACAATATATAAATAAGCTCCAAGCACATAGTAAGTGCTCAACAAATTTTAGTTTCTCTTCTAATCTGTTTTAC
Organism: Phataginus tricuspis; assembly: GCA_029783875.1. Taxonomy (NCBI): domain Eukaryota; kingdom Metazoa; phylum Chordata; class Mammalia; order Pholidota; family Manidae; genus Phataginus; species Phataginus tricuspis. The sequence goes on along the minus strand of JAQQAC010004253.1, from coordinate 5,164,731 downwards.
ATTAGCTATCATTCTGTATTTCTAAAGGGTAAAACTGTTGTTTGTTCACCTGACAACAGTCCTTGAGCCAGACCTTTAGGCAGTAATGATATCAGAACACTGTCTACATGTCATATTTATTAAATGAAATTCATCTTTTATGTACACACTGTCACTAAGGTGAATAGGCATTTTAGGCAATCTAGAAGTTTCTCCATCAGAGATACCAGCAAATGTGTGTTCTTTAGGAAGGGTAAAAGATAAAATTTGCAGTAAAAGATAAAAATTACAGCGTGTTATTATGGACTTTTTAAAAAATTTCAATCACTTTTAAGGAAGCCAGATTAGCCCCACTTATAGCCTCTCATCATGTCACAATAAAAGACTGTAAGTAGTTAGTGAAATACAAGAGACGGAGATAATTTTTCAAGAATCTAAATGACCACTATGTTTTTCCTCTAATGAAAGAAAGTGGTTTTAAAATAAAATCTGAAAGCATTTGTTATTGTTCTTTCTAAAATCAGGCCTCCAAAACCCATTTTCTAAAATTATATGTAATAGCCAACTGAACAAGCTGCTCCTTCTGATTACAGTGGTAAATGAGCCTTTGAATTCACAAGAGACATTCAGAGCTTGAGGTACCCTAAAGTCAAAAATCCACAGTAGTTTTCCTAAGTGTACATCTGCAGTTATGGCAGGTAAACATGCTTGATGTATTTATTTATTTACATAAAAGCTACTGAAATACTTGTATCTTAAAACAAACAAGAAAGGCCATCTCTTTTTACCAAGCTCTAATTGCTTTAATCCATAACCTAGAAATCAATGATTGAATATAACTGCACACAGATAAGCCCAAAGTGGTTCTTTGCCACGAAAATGTGGAAAATTACTAAGAACAGAACCCTCAATTCACTCAGATCTGAATGTTTTGAGCATGTTTTCTAACAGCAAAACAACAAACTAGGATGTCAAGGGCTCTGGGCCCTAATAAGAATGCTTTCTTCTTAATATTGACAGAATTGAGGAGAGTTTTCCAAACTGAGAAAAACAATAGCTCACAAGTTTTCAGAGCCAGTTATTTTTACTTCATTCTGAGGTGAATTTTATAAAATGTCTTTAAAAAGGTTGTTGGGGTTTTTTTCACTAGTTTACTAAAACTGACTTTTCTTTGACATGCCATTCCAACCATCAACAAAAGGGTAAGGAAAGCAAAGTAAAGAAAAAGAATATTATAAAATTCTAGGAAGAAACACTAATGGATGTCAATACATTACAAAGATCTGGGAAATTACTGAAAGAGATATACATTCCTAGGTTATGTACATATAATTTACATGTAATAATGTTTTGGGGGTCAGAACCTGGCAGATCAACCCATGAATTGCCTTTAGAGCTGGGACTGAACTTTAAAGACAGTAAATTTCAAATAAAAAGCAAACATTCATATCCATGACTTTTAACAAGATTTAATGGCATTCAAGGTAAATCAAATGATCTCCACCTAGGAGAAGACTTAAGAGTAAGTAGCTACCATATTTATTACACTCCCTTATATAAAATGGCTTTTTCCTTTTAAAATCCCAGGTGGCTAGAACTATGCAAATGATTAATAATTTAGAAAATACTGTCTCAGAAACTCAAAAACAAAATCTAAAAACTTAGAGTAAACCACTTTTAGAGTAAACATGGTGGTATATTTACTCTAAAAGTGATCATCCCTCATGGGACCACATGCCATGAAGGGTCACAGCCATCCGCCACGACAATCCAGCCAGAAACAGACCATCTGGGAATTTATAAGCAAGTTTTCCAGTTAGAGCAGCCTCAACAGGTTTGCATTAAAATGATCAGAAATGACATTTTATGGAAGAAATAGGTGGTGTATCTATAGGAAAGAAGGATGTTAAGAACTGAGATGCTAAGATTTAAAGAGAAGATGAGGAGTTGTCAAAGATTTATTAATGAATGCCCTCAGGTGCATTAATCTATAGGAGAGATTACTTGAGAGTACATGGAATCTTTCCTGTTTGGGATTATAAAGATAGTATTAATTTTTGAGATGGTTCACTAAGGCAAAAATATGATAGTGACCTTGGTTTTTATCACAGATATGTCATTAACTAGCAACTTGACTTCAACTTTCTGAAGTTACCAGGGTACCTGATCTCTAAACCTTTTCATTATAACATTTTCTAATTCAATGATTAATTTCATTATTTAATACACAGCTATTCTAATACTTAAGTTCCAGGGCAGAATAAATATAGGTATGGAATTCCTAAAGAATTAGGTAAACTTAAGTTCACAATAGAGAATTACGATGCATTATGAGTTATGAGATGGTTATTATCTAAGCCATAACAAACTTAAGGAATAGCTCATTTACCTTATTTTCCTCCGAGTTAACATTAATATTTCACTACTAGAAAGAAAAGAATTCAAAGGCAATGAATTAATAGTATTAGACTTACATAATAGTACTGCCTGTTTCTCCTCTGAGTAATACTACTATCTGCTACCTAATATGACAGAGAACAGAAATTTAACAAGGATTTCATAGACCTCAATCTGGGAAGTCCTCCAGTGATGACCATTCACAAGGTATTGAAACATGGCCCCTTTCAGTGCACCCCCTTTAAACACTTAAAGCTTCTTAAAAGATGAGCCTTCACTTCCACAGAATGAAATTTATGTCACTAACTGTTCTGTTCTGGGTCATGTCTATAACTGGTGTGAATGAATGTAAGTGTGGATAGATCTGTGTTCTGAAAACAGGAATATCTGTCATGAATAGTCAATGTATATATATTTTTTGTTTAGACAATTCATCCCAATTGTGAGGGTAATCACAGTATTGTAAGGACATTTTCTAACAAGAAAAAAAAATTCAAAGAGAGTGTTGTCAAACTTAAAGGAGCTTTTAAGCTGGACTAGAAGTACTAGGGTGTAGAGTGCAACCAGTTCAAAGATGTGTCCTATCCAGATTCGCCAAACAAAACCTAGGTTTATGGTTTTAGAATTTGTTCTCAAACAGGTAGGACCACAAACTGAGGCTGGTATGTTCTTCACTGCAGCTGAGTTTTCCTTTCCTATAATAAGCAGTTTTTATATGACCAAAAGAATATGGAAAAAAATGCAGATGTCTAATTATTGATATTTTTCGGTGTTTGTTGTGTCTTTTTGTTGGACGAAACAGTAATATTGTAACACTCCACATTCTTTCTGTTTCCTTTCCATGCAACCCAGCTGACCTTTTCCGAAGCCATAAGAAACAAAGCCAGATTATCCATCACTGGGAGCGTGGGGGAAAACGGCCGAGTCTTGACGCCCGACTGCCCAAAGGCTGTACACGCTGGAACTACCATCAGGCAAAGTTCCGGATTGGCTGTCATTGCATCGGACCTACCATAATAACCAAAAACATAACTGAGTGCCTTAATTAAACTGTGTCGGTGACTGATGGAAACGCAGTCCTGAGGGACACGCCAAGCGCGGGTCTCCATGAAATGATCCTTTGGCTGAGAGCTGGAAGTACTTCCTAACGCGCCAGACGTCAGCAGCAGCAACGTGTGCATGAGCTCAGCTCGGAAACCCAAACTCAGATTTTATATCAGGAAAACTCACAATTTAGGTTTTTTTGGGGGGAGTGGGTGGGGGGAGGGAGCTGGGACGGGTGTATTAACACAACAAATTTCACTCCAGTGGATTTAAACTAATCAGACTTGCGAGTTAGCGCCTGAAACTGTGATGTTCTTGCTCAGAAAGGCCTTGGTCTTCGCCTCAGTGGATCAAATAGTTAGAGAAGTCCATGAACACGCTAACCTGTATTTCTGGACTGCCCATACCGTCTATGGAAGACTATCCAGCTGAGAAAACAACTTACTAAACGGTGATAAGAAAATAATAAACAAACATGTAAATCCTGTGAAAAAATTTAAAGGAAGTATTTACACTCACTTGGGAGAAAACAAATACTGAAACCTGCTTGCTTTTTTAACTGATGTAAATTCCTTAGAGGACAACACAATTCTTTTTTCTAACCATCTTAGGGAACAATACATTGCAATAATTGATATAAATGCCATCACTGTAAACTTTAGAGACTTTTTTTAATAAAAGTTATCGGTCATCTCCTTGTTTGCTGTAACCTTCACTCTGTCACACGAGTCAGTGTCCACGGATTGCATTCGTCTCACTACCAGGAACAAAACAAAATGAAGACGACATTAACGTAAGCTCATCAGTCTGCGATATGGAATCAAAAGAGACTACGGGTCACTCATGTTATCGATATTATTTATAATCTTGTTCTGTGTACAAAATCGTGCTTTTTGTACCCACCAAAAAGAATAAAACAACAGATGTTCTTACAATATCTGCAGAGCTTAAGGTTTTTCTTATCATTACAAAAGTTATTTGAGAAATTGTAAGAGTATAGGAGGGATTTTAGAAGTCAAGTGTGGTCCATATTGGAAAATGTAACTAGCCCTTATTGTTTTTGTGTACTTAGCTACCTTCTTTCACAGATATTTGCCTCGTTAGCAGGCTAAGTTATCAAGGATGGAGTGTTTGAATTGGGGAATGATTCATTTTCATAACAGCGACATACCCTGTAATTAATTGTGTGTTGAAATTTTACTTGACTGTATTTTGCTGCATAAATGTGTTTCTTGGGCTTCTCCCTCCATTGCCATTATTCCATTTAAGTCATTTGAAGGCACTAATAATAGTTCGTGGTAGACAAGAAACATTAGACCTTGTTTTCAACTGGAAATTGTGAAGAAAACTATACCCATTTTTACTTTAAAAAAAATCACCTTATGTCCTATATGTAATAAATTAACATGGCTCAAAAGAAGTCTTGGGTCATTTGAAATAATAAATAAGTACTACACTACAGATAAACATCACAATACTTAGAGATCCTGGCAGAAAGCACAAGATAGGATGATTTTGCAAGTCTGGTCTTGAAGGAGAAGCTGAGTTTTCATAGGTGGAGATGGTGTTAGGAGCCTTATGGGCGAGCGGTGGCCAAGGGAGTGCATGTCAGCAGCTCTTTTAAGGAGTGTGTGCTACTAGAGGGCCTGGAGAAGGCACAGGGTGTGGTTTCACGGAAGATGAAGCTGGAAAAGCTGAAGGACTTACCACCTTGCTTCAGCTCTCAAGATTCCCGTTCCCCTTTCAATCTCTGTGCTGCAGTAAAAGCAATCTTAAAAAGTGCAAATGTGATAACACGCACACACACACACACACACACACACACACACACTTCCCTCAGGAAAAATTTTAAGCTCTAGAGCAGAGCAAATGAGCTCCTGGTCTGGTCCTTACTTATCTCTTCCATGACTTTCCTCATCCCTACCCAATCTTTCCAGCCCACAAATAAACCTCCAAAAGCAGCACACGGGACACTGTATTTATTATTTCCTCCGTCTGTCACTCTTTGTCATCTCCTCTTTACCTGACTAACTTGCCCTCACCCTTCAGTACTCAAATCAAATTTCACCTGTCCTTGGAAGATTCCCATGGCTATCCTTTACCCCTACCCCTGAGACTGAGTTAGGTGCCCTCCTCATATTTTCTCCCCATCACAGCACTTGCCATTCTGCATCGTAATTGCCTGTGTACTTGTCTGTATAACTACTAGACTGTAAGCTCCTTGAGGGCAGGGACTGTGTCTATCTTGTCCACAGTTGTATCCCCAGCACCCAGCACAGTGCCTGGCATATTGTAGGTGCTTAATAAATATTTGTTGAATGAACGAATGAATTGAAGTGAATTAATTAATTAAGCACAGAAAGGCAACACCTTTCCTCATCAGGAGTCCCTAGAGTGTCTGTTAAGTATATAGTGAGTCAAAAGGAAGGTTGAAGGTTGACTGATTTCATCATGTTGTCTACTTACTGGAAGGAATGGCTAAAAAGTCAAAAAATGGTGGCCTGATGGATTTTCTGATCAAATGAGAAGTTATTCCTTGTCACAGGTAATTAAATTAACCAAAACAGAGTTTTGGTTTGTTTTTTAGCCAAACTTCTAAAGGTACCTTTCATTTAAGTCCCAGAGTGGATTAGTGATGTAAAGTTAAGTAATTATATCTCTTATAGTTTTATTTCAACATTAGTGATAGTGTTATGTAGTTAAATTTCTGTCTTTTGAGGAATAATTTTGCCAAAAACAAAATTTTTAATTTGACATCAGTTCAAAAAGATGTCTATCCGGACTCCAATCTGAGTAAATGCTGTAAAACTGGGAAATGTCATTTTAAAACATTTATGTTTAGGTTAAGTTAAAAATGTTTATAATTAAAAACACTTATTTCCATAAAGTAAAGAACGCAAATACCAAACAGGCATGATCACCACGCAGTGCAGAATTTCCTGAACATACCCGGCAAAGCTCATTTTGAAGCTACATCAGCTAGTTAAATGCATACAATGACCACATTTGAAAGATATAAAGATCCCTCAGGAATTTCCACTTTGGTCCACTCAATTCTATAGCAACTAATTGAAAAAAAATACCAGGCCCGTTGTTACTGTACTTGTTTCAGGCTGACCCCCCCCCCATCACCTGGTGACCGTCGGTTCATTCCACTTCCCTAAGGCATAGCACACAGTAGATGTAAACATGTATTTGTCAATGCATAGACCCAACTTACCTATTAAGTCGGTATCAGGGACCACATGTTCTAATAATTTTCCCAGAAAACAGAGTATACCAATTTACAATACAAGTGCTAATCGGAATAAGGACTAAATTAGAAGTGACATCCAGGAGAGTTTCTGAACATACAATTTAAACTGTGCAGAATCATTTGCTTTAATCTTATTAATATGATGCTGTGTTGAAAGTGTATCTTGTGCACATTTATAAATGGGTTTTAATTTCAGATTGTCTACCAGGCTGGAGCACTTAAGACCAAATACAAATGTAATAGGTGGGTGGCATGTTTTCCTATTTTCTAAACAGCTGGTACCAGTAAGGTCTTCAACAGAAAACTGTTCTTTGGAAAAGATTTTGACAAATGATGAAAAGCAAGAGATGAGATTTGGAAATTTTATCCCCAAAGACAATGGAGAACTAAATTACTTTCTGCCAAATAAGAGTAACCTGTTTATTTGGTTAACCTGCTTTGTCTTTATTTACTTTCTGGGGAAATATGGGCAGAGAAATGAAGGAAAATAAAAGATAATGGGAAAAGAGACATTAAGAAAGTAGAAAGCTAGGCAAAAGTGATGCCGGGGTTCTTGTTCACGAAGCTGAAGAATGAGCTTCACAAACACTCATTTTTTTGTGAGAGCAAGGTACAGGCTTTTATTTAGAGATAAAGTGAGAGGACAGAGCTCCTGGCTTATGCCAGGAGGGGACAAGGGAGTCTGGGGTGGTGCGTTGTCTAGGGGTTTTATAGGCAGTTGAGGATTTTTGAGAATATGAAAAAAGCTTAGGGGTGTGGACTTCTTAAGTAGTCCCTGAATATTTAGACTTAACAGCATAAGCAACTTCCTGCTCTGATGATTTCTCCCTGAGATACCAGCATCTTGGTCTGGGGGCATATGAAACAAGGCCACCTGCCCAGCCCCCAAGGTGGGCTGAGGTATTGTTTGCTAAAGAGTAAGTTAAGAATTGCTAACGTCTTAACTTCTTGGGTATTAAAATGCAATCTTATCTTTAAGGTGGAATCCTGCTTGCCTTTTACTGTGTTGTTTACGGCTGGGCCTGCATGCTAAATTCGTTTGCCCAGTTTGCAAAATCACTTCATCACATCTTGAGACCAGCTTGACCAACATATATATATATATTGGTAGGAAAATCTTAAACACGGTAGGCAAAGAATATTTGAGGACGTGACACTTGATCAGAAGGAAATGGTAGACTCATATAATAGCTTTAAGCTGATTTCTAGTTTCAAATTGCCTTCTCATTCATTAATTTTATTATTCCAAACACAGTGAGTAAGACAGGGTGTATATACTCAGGGTAATACAGACAAGAACCAGGCAGCCCAGACACCAACTGCTCCACATCACCCCACCGATAAAGTGGAGCTGAGACTGGACCTATGGACTTCACAGAGCTCTGCTCCTCTTCCACTACTTCATGTCCTGTTTAATTCTCAGAACATAAGGAAAAGCAGTACTTGGGGAAATCTATTCTGAAGTATTAGAAAGGGAGGATTAGCAAGTAATAGACAGGGAGGATTAGAAAGAAAGCAACTAAGACTCAGGAGGTTGCCACAATACAAGCCGTAAATGCCATAGTGCTAAGCACTGCTGTAGAGTTGGAGGAGGCTGGTCTAGGCATCCAAAGACAGGACTTCATCAACAACTTTCGGACACTGAAGAGAGCGAAGGATTAGAAGACCATGAAGATTCCCAACCAATCTGGTACAAATGGTGTGTATGTAATTCACTGCAGAGGGAAAATAATTTACATATAGGAGAGAAGGGACTGATGAATTTGTTTCTGGCATGCATCACAAGTATTTGAGAAAACAGCAAGATGCAGGGTGTGATGCCTTACAATTGGAAATACAGGCTTAAAGTTCAGTTCAAATATTGGAAAGGGAAATTTAGATTTGTAAGGAATTGACATGAGAATACCTAGACTTTATATTTCAACTTACTAGTTTTTTCTCAAGATAAATTCCCATCTTTTGTAGAAGTTCACAGCTCCTCCTTTCTAGAGGTGAACGTTATTCCTTCTGCATCTGACTTTGAGAACCCAGCCATCAGAAAAATAAATCATAAATTATAAAGGATATTCCCTGATAAAATTCACAGAATATATTTATTAAAATTAAAATATTATAATAATAATTATTTCTCATATTTTCCGGGTCTCAATTCAAATAGTATGGTCTCAGTGCTTCTCTCTATAATGGCAAATTAATCTCCTGAGATTTAAGCAACCAATTTTTCTTCCCCCAAGAATATGTTCTCCAGTAGTCTTCCAGCTATATATAAGCTAAATCCCTTTTAATATGCATTAGAGGAAATTTTCAAAGTGATACATTTGATAATCTTCATCTGGATTTTAATTAAGCACTGAACAAAAACACCACCTGGTATGTATGTATATAAACAATCAGCACATGTCAAAAAGAAATTAGAGATGGAAAAGGAACATGGTTAGTATTCTGGGAGCATTCAAAGTTAAAACTTCCGGTGGGAGAGGAAGCATTCAAGATGGAAATGGAAATCTCCTCCCAAAACCATATATATTTTGAAAATACAACAAATACAACTATTCCTAAAAGAGAGACCAGAAGACACAATACAACAGCCACGCTACATCTACATCTGTGAGAACTCAGCATTTCACAAAAAGAGTAAGATACAAAGTCGTGACCCAGCGGGACCCAAACACTCCCCCAACCCCAGTGCACCAGAGGGAGGAAAAGAATCAGAGTGGGGAGGGAGTGGAAGCACAGGACTGCTAAATAACCAGCACTAGTCATCTGCACAAGAAGCACAGACACACACTGCATGGTGTACTGGATAGTAGAGAAATGGAAAAGTAAAACCCGAGATGGAGACTGTGAGTGGGTCCCCACAGCCGGCTCCCCTGGGACAAAAGAAAAGTGGGTGCTTTTTAAGTCTTAAAGGGACAAGGGTATAACAGGCGGACAAAATCGTCCCAGCACACTCAGCCCAGCAGGCTGAGAATCTTAAGGAACTTCAGGCGCCCTAACACCCTGGGTGACAACGCTCCGAAGCCCCTCATGGCGATAAGTAGCCTGCCGTTCATTCCCTTCGACCGGCACTGCCAGCAAACCGGCTGACCTGCCATTGCTGAGGACCAGCTGGGGAGCAGTCCTGCTCACAGCATCCACACAGGGTCTTCTCCCAGTGCACACGTAACCGGGCCAGACCCAGAGGCTGCTGCCGGCACACAGCTGCCCGGCACAGAGGAAGCTGGCACAAAGTCAGTAAGGCATGAAGGGGTGCTGTTCTTGCAGGAGAAACACACCACGCGCCTACGACCCCCAGCAGTGCTGTAGGCTATCCCAAGGGCCGCCCCACCCATGGCAGCTCAGGGAATTAACCCAGAGACCGCTCCCTGTGTGCAGGTAACCAGCACAGGCCACAGAGAAAGGCAAGGCGAACAGCAAGCAGGAAGGGACTTTGTTCTCCCAGCTGACACACGCACTCCTTGCCGGTGATCACTTCTATCACCATGAAAAGGCGGAAGAACCTGGTCCAATCCAAAAGCACTCAAACAATGCCAGAGAGAGGGCCTGGTGAGATAGATATAAACAATCTTACTGAAAAATAATTCAAAATAAAAGTCATAACCATGCTGAAGGAGTTGCATAGAAATATGCAAGATCTAAGGGATGGAGTCTGAAAGAAGATAACAGAAATGAAACAATCAAAAGAACTGAAGAGCTGACTGGATGAGTGCAAGACACTGTTAATGGAATAGAAATCTGAGAACAGGAATACAGAGAAGCTGAGGCAGAGAGAGAGAAAAGGATCTCTAGGAATGAAAGAATATTAAGAGAATTGTATGACTAATCCAAACGGAACAATATTTGCATAACAGGGGTACCAGAAGAAGAAGACAGGGAAAAAGGGATAGAAAGTGTCCTTTAAGAAATAATTGCTGCAAATTTCCCCAAGCTGGAGAAGGAAACAGTCTCTCAGACCATAGAAGCCCACAGATCTCCCAACACAAGGGACCCAAGGAGGACAACACCAAGACATATAATAATTAAAATGGCAAAGATCAAACAAGGACTGGGTATTAAAGGCAGCCAGAGAGAGAAAAAAGATCACCTACAAAGGAAAACCAATCAGACTATGATGATAGACTTCTCAACAGAAATCTTACAGGTCAGAAGAGAATGGCATGATATATTTAACACAATGAAACAGAAGGGCCTTGAACCAAGAATACTGTATCCAGGAAGATTATCATTTAAATTTGAAGGAGGGATTAAATAATTTCCAGATAAGCAAAAGTTGAGGGAATTTGCCTCCCACAAACCACCTCTACAGGGTATTTTAAAGGGACTGCTCTAGATGGAAGTACTCCTAAGACTAAATAGATGTCACCAGAGAAAATAAAATCAGGAAAGAAAGCAGATCAACCAAACACTAACTAAAGGCAAAAAATAAAATCAGCAATCCACAAAAGCAGTCAAGGGAAACACAAAAGAGTACAGAATAAAAAGCCTAACATATAAAGAGTGGAGTAAGAAGAATAAGAAGGGATATAAATAAAGAGTCATCAGACTGTTTTATAAGAGTATAATAAGTGAGTTAAAGTTAGACAGATAGTAAAGAAGCTACACTTGAACCTTTGGTAACCACAAATCCAAAGCCTGTAATGGCAATAAGTACATATCTATTGATAACCACCCTAAATGTAAATGAACTGAATGTACCAATCAAAGGACACAGAGAAAGAGAATGGATAAAAAAGCAAGACCGATCTATATGCTGTTTACAAGAGATTCACCTCCAACCCAAAGACATACACAGACTAAAAGTGAGGGGACGGAAAGTGATATTTCATGCAAACAACAGGGAGAAAAAAGCAGGTGTTACAGTACTTGTATCAGACAAAATAGACTTCAAAACAAAGAAAGTAACTAGATATAAAGAAGGACATTACATAATGATAAAGGGGGCAGTCCAACAAGAGGATATAACCATTATAAATATATATGTACCCAACACAGGAGCACCGACATTTGTTTCACATATGTCGGTGCTCCTGTGTTGGGTGCATATATAT
>JAQQAC010004253.1:5108049-5152907 GCA_029783875.1 Phataginus tricuspis | reverse complement strand
TGTGAAACAAATACTAACAGAATTAAAGGAGGAAACAGAATGCAATGCATTCATTTTAGGAGACTTCAACACACCACTCACTCCAAAGAACAGATCAACAAGGCAGAAAATAAATAAGGATGCAGAGACACTGAACAACACACTAGAACAGATGGACCTAACAGACATCTACAGAACTCTACACCCAAAAACAGCAGAATATACATTCTTATCAAGTGCATATGGAACATTTTCCAGAATAGATCACATACTAGGCCACAAAAAGAGCCTCAGTAAATTCAAAAAGATTGAAATTGTACTAACCAACTTCTCAGATCACGAAGGTATGAAACTAGAAATAAATTATACAAGAAAAATAAAAAGGCTCACAAACATATGGAGGCTTAAGAACATGCTCCTAAATAATCAATGGATCAAAGATAAAATTAAAACAGAGATCAAGCAATATATGGAGACAAATGACAACAACAGCACAATGCCCCTAATTCTGTGGGATGCAGTGAAGGGAGTTCTATGAGAAAAGTATAGAGCAATTCAGGCCTATTTAAAGAAGGAAGAACAATCCCAAATGAGTAATCTAAAGTCACAATTATTGAAACTGGAAAAAGAAGAACAAATGAGGTCCAAAGTCAACAGAAAGAAGGACATAATAAAGATCAGAGAAGAAATAAATAAAATTGGGAAGAATAAAACAATAGAAAAATCAATGAAACCAAGAGATGGTTTATTGAGAAAAACAAAATGGATAAAACCCTAGCCAGACTTATTAAGAAAAAAAAAGAATCTACATGCATAAACAGAATCATAAATGAGAAAGGAAAAATCTCTATGGACACCACAGAAATACAAAGAAATATCAGAGAATAATATGAAAATCTACATGCTAGCAAGCTGGCTAACCTAGAAGAAATGGACAACTTTCTAGAAAAATACCACCTTCCAAACTGATGAAGGAAGAAACAGAAAATCTAAACAGATCAATTACCACCAACAAAATTGAATTGATAATCAAAAAACTACCCAAGAACAAAACCCATGGGATGGATGGATTCACTGCTGAATTTTATTAGACATATAAAGAAGATATAATACCCATTCTCCTTAAAGTTTTACAAATTCCAAAAAATAGGAGGGGAGGGAATACTTCCAAACTCATTCCATGAAGCCAGCATCACTCTAATACCAAAACCAGGCAAAGACCCCACAAAAAAGGAAAATTACATACCAATATCCCTGATGAACATAGATGCAAAGATACTCAACAAAATATTAGCAAACCAAATTCAAAAATACATCAAGAGGATCATACACCATGATCAAGTGGGATTCATCCCAGGGATGCAAGGATGGTACAACATTCGAAAATCCATCAACATCATCCACCACATCAACAAAAAGAAGGACAGAAACCACATGATCATCTCTGTAGAAGCTGAAAAAGCATTCGAAAAAATTCAATATCCATTCATGATAAAAACTCTCAACAAAATGGGTATAAAGGGCAAGTACCTCAACATAATAAAGGTCATATATGACAAACCCACAACAAACATCGTACTTAACAGTGAGAAACTGAAAGCTTTTCACCTAAGATCAGGAACAAGACAGGGATGCCCAATCTTTCCGTTTTTATTCAACATAGTAGTGGAGATCCTAGACTTGGCAATCAGACAAAACAAAGAAACAAATGGCATCTAGATTGTTAAGGAAGAAGTCAGACTGTCCTTGTTTGAAGATAACATGATATTGTACATAAAAAACCCTAATGAATCCACTCCAAAACTACTAGAACAAATATCTGAATTCAGCAAAGTTGCAGGATACAAAATTAATACACAGAAATCTGTTGCTTTCCTATATATTAATGGTGAACTAATAGACAGAGAAATCAGGAAAACAATTCCATTCACAATTGTATCAAAAAGAATAAAATACCTAGGAATAAACCTAACCAAGGAAGTGAAAGACTTATACTCTGAAAACTACAAGACACTCATGAGAGAAATTAAAGAAGATACCAATAAATGGAAACACATCCCATGCTCATGGATAGGAAGAATTAATATTTTCAAAATGGTCATCCTGCCTAAAGCAATCTACAGATTCAATGCAATCCTTATAAAAATATCAACAGCATTCTTCAAAAAACCAGAAAAATAGTTCTAAAATTCATATGGAACCACCGAAGACCCCAAATAGCCAAAGCAATTCTGAGAAGGAAGAAAAAAGCAGGGGGGACCTCGCTTCCCAACTTCAAGTTCTACTACAAAGCAACAATAATCAAGACAATTTGTTACTGGCACAAGAACAGACCCACAGACCAGTGGAATAGAATAGAGAGTCCAGATATTAACCCAAACATATATGGTCAATTAATATACGATAAAGGAACCATGGATTTACAATGGGGGAATTACAGCCTCTTCAACAGCTGTTGTTGGCAAAACTGGACAGCTACATGTAAGGGAATGAAACTGGATCATTGTCTAACCCCATACACAAAAGTAAATTCAAAATGGATCAAAGACCTGAATGTAAATCATGAAACCATAAAACTCTTAGGAAAAAACATAGGCAAAAATCTATTGGACATAAACATGAGCAACTTCTTCATGAACATATCTCTCAGGGCAATGGAAACAAAAGCAAAAATGAACAAGTGGGACTATATCAAGCTGAAAAGCTTCTGTACAGCAAAGGACACCATCAATAGAACAAAAAGGCATCCTATAGTATGGGAGAATATATTCATATATGACATTTTCCATAAAGGGTTGACATCCAAATTACAAAAAGAGCTCATGCACCTCAACAAACATAAAGCAAATAATCCGATTAAAAAATTGGCAGAGGATCTGAACACATACTTCTCCAAAGAAGAAATTCAGATGGCCAACAGGCACATGAAAAGATGCTCCACATCCTTAATCATCAGAGAAATGCAAATTAAAACCACAATGTTATATCACCTCACACCAGTTAGGATGGCCAACATCCAAAAGACAAACAACAACAAATGTGGTGAGTATGTGGAGAAAGGGGAACCCTCCTACACTGCTGGTGGGAATGTAAGCTAGTTCAGCCATTGTGCAAAGCAGTATGGAGATTCCTCAAAAAACTCAAAATAGAAATACCACTTGACCCAGGAATTCCATTCCTAGGAATTTACCCTAAGAATACAGGAGCCCAGTTTGAAAAAGACATATGCACCCCTATGTTTATCACCACACTATTTACAATAGCCAAGAAATGGAAGCAACCTAAGTGTCCATCAGTAGATGAATGGATTAAGAAGATGTGGTACATTTACACAATGGAATGTTATTCAGCCATAAGAAGAAAACAAATCCTACCATTTGCAACAACATGGAAGGAGCTAGAGGGTATTATGCTCAGTGAAATAAGCCAAGCAGAAAAAGACAAGTATCAAATGATTTCACTCCTATGTGGAGCATAAGAGCAAAGAAGAAAACTGAAAGAACAAAACAGCCACAGACTCACAGGACCCAAGAACGGACTAATAGTTACCAAAGGGAAAGGGACTGTGGAGGATGGGTGGGAAGGGAGGGATAAGGAGGAAAAAAGGCTATTACAATTACAACACATAATGTAGCGGGTGTGGTGGTGGGGTGGGAGGATACGGGGAAGGCAGTATAACACAGAGAAGACAAGTAGTGATTCTATAACATCCTTCTATGCTGATGGACAGTGACTGCAATGGGGTATGTGGTGGGGACTTGATAATAGGGGGAGTCTAGTAACCATAATGTTGCTCATGTAATTGTACATTAGTGATGCCAAAAAACGACAGAGGCCAAAAAAAAAAAATTCAGCAGTGAGGTTAATGACTAGAAATCTTTGACAAATTAAAAGTTATATATTTTAAATATTAAATGTACTTTTGAAGAATATAATGCTAATGTTAAAGCAAATGTAGAGCTACCCATGAAGATAATTTTAAGTTCAAAATGAAATTAAAGACTGAAAAGCAGTAAAAGGAAGCTATTAATTTAAAATAAAATATTGCAGAAACACTATGATCTGCTTTGACACTCAGGATAGAAATGACAAAGCATGAAAAGGTAGAAAAACAAAAAAAGAGAAGCAAAGTAATATAAAATAAATAAATTAAGTAGGAAATGATAAAAGTGAAGCAGGTATTCTCTTTAATTACAAAAGACTACCATTTAATTTATAAGAAAATGCCTGAGAGAACATTTTGCACTTTTTCTGAAAATTTATGGCCAACTTCTTATAAATCAGCATCCTTCCTGTGGATAAAATGGTAACATTTCCATAATATCTCTCCTTGCTTTGGTACATTTGCATATCCTCAGGGGTGGAGAGAAGTTCGTCTAGTATGGATGGGCAATTACCTGGGCAAGGAAGGCATGCCTGAATCTTAGAGTTTAAGGGGAGGAACCTGCTTGCTTCCTTCCAGAGCAAGGGAGAGAGACGGCGCTGGACTGCAGTTTGAAAATAATAAATGGGTTTTAAACTTTATTTCTTCCTTTGACTGGTTTCGGTTCTTAGCGATATTTTGCCCCAGGATTTTCTCTCCCCGGACTTACATCTGGTGACAGTCAGCAGGCTTCCTCTGAACCTGAAATCTGTCATAACAGGTGCAACCTTTGGGAGGGCTGCTCCTGTGGATGGTGGGGAGGCCCCAGTGGATGCAGCGGCAGAGGGTGCCGCTTCACCTGTTATTATCCCCCCCAGCTGTGGGGCTTCCAAATTGGGAACCCCTGGTGGGGAATTGGTCTAGGGTAAAGTACCTCTTAGAGGGGTGGGGCCTTCCCCAGAACTGGAGAAGAGTGGAAACACCAGAAGCTGCAGAATTAGCCCTCCATGAGTTGGAAGACTGCTTGGAGAACTTAGGGGGCCATGTAGTGGCTGGCATTGTAGGGTCTCTTTTCATCAAGATAGTGGAAAATGTTATGCAGGAGAAAGAGAGGATTATCAAGAGGCTTGGAGAGGAGAGTGAGGAACTTAGGCAGGAGAGAGCACACACTTCAGCATCTCTTGGAGGAGCTGGGCGATAACATATGGGGTGCTATTAAAGAAGACAGACAGTTACTGAAAAGACTGGTCACGTTACCAGAAGACTCCTTAGCGGCAAGGCCGTGAGGCAGCAGGAAAAGTTGCATTGCAGGAGGCTCTGGGGGAGGGGGAGTAAGGAGTAGTGCCTTCAGCCCAAGAAATGGTGGACAAGGAGCCACAGGTAGAGGAGCCAGAGGGAGAAGAGGAGGAGGTGGGGCCATTGGCAAATCGGCTGCCCAGGCCACAACCAGAGGTACCATGTTCTCTTGTTTAAAGGCCCACCCAGCTGTAATTAAGAAAATAAAAATGAAATAACCAAGGGCTCCTCAGGGGGAGGAGCAGCCCCCTACCCAGGTTGTGGAGCCCTCCATGCTCCACCCCTATACCCAGGGTGAGCTGGTGGACATGAGCACCTGGTATAGGCAGAGGCCACCAGAATCTCTGCCTACATGGCTTTTACTCTGGGATATGGGGGTCGAAAACATTCTTATGTCGGGTACTTAAATGAGTAGAATGGCTTTCCTGACAACTCACCCTTTCCTCCAGCAGCAGTTGCAAAATGCCCATCATGTCTCAGGGAATCTGACACTCCTGGAATGACTGCCATTAGGATAGTTTGGCCTAATCAGGGTGATTTACCGTATTTTCTCAGTAGTTGGAAAATGTATTCAGAGCTCCAACAGGTACTGTAGGAATTGGGTATGAAAAACGTCATCTGTAATAAGGACCCCCCAGGGTCCTGGAGAGGAGATGTTCGCTATAGGAATGAGAAACCTGGTGCTGCATACGGCTCCCACACCTCTCTTTGGGTCCCTAGTGAATACTCTTGCCCCCCACCTAGGGCAAACCATAGAAATGAGGCTACTCGTACTTTAGCAGATCTGGGGAGGTTGAAACAATAAGGGCACGGATGGAAGTACTGGCCATGACTGAAAGGAGAGGGGCAAAACTCCTCATGGAGGTCTTGAGGACCCAGATGTGGGTTGATTTGACAAAGGCCGGGGTAGTGAAAGAAAAAGTCGATGGGCAGCCTAATAGAATATTGTTAGAACTGTGGCACCAATTAAAGCCAGAGCAGCAGTTCCAGCTGCTGAGGTCCAGGACACGGAAACCAGAGTCAAGGCCTCATGCCGCCTGTGTCCCTGCAAAACTTCCTGGGAGACAGTGCTCAGGATTCACCCGAGCCCTCACCCCCACAGGAGGACGATTGGGCTTCGCAGTTCCAATGAGCGGTAGGTCAAAGTCCCCACCTTGGCGTACGTGGTGGGGACCAGAGCTCACATGTAGAATTAGCAATTCTTTAGTCCCCTGTGAATGTCCAATGTGTCCTGGTGCTGGTGGACACAAGAGCTGAATGTCCTCTGATTCATGGCAACCCTGAGCATTTTCCCGGGAACCCTGCTATGATAGATGGCTCTGCGGGCAAAGCAATTAAAGTGAAGAAAGCCCAAATGCCACTGGGGGTACGGCATTTACCCCAAAAGGAGTGCACTGTGCACATTTCTCCCATCCCGGAATGTATTTTTGGGGTAGATATCTTGCAGGGCCTGTGGTTACACACCACTGCAGGTGAGTTCAGACTGAGGGTACATGTGGTAAAGACAGTTCTGAGGGGACATGTTAAAAACCCACCTGTAGCTCTGCCTGTACCTTGGCAGGTGACAAATGTTAAGCAGTATAAATAGCCTGGGGGGCACAAGGAAACTGGAGAAGCTCTACAGGAGTTGAGAGGGTGGGCATCATAAAAGCCCAATCATAGTCCTTTTAATTCCCCAGTGTGGCCAGCGAGAAAGCAGAGAGCTCCTGGCATATGACTGTGGACAGGGAATTGAATAAAGTCACACCCCCTTTGCATGCTGCTGTCCCCTCTATAGCAGACATTCCGGACACCATCAGCCATGAACTGGGAACATATCATTATGTGGTAGACTTTGCTAATGCTTTCTTCTCTATTGACAGCACAGGAAAGCCAGGAACCGTTTGCCATCATGTGGAAAGGCTGGCAGTGGACATTCACTGTCCTCCCACAGGGATACCTCCACAGTCCCACCATCTGCCACGGACTTGTAGCCCAGGACTTGACCACATGGAAGAAACCACAAACAGTGTGGTTGAATCATTACATTGATGATATGCTCACATCTGATTCTCTTTCAGAATTAGAAGGGGCAGTTCCTAGACTGTGGTAACATCTACAGGAAAAAGGATGGGCTGTGAAGAGCACCAAGGTTCAGGGACCTGGTTTGTCTGTAAAATTCTTGGGGGTTGTCTGGTCAGGTAAAACTAAAGGTGTTCCTGAAGCAGCTGTAGACAAGGTCCAGTCTGACAACCCCTACCACTGTGGCAGCATTATGAGAGTTTTTGGGCCTTTTGGGCTACTGGAGAGTGTTTATCCCACCCTTGGCACAAATTCTGAAGCCCTTATACCCGATTGGTACAAAAGAGCATCAGGTGGGACTGGGATGAGACATGTGCAGTTGCTTTTACTGCTGCCAAGTGGGCACTCAAGGCTGTACAGGCCTTGAATGTAATGGACTCATCAAAGCCCTGTAAACTAGATGTTCATGTAACCAAAGATGGTTATGGAGGGGTCTTTTGCAGCAGCTTGAACAGACACGCCAACCTATCAGAATCTGGTCACAACTATGGAAATGAGAAGAGACCCAGTACACCTTGATAGAGAAGCCACTGGCTGCTGTGTACCACACCTTGCTGGCTACAGAGCCCATCGCCAGAACAACTCCGACCAAGCTAATATCCACCTATCCGATCGTCAGATGGGTGAGACACTGGACCCAAAGGCCAGAGAGTGGCATGGCACACCTATGCTGGCCAAATAGGGTGCATATTTATGGGAGTGCAGTGCCCGCTCTACTACCCCCTTAAGTGGAGAACTCCAACACTTCCTGGGGCCAGTGACCTACACCAGTGGAGAGCAGGAAGAACCTGCTTTTCAGGCCTTGGTCGCTGAGACTTCTCATCAGGAGGGAAAAGCTCCTATACCTGAAGATACACAGATGGCTCCAGTCGTGGGCAACCCCCGAAGTGGAGGGCTGTGGCTTTCCATCCTAAGACTGAGACAAAATGGATGGAGGAAGGAGAGGGGAGGAGCAGCCAATGGGCTGAGTTGCAAGCAGTATGGCTTGTGATCACATAGGAGCGCTCTCCTATAGTTGTCTGCACGGACAGCTGGGCCATATATTGGGGCTTGACCCTGCGGCTGTCAACATGGTACCATGCCAACTGGATGGTTGGTCACTGGCCCCTTTGGGGACAAGTGTTGTGGCAATACCTATGGGCCTCTGGTCAGACTAGACTGTTACTGTACATCATGTGATTAACCATTTGCCTTTGGCATCCCCAGGGAATGATGAAGCACACACATGGGCCCAGGTGCACTGGCTAGAAGGAAGCCTGCCTCTGATGTGGCCCAATGGTTACACCAGTGTTTGTTGCACGTGGGGCTAAAGACAATGTGGCTGCAGCCTGTAGGTAGGGCTTGCCTTTGATCTTTGAAGAAGTCAGCAGAGCCCCGAAAGAGTGCCTTGGGTGCTCTAGGAGGGGCTTACACTGAGTCCCACAGCAACATGGGTCAATAGTAAGGGGGCCAGTACCCCTTGTCAGGTGGCAAATAGACTATGTTGGGCCTCTGTCCATATCAGAAAGATATCGGTATGCCATGACTTGTGTGGACATGGCTACTGGACTATTGGTTGCTTTTCCTGCATGTCCTGCAGATCAGCAAACCACCAAAGGGGCCGGGACCATCTGTTTGCAGCCTATGTCCGGCCGCAGGTGATTGAAAGTTATCAAGGCACCTACTTTTCTGGACATGCATTACAAGAATGGGTGCAGCAATTAGGAATAAAATGGAAATTTCATGTACCATATAATCCTACCAGAGCCACATGATACAGAGGTACAGCAGTCTGTTGAAATCTCACCTGAAGTCAGACAACAATAGTCTATGGGCTTGGTCAGTTCGCCTATGGACGGTGCTGCGGTGTTTGAATGAGAAGCCACATAAAGGATATGCTCACACACCTTGCTGTCCCACCTATACAATTGGACGTCCAAACCAGAGAAGAGTTATTGAAGCCAGGATATGGCCAGCAGAGCAACATCCTGCTGCCAGCCCCTACTGTGTTAAACCCTGAAGACACTGTTGAATGGACCTGGCCCTGGACATTTCAACACATGGACCAGCAATGGCTTGACCTTCTGGTACCTTGGGGGAAAGGCCTGGAAACTGGCCTTCTGTGTATTTCTGGAATAACAGCTGAATGGCCCCCAAAGGTCACGGTAGTGTACCCAAAACGTTCAGGAGGTAAGATCATCTTGAAGGGAAGTTTTGTTTTATCTTTATGGCCAGCGCATTTACCTTCTATAGCCCAATATATTGACCTATCTGTAACTCCCACAGGGAGGGGGGTGAAGGTCTGGTATGCTAGACTAGGATGACATCCCATTCTTACCACTCTTGTATAGCAGGGGTACTCTCTTGCATGTATCCTACCTGATGGACAAGATTTGCCTATGCTGGTGTCATTAAGACATGTATCTTATCGCCCTTAAGGTTATCTTCTCCTATAGTCCTTGTGGCCTGAATGCGCCCCCTGGCTGCAGTTGCCACGTGATGGTTGCTCTGAACCCTCAGCTACTGCCTGCCTATGGAATGGACGAGCTATGGACTTAATCTGCATGAGACTTTGAACCTAGCTGAATCCTCCAGCTTGAGGATTGTCATAATTTTACTGCTGTTGTTATTGTTATGTCATTAGTCTGGTCACAATACTCCAGTTTTCTCACCTAGGGACAATTGTGGAAGAAGGGGAATGAGTAGATTGTGAGGTGAGATTTCTGGAGGGGTGTCCTGTAGGTAAAATTGTAACATTTCCAGAATATCTCGCCTGGCTTTGGTGAATTTGCATATCCTCATGGGTGGAGAGTTCATCTCCATGTCAGTGAGCAATTACCTGGGCAACCGAGGGTGTGTCTGAACCTGACAGGTTAAGGGGAGAGGCTTGCTTGCTTGCTTCCTTCTGGTGCAAGGGACACGGCACTGAACTGCAGTTTGTAAGTAATAAATGTGTTTGAAACTTTATTTCTCCCTTTGACTGACTTCGGTTTTTAGAGGTATTTTGCCCCAGAATTTCCTCTCCCCGGACTTACACTTACAAAAGGGATGGGAAGGTGGTCCTTACGACCAGGATAACCATCAAATATCCCTATCAGGGCCTTTTTACCTGGACTTGCTAAACCAAATAGGCTATCAAGAAACCACTGGCGTAATCAGGAGTATGCCAGGCAAAGAATGGAGGTGTAGTAGACTGATTCTAAAAATGCCCCTAGTTCCTCACCTTGCCTTTATCCCCATCTTTTGTAGAAGTTCACAGTTCCTCCTATCGCGAGGTAGGCCCTATTCTTTCTGCATCTGACCTTGAGAACCCAGCCAAGAGCAGAACCACCCAACTGACCAGCCTAATTTCCTTTAAAATCATGAGCAACATGAGCCGCCAAGTTTTGGAGTGGTTTATTACACAGCAATAGCTAACCTTTATCACTTACTCCAAGCATTCCCACCACTTCAGAAATGCAGCAAAGAAGCTTTGTACTGGAATGAACCAACCCAAACCACCTACAGATGGGGCAGTGTTAAGAAACCCAAGACTCTTCAACCAAAGCCCTGGAAGATACGAAATATATATATATATATTTTTTTAGTTCTTATTTCTAGGAACTTAATATCACTCCATCTAATAATAATACAGGCTATCTTTATATTTACTTCTAGGAAATTAAAACCTCCTAACACCTTAAATCTAACAGTAGTATCACCTTGCATTTAAGTAGCATCTTACAATTTACATAATATTTTACTAAAAAAAGCCACCAAAAACTATGAAGCATAGGCAGAGCAGGTATCATTATGCCCAACTGACGAATGAGGAAATCAAATCACAGGGCAAATTAAAAGGCAAAGCTTCAATACTTAACAACTACACCTACAAACGTTCACTATTCCTTCTCTGTAGAGCTCTTATGCCAAAATCTTGGGTGAGTATTGGCATATACTATTTTTCAGGTATTTAATTAATTACATAGATGACGTACCATTTCTTTTCCTATAAAAGAAGGGAAAATATGACTTAGCTTAATGGTTGTTCTGAGGAGCAAAGAAAATATATGAAAAGCACACTGCCCAACGCCTAACACAAATGTTAGGACCCCTGCCCACACTCACCGTGATGCTTTCTTCCAGGCTTGATAACCTCAACTTTCAAAACACTGAACATCACTTGAAATGATAGACTTCCAGATAGTTAGCATAGGCAAATTTTATTTCTATGGTAGAAGCATTTATTTCAGTTATAGAAAAATAACACTATTTTAAAGTCAAAGTAACTAAGCAGAAGTATATTTTTTCCTTGTATACCCATACTCAAATACCACATATGGTTTCAAGACATTCTTAAATTAACAAGGAACAAACACAGAATCAAGGTAGTATCTGTCACCAGAAGAGATGTATTAAAGCTACATATCAGCCCTGTAAATCAGAAAACACAAAGTGATCTCGTGCAGTGATTCTCAATGTTGGTGTGCATTAGAATCACCTGAATTCTGGAAAAGCACCTTCAGGGGATGAAGGCAAGGTTAGCAAGCCCTTGGTCTCAGAATAAATACCAAGAGGTTTAAAGATACAAACTTTGTTCCTTCAGGGAGGGGCAAAGATGAAATACATCATGATATATGAGATCAGCCATTTACTCACTCTGTGACTTCTCTGAGCCTCAGATTCAGGAATAATAATAGATTTTCTACTCTCAAAAATTATTCTACAGACTAGATCAGATAGTGTGCAGTAAGTGTCCCTAATTCATTCACACACAGCTACTATCATTTCATCACCATCCTTATTATCTGATACAGAGGACATTCTCCCCCCACCCCAACTCCCACTCCCACTCCCAAGTAGCTGCTACTATTTATTGTAAAAATAATATAACCCCTCTTTGAGTTCAAGTTCATGAACTATTGGTACAATTTTTATATTGCTACCATTTTTACAAGCTTCAACCATTCATTTACACTAAGAATTCAATACATGGTTGAAATGAAAATTTTTGTATCTAAACTAAGATAATGGATTCAAAGAAGGGAATTAAAGGTTAAAAAGTGTTGTTGCTTCTAAAGCGCCAACAGCTACATGAATGAACTTCTTTTCAAAGTGACCCATTTTAGACAATCTCTGATGTTTCCTATATTGTTTTCTGAATCTCAGGTTATTTATAGATGGAAACATGGGAATAAAATACTTATAATCTTCATTAATTCCTATATTAATGAACTACACAGTAATGTTTCAGTTAAGGTTTGGCCATTTAATAACTACCCACATAAACATCAGAGGTTTAATATTCTGAAACTATAAAACAGTTATAGAGGTGCCCAGGAAGCTTAGGATAAGGTTTCTCAACCTCAGTAATACTTACATTCCGGGTTGGATACTTCTTTTTTGTAGGGTCTACCCTGTGCACTGCACTATGGAGGCATCCCTGGCCTCTACCCACTACATGCTGATGGCAACCTCCCCACTTCCCAGTTCTGACAATCAAAAATGCCTCTGGACACTGTCAAATACCTTCTGAGGGTCAAAATCACCCCTAGTCAAGAACCACTGAGCTAGAACTGTACATAGACATAACTGTAAACTATGAGTGCACAGATTATACAAGACTATGTAATTTTACTAATTAAAGTACAGCACAATAGTTTCGGCTATACTGTTTATGCTAGGGCACATAGTTTTTATATAATATACTACTTATGCATACAATTACCCACATACACCTATCTTTTTCTTATTGAAAATACTGGCATTAAACAAGAAAAAAAAAACATAGCTAATTCTGCAACCATTTTTATATTACCTGATATACGGGAAAAACCTATGGTTTACAAACATTTGCTAAATGGAGACTTAGATAATCACTGCAAGTGTCCTTCCTTCTGAATTCGAAGTCTCTCTTTCTCTACTTGTAAACGTTCCTTTTCAATCTGCAGCTTCTCTGATTCAAATTTCAAAAACTGCAGCCTGTCTTTTTCCAGCTGCAAGCGTTCTCTCTCAAGTTTCAACTTCTCTGTTTCTATGTCCTGTGGTTGAAGCATGGACTTCTCTCCTTGACCAAGTTCATTTTCCGAAGATGGTTTCTCTGAGCTGACTATCTGTAACCTCAACTTCTCTCTTTCAATCTGCAGCCGCTCCTTCTCCAGCTGAAGTCGCTCGTGCTCCATGTCTAAATGCCGCAGCCTCTCCTTCTCAATCTGTAGACGCTCCTTTTCTACCTGCAGTCTTTCGGCTTCAATATCCAGTCGCCGTTTTTCCAACTCTAGTTTCTGTTTCTCTATGTTTACAAGCAAATGGGACTCATCATATGCAGACCTGGATGGGGTTGAGTTCAGAGTAAAAAACTCATCAATGTGGGGGAAATCAGGAAGTTCATTTTCCCTCCTGGAATCTGGTATGACTGATGACAACATTTCTTCCTCCTCCTCAATCTCAAACTAAAAGACAAGAGAAAAGCAATTTTCAGCACGTATTTCTCCTTCATTATTGGTAATTTGTCTAAGCATTTCTTAAAAGCCTTCTGTATTGTCTTAGCACACAAAACAATTTACTCTGAATTTTGAAAAACATTTACAACAAATTACCTGATGTCATTAATATATATAACTCGGAGTATATTTTAGGTGAGAAGAAAGATTAATGATGTAAAGAGGAAAAAAAGAAAAGGAGTAACTTTGTTATATATTATTTTTAAGTTGGCTTGAAAATCTGGGAACGTCTTAAGTGTTCCTTGGCTGTAATAAACATTCACGTCAGAACAAGAGGAATGAAGAGTAAGAGGTTCCCAGGCTGACACTTACCTCGGGACTCTGAGGATCTCTTTCTTCCTCTTCCACTTTGACCTCCGTTAAGGATCCACCTGCATCCCTAAAATCTGCCACATTTTGCCAATCAAAATTTGTATCATTGCGAAATCCAATCTTCTCGTCTATCTCTTCAGTGAGAGAATCGTCCAAATCGGAAGAGGGAAGGGGGAATCCCGAGCCGACCAGCTTGATGTTCGCCTTCATCCTCTTTCTCTTCATAAGTGCTCGCCAGTCAAGGTACCTTCTTTTCACTTCCGTCCCCGTCCTCTGTTCTCCCTCTCCCACAGCATTCACGCACTGCGCAATCTCCTCCCAAGCCATCCGCTTCATCACGTTAATTGTTGTATTGAGCTGCTTGGAAAAAATGACTTCTTTCCTTTTTGTAATTTCTTTCAAAAGGGTCTGAGTTTCTTGAACACTAAAATTGCTTTTCCTTTTCCTTTTCAACTGCTTCATTTTTCTAACTTCAGTATAGCTTTGCAGTAAGAGAAGATGTAAAAAGAATTTGAGGAATGCTACCAAATACAAAAATGAAAGACAATCCCGTGTTGGCACTTTGCTGAAATCAGTTTTCCATTCAGCTAGTAGCACAGCAGGCTTGGAAATTCCTAAAGAGAAAAGAGTAAAAAGCCGATCAACCTGCAACTTCTGCAGTGTAGTTCAACCTAATAAGCTATATACATAACTTAAAAAAAAAAACCCAAACCTCTAACTATGGCTCAAAACTGCCTATATTTCTGTCTCTGCCAGCACCACCACAGTCCAAACGACTGTCGTCTCTCAACGTGGGCTTCTGTAATGCTGCTAACTAACTGCTAGTATTCACTCTTAACCCACACGCTACCTCATCTTCTCCTATTCTACTGTCCCCAAATTCATCTTCTCTAACTACACTGGCCTTCTTTCAGCCATCCATTCTTGTCAAGGTCTTCCACTGTTCGGGGCCTTTGAGCACAGTTCCTTCTGCCTACGAAATGGGTTGCTCGCCTTTCTTGGCCGACTTAACTCCCCCTCACCTGCCGCTCCTAGATTAAACATCTTTCCTTGGTGAAGCCTTTCCTGACAAGTCAAATTACGCTAATGGAAGGTTTGACTACAAACCTTTCTTCCTTTTCCTTGTTTAAATCTGTGCTAATATCCAGCTATGAGTCTTTCTCTTCCCCTTTTTACTAGAAGTTTTATGAGTGCAGCAATATTTCTGCCCACAATCATTTCCCCAGAGCCCAGCATATTTTCTGGGACATGGCAGGCACACCATAAATATTCCTTCAATGAATGAATGAATGAGTCAATTTGCCAGATGGCCACTAGTTTGAGATATCAAAAAGAAAAAAAATTGCAGACTCTGGAATAATTTTAGAGGAACACTGCAAGTCTGGGCTAAAAAACCAGGAAGATTCAGAAACAAATTTGAGGCAATGTAATCTGATCAAAGAAATGATAGCTACTTACATTTTACTACTTCTCAAATTAAAACTCATATTTAGGCTAAAGCTACATATCAATTCTAAATTTGGAATAAATTTTCCTAAAACAATGAAAGTATTATAAGGATATTATAGAATAAAATAAAATAAAAGTGGCAAGGATTTTTCCCAGCCACCCACCTACTTATAAAGATTAATTAAACTAGACAAAAAAATTGGAATTCCTAAATCTTGTGGAGACTGATGTGCAGTTCATGGTCGGCCATTGTAATTCTGTCCCTCTATGCACACCATACCCCCTGCTCCTGCAAACTAAATGATGCGAACACAAGCTCCTAACATAGAACCAAACAAGGTTTGACAGTATATTTGCTTCTAGTTAATGCTTTTAATTATTTGCCTTTCTTTGAAGAAATTCGGTCCTTCACAATGTTCTGGGCCATTTTAATTAGAGAGTTGAAGATCATGATACAGGGAAGTAACTGCACTTAGAGAATCTCCAGGAAATAAATGAAGGAATTTTCTTGTGACACATTTTAAAATACATTCTGAGTGGGAAAGATCCTCTTGTAAACATTTCTTTTAGATGGATGCAAAACAGAATATTCAATTT
The DNA here is from genome assembly GCA_029783875.1 of Phataginus tricuspis. Lineage (NCBI taxonomy): Eukaryota > Metazoa > Chordata > Mammalia > Pholidota > Manidae > Phataginus > Phataginus tricuspis. The sequence goes on along the minus strand of JAQQAC010004253.1, from coordinate 5,136,890 downwards.
CCAGAAGACTCTCATGCTGTCATAGCATCAGAGGGCACACCTGCAACTTGGTAGAAAGGTAAACTTTTCAGGCCCCATTTCAGCCCAACCGCATCAGGAACTCTGGGAGTGGGACCTAGCAACTTGTTTCACTAAGACCTCCAAATGATTCTTATGCATGCTAACATTTAAGAACCACTGTGCTAGACCCACACTAGTAAAAAAAATACTTCCCACACCTTGGGTTCAAGTGTTACACAGTGCATCTGATTGGCAGAATCTGAGGTGCATCCCAACTCCTCATCACAGGGGAGCTGGGAAATGTGGTTTTCTATGATCTAGCTCTTGCATTATGAAAAGAAACACTACTAGGAAGTCGAAAAAGGTGTTGACCGAGAATTTTCTTTGGAAAAGAGGTTTTAAAAGTACATAAAGGGGAACAAGACTCAGAAAGGGTAAGGGATATATACACAAACCATGTTTTCTAACTTCAAATTCATTCAGTGACACTGCTAATGACAACTTTTTCCTCTACAAAATGAAAGGTTGTACACAGTAAGATTGTTAAGGTCCCTTCCAGCTCTTATCATTGTATGATCATAATAAGCATTTCAGGCCTATATGAAGAAAAATACCGAGTACCCATTAAGTTCCATCTCCTGTCATTTAATCCCCACCACAGCACTGAATGCAAGATACTAGCATTTCTTTCTGTAAAACAAGATCCAGAGAAATTAAATAATTTGTACACTACATGACTAAATGACAGAACTTAAATCAGGTTCTCTATGCCAGGTCATATCTCCTTCCTCTTTATTAGTAGCTTGTGACAGCTTAATCTTAGAAATGTGTTGCTAAGTTTAGAGATGTCTTTTAGAAAATATTCAAAAAGCAGATTCTTATCTCAGTGGAAGGTTTTGGTAAAATTCTACAGATAGGCAGAAAAACTGTTCAGTTTCAACTAGGAATATTTCACTCTACCTTGGTTTCTTAAATACCTTAATACCTGACAACTAAAGATTTTTATTAGGGCGAAAAATATTTCTCTGGTATTGACAATACAAATGAAGTCATCTATTGGAGTAAAAATATAGCAATTGACTAAGAAAATTGAAATCAGAAAATACACAAATCTTTTCTATCACTGAGCCTTTTCTTTTTAGGACTTAAAAGTGGCTGCAAATTCCTTATTTCTAAATTCTAATAAAATGGTTTAAATATGATTTCACTACAATGTTTATGCATTTTTTTCCAAATCCCCAGAAATCATTGTTCAACTGACTTTGTATGTACATAATAACATTACCAAAAATATGCCCATCACTACTACATTTTTGTTTCTAATCATTCATGTGGAATAACCATTGCCTGAACTGCCACTTGCTGCTGAAATGGAGGTCAGAGAGAAGTAAAAATTCACAAGAGCAGAAAACGAACTCTCAAGAAACCACTGTCAATTTCACACACCCACGATAAGGGCAAAGCATGTAAAAAACAAAAATTTGCAAGCAAACTACTTCTAAAGTAGACTTACAAAATAATAAAGTGGAAATCCACTAAGTTGGAATGTATAATCAGTGGCAGCACTTCTGATCTTGTCCTAGGCAAATACGGCACTTATAGTCAAATATAAACTCCGTATCACTAGAATATAGCAAACATACTCATAAATTAAAACATCAGCACAAGAGGCACTGAAGCACAGTGGTTATGAGCACAACATCTGTAATCAGACTGTCCAGGTTAGAGTCCTGGCTCCACCACTTCCTGGCTGCGTGGCCTTAGTTACTTAACCACCATATGTGCAATTTCATTTGTAAAATAGTATCATTTCATAGAAATACTGTAAGGATTGAAAGATTTACTAAAATATGGAGAATAGTTCCAGGCACACAGTAGACAAGTGAGTGCATCAGAGGCAAAATCATTTAATTTTGACAAAAGAAACAGAAAGGGTGCAGTAGTATTTGGTATTGTTATAGTTCTTAGGTGAAGTGGTAGGTCTGTGGGTCTTTATTATTATGCTTCATAACAATACATGCTTCATTAGTGTTATGTTGGAGCCTCCTAGTATGAGCTGGCAAGGTCAGTTGTGCATATCTCTTCCCACCTCCACGTTCAGTGATGTCATCATGTTGGGAGCTAGAAACTGGCCAAGATGGAAGCTTTTATACCATAGAAATTGCCAGATGTTACAAACTAGAAATTTCTTTTTTGGCGAGTGGTCAAGGAGCTGTTTTACTAGCATGCTTACAGCTACATTATTCTTGCATATTTAAAATACTACCTACTAAAACTTAGGACAATACAATGTTTAGCATTTGACCCCAAGTCAGTCTAGTGAACTACCTAGAAGACCTGTAATTTTAGAGGATCACATTTAAATAGACTCTGGCCTAACCCTTACACAATTCAAGTTATCAAATGGGCTGGGCAAGTATTTAGCTTTCCTATAGAGGTGACTGAAGAAGACTAATGCAGTATTATGTTTATAAGCCACATAAAAAAAAACTGAAGCAAACTGTTCATACCAGCCCAAATATGTGGCTTCTTGGTATCTATGCTGCAGCTTACTTTGAGGTATTACTGAAGTCAAAATGGGATTTTCCTTACTCTACCTCTTGTGATGATGTTTTAATTTATGAGTATGTTTGCTATATTCTAGTGATACGGAGTTTATATTTGACTATAAGTGCAGTATTTGCCTAGGACAAGATCAAAAGTGCTGCCACTGATAATACATTCCAACTTAGTGGATCTACCACTTGCTCCTCCACTATGAGGATCGGCGGAGGGTAGGCCACCTGCTCCAAAGGCAGTATCTTTAATCCATAATACTGTGCCTAACAAATAGGAGGAGGTAAAAAATAAAAATGCAACTTAAAATAAGGTGTTTGAGGGATGGGAAAGACAGTAGAAAGTAAACAGAAAATAAGGAAGGTAAGCCAGCAAAACTGAAGCTTCTATAAGCAAAACATACAAATAAAAGAAAAAAGGCAGTCAAGTCAACACAGGCGAGAATTAGTTTATGAGATTAAGTGAAGACCTTAGATTTTATCTAAACCACCTACTCTACAAATTTGCCAATAAGGTACAAGTTATACAAAATTGGAAAGAAAATTTCAAGTAAACAGGCTATGTTGCTACTTAGGCATCTACTTATGGATCAATGATGAGCAGGTTATCAAAGACATATTTTCAAAATGGAATCAACAAGTTAGATGTCCTTAAAACAGAACAGAGAGCTACAGTTACATCAAATTCCATATCAAATTAAATACAATGTATTAAGAATAACTTTTTGTTTCCATAGATACAGAATGCTTCCACCATTTAAATAGCTTCGTAAACCATTTAAAAGCATTATTTTTAAGGTAAAATCATGGTAAAAATACATCATCAATAGGGATTGGATGAATAAACTATACTACAGCCAACTAATGGAATAATGCAATAAATGCCACATTAGAGTATGAATATGAGTTAGCAAATTATTCCTGTGTAAATGCTAGAGTTAATGCAAGCCAACAAAATCGGAAAGGGAATGTGTACATGTCTGTGTGCCTCACTCTACATAGCTTCACTCACTCTGTCCACCACCAGTCACCAACTCTAGTTATTTCTGTTCAGCCATAAGACTGTTTGTTAACCCAGAGCACATATGTTTTATTTTACTTTGAGGTGATTAACAGTATGTTAAAAATGTACTTATGAAGGATTTTTATTACAGAAAAATACATTTTTAATAAACCCAATATCCACGAATCTCTGCAGACTAAAACTCTACCAATGTTAACTAATATTAATAATTTGAGTTTTTCCTAGAAAATCATGTTAATTATATACATTTATGAATTACACATATTATATATTATACATATTACATGAATATGTATTAGTCCATTCAGACACATTCATTAAAAAAGCAGTGACTGTTGAAAATGTTGATATAAAATTATAAAATAATTAATTGCAAGATAATTGAAAACAGAAAAGTGAGATGTATAGAATGATTCTAAAAGACGAATGAAGAGACAAAGAGGGAATCATGAATGTAAAAACTTACTAGCCTGTATAGTAAAAAATACGAAACGAAGAAAAATAACAAAATCGAAAAAAATTCTGAAGATGTTGCTAGAGCAGTGTCCCTCACTTTGTACATAGGAATCACCTGGAGCTCTTGTTAAAATGAAATTCTGACTCAGTGGGCCTGGAGGAGGGCCGGCAGATCTGTATTTCTGCAAACTCTCAAAACGATGCTGATGCCGCGGGTGCTTAGACTACGCTTAGAGTAGCAATAGTCTAGCACAGAGCAGACTATCCAACAGAAACGTGTAATCCATTTATGTAACTTTAAAATTCTCTAGTAGCCACCACGGTAGAGCAAAACAAAAACAAGGTGGAATTAATTTTAACCTGTTTTATTTACTACCATATATTCAATACATTATTATTTCAACATCTAATCAATATGAAAATTAGTAATGGAGCTTCCATTCTTGTTTTTTCCTTAAGTCTTTCAATCTAGTGTGTATTTTACAGTTAGAGCACGTCTCATTTTGTACAAGTCACATTTCAAGAACTCAACACCACATATTAGTGCAGGTCTAAGTACAGTGAAATCACTCAGGGAGCTTTTTAAAACTTCCTATAACCAGCCTCCACCTCTGACCAATTAAGACAATCTTTGGAATGGGGCCAGATATTGGGAGTTTAAAAAGCTCTCAAGTAGGTCTTAAGCACTCTTACCACACACACACACACACACACACACACACACACACACACACACACGTAACTATGAGTTGATGATGCCTTAATTATCTTGATCTTGGTAATTATCCCACGATATATTATGCATATCAAATAATCATGTTGTACACTTTAAATATATACAATTATATTTGTCAATTATTCCCTAATAAAGTTGAAAAAAAAAAAAACACCACCTCTCTAGAGATTTGCAGCCAGGATCAAGAAGCACCCTGCTAGAGAAATCAGTGTTAAAAGTTTCCTTGCTCAAATGTACACAGACGCAAGGTGCAGTGCAAATGCTGTAGCTTCTAAGAAATTTTCCTTCAGATACCATTAAGGAAAGGCCTCATCTGCTACAACATTTACACACAGACAAAGCTGGTCTCTTTTTGGAAAAATATGCCTGTAGAATGTTATGTCAGATGGAAAAAAAAAAATCTAATTGTAAGGACCAACTCAGATTCCTGTTTGTTGGAAACACTTCAAAGGAATGAATACAAGCCAAACCAATTTAGTTTTAAGAAATGGACTGCTCTGTTTTGAGAACCAAACTTTCTTTTAAGTAGGTCTTTGGACATCCATCCATATCCTTATTAGAAAAATTAGGACTGAATTAGAAGTATACATCCATTAGTAGACTGAGTAATTAAGACACATTGCTGCATTCTACACATATGTATTGAAAAGACTTTCCATACATTTAAGAGGTAAATGTACTCTACTCTTCCTCTATCCCTATTACAAACCTTATCTAAGCCCCACCCAAATATCTTCGTATCTAGTTTTCATCCTTCTTCCCCTCTGCTAAATCTTCAAAATCCAGTGGGTATTTTACACTACACTTACAACTCAATTTGGACTACAACTCAATGTGGCTACTGGTTACTGTACTGGTCAGCACAGTTCTAGCTTTCATGATACCTGCCTTAGGACTACCATATGTTCCTTTAGCCCATCCTCTCCCCTCCCCAGATTTCTGCTGTTTTGGCTAGCGAATGACTACTTATCTTCAGCACTCAGCTTAAATGTGTTCCAGGACACCTACATTGATCCCCTTCATCGAAGTCTAATAGCCTTGCTACAATGTTTCCATTCACTACATTTTACATTAGGAGCAATAAGGGATCAAAAGTGAATACATTACTCTTGCTATCAAATAATTTATAATCTAGTCAAACCTGTAAAAGATACATGCATAAAAATTTTACATGAAAAAATCATGAGACTATAAACTCAAAGTTATAAGTAGACTGACTACCTAGACTTGTATGTTAATTCTACCACTTACTAACTCTGTGATCCCAAACAAATTACTTAACCTTCTAAACTTATTTCCTCATCTACAAATGAGACTAGAATAATACTCATGATGCTTTGAGGAGTACATGTGATAATCCAGTTAAGAAGCTTACAATACTTAAGATAAAGTAAGCCCTCAACAAATATCAGCTATTATCCATTTCCTAGTATAGTGTCTGGATACAGTAAGCAAATATTTTTTTACTGGGTGAACAATGTGAATATATAAAAAAATGCAACAAGAGAAATACTAACAAAATACCCTGGTGTACAGAAATAGGAGAAATCTTTGGTAGGATGAAGGAAGGTTGTGAGAAGGAATTAGCATTTCATTTGGGTCTTATAAAACAAATGGATTATAAGAGACAATAACAAAGGAGAGAAGTACCAGGGATTAAAGCTGGACAAATGCCAACAAATCTTTAAAGTTGGCTTAGTAAGGCCTTATACTTTGCTAAAAAACTTACTGCACGAGACAAATATATCTGTGACAGTTCAAATAGTTTTGAAATTCAGGCAGGTAATCTTCTATATGCTGGCAATGTGACTGTAATATACAAAGTCTAACATAAAATATAAGTATGTAATACAATAATGAACAATTGCGGTTGTCAAGAGAATCCTAATTTAGGCAGATAACCATCATTAGATTTTGCTGCTCTTGGAATCTGAGATTAGATTAGTAACTGGGTTGTGGTAAATACAGGTACATGGTAGAAATAACAGTCTTTTTAAAACTATGCCAGAGTCAATATATTTTTAAGATTTTGGCAGCAGTTGTTGTTATTTGCATTTCCTATTTTTGCCCAGCAATTTGTAACCCCATACCTCTATCTGACAAAAAGTAGTATCCCTGTCCTTGACCTATGTTAACCTGATGGACTATTTCATAGACAAAAAATACTTCAACACACTTTAACCTCACTTGAAATTGACCTTGGGATTATTTTGGTTTTCCAGTTGGTTATGGTTTAATTGTGTGAAAACCTCTAACAACTTCTGATTAATGTTAAGAAGTACCAAAATCAACACACCTTGAGTTGCAAGCTATGCTTGCACAGACAGAAGCTAAACTATGTTCCAGGAATGGCTTTTTTTTTTTCTGTTTTGGCACTCATGTAACAGAGCATGGATTTCTGTCATCCATTACCCAATAATTTACTCAAATATTTATTGAGCTTCTACTATGTGACAGGCAGATATTCTTGGTGCTAGGGATATAACCTCATGTCATTTTAAAGGTCAGATACTATCCCTTTTTTATTGGTTGTCTTCGCTATCTTTACAGAGGCAATTCTGTCATTGCAACCTCCAATGTCATAGATCTTCCATGTCCCAAAAGAAAGAACAGCGATTTTCCTGAAATCCCATCTCACAGTCAGTCTTTATTGGTTGGAAAGAGGTTTAATGATAAGCAGTTCACTTACATAGTCCTCGTGAAGATGTACCTCCAGTGGCATATTGTAACTGGGCAATTATTTTCAAGGAGTAATACTTGAGAATTAAATTTCTAAAGTCTGCCTGATAGGGCAGAATAAAGAGGTCTGAGGATAATCAGGCAGTAAATCCTGGGTCCAAAAATTCTTTTAGGTAAATTCATCTGGCTGTTCAATAAGAAAAGTATCACAAAATCTACAAACCTTCCCCAATCCGCACCCCGATCTTCTTTTAAAGTGTTCCCCCAACCCCTACCCTTATATTCTTATAGGAAATTCACTTTCCTGCAGTACGATGCTTTTCTCTATAGACTTGTGGTAGGTAAAGTTTACTTAAGGGTCACCTTTTACAGGTTAACAAAATACCCCTCCCTCCCTCCCCGCCGCTTTCTTCGGGTCCGCCCTGTACCGGCTCCTGGGAAGAACTGAGGAAGACGATTCCCGGGAAGCCACCCCGGAGAAGGGGGCGCGACCTGACGGCCACTGCGCAGCGGTTGCCCCTGGTGGGAGAATGGGCAACCTGGGAGGAGAAGCCTCTCTTAGAATATTAGTGTCCTAACTGGGTGCTCGGAAACTTCGGCAGCCTCCAGAGGCCTGGGCCCTTCCCCCCCCGCCCGCGTCAGGCGGCAGCCGCGACTGGTACTTCTCCCGAGCGTCGCAGTCCCCCACGGCGCAGAGCCAGGGCCGAAGCGGACAGCCACCTGCCCTGACTCCGCCGGGACCCTCCCTGCTGAGGGCACCCATCAGCCGCGGCCCCGCCGCCTCGCTGGCCACCTCCTCCGGGACCGAACCACTCACCTGCGACCCCGGCGGCACCTCCGCTCGGTCGCCGCTAAGGGGGAATCCGAAAACAGATGCTTCATTGATTCCCCGCCCATAACTGTGACCACCTCCCTGTCGCCACCCATTGGCTGGCGTGGCTGCCGCTCGTTCGATGTGGCCCGCCCATTGGTCCAGAGATTATTGCCATTCTGGCTGAGGGCCCGCCCCAGGTCTGGCCTCACAATGGGAATCGAGTCCCAGACCGGTTCCGGGTTAGTGCCCTGGAATTCCGCCCCCTTGTGATCGTGGCCTTCCGCTCTGCGCTCGGTCTTTGGCGCGGGGCTCTGTCAGTCAAGCGGGTTCTAGAAAGGATTGGCCCCTAGAGATCAGCCGGCCTCGCTGCTCCTCCTGATTGGGACCCTGGCCGCTCCATCTCCAAACTCTACGGGGCTCTTGACCCTCACCAATTAAAAGGGCAAAGAGAAGGTGGGGCCCTTGTGTTGCCCCTGGCGGTTCCTAGCACAGCTGTCACCCTCTGCGACCTAGCTTGTCCTTAACCATTCTTCTGAGCCTGCCTCTGACAAAGGTCACCAGTGGTGTTCTGGCAGAATCCGAATGCCACCTGCCAGTCCTTATCTTACTTGACTCCTCAAAACACATTTGACTTGTTGACTATTCGTTGTTTCTCAGAATATGTGCAGCCCCTGGCTTGCTGCCCTCTGCCCCTTTTGTCTACGCACCTTGCAGTTGCCTCTTTCGCTGCCTTCTCAAGTTTAGTGTTGCGCACCAACCGGTCTGTCTGCCTGTAGCCTTTATCCAGGCCTCTAGTGAGTTCCTGAATTACATCAGAGTCTCCTTACCGACCTCTCAACCAGCCTCCAGACTGGTCCGTTCTTCACAGCGTAGCCAAGGCATGCTGCTTAAGGTTCTTAGTGGAGTCAGACTCATCTTATAATGAACCATAAACTCTTTGCAAGAGTTTCTCCTACTTTTTCCTCAGGCTTCATCTTCCACCAGCATTCCACCTCTACCCTCTTCCTTTCCTTACCCCAATTCCTTTGCTTCTTTCAGTTCCCAAACTTGACAGTGATCTTGGAACCTAGCTAATCCTGGAAAACTTTCTCCCTGCCTTTTCCCTTTTATGTTCAGGATTCGTTTTAAAACCTAACTTTATGAAGGAAGACTTCCTTTCTCTCCATTCACCCTAACTCCACTTCCGAGATGTCCCTCTAATGTAGGTTTGGCAGATAAAGGACAGAAGGCTCAGCTCAATTTGAAATTTCAGTAAAATGTTTAGTAGAAGTATGTCCCATGCAATATTTGGCATCCTGTATTTTTATTTGCTAAATCTGGCAACCCTACTCCAGCATGCTCCCATCACAGTGAGACAGGGACCCTGGGTTTAGGCAGAGTAGGTTGAGGGCCCTTAGAGAAAAAGAGCAAGATAATTACAGTCAGAACAATGTAACAATGTTTAAAGAAGTCCCTATCGAAACTCAGTGTTAAGCATTATGCAAAGTCAGAGTCACACTAATTCTCTAGCATAAAGATACCAGACTAGGAATATGAACATCTTCAGTGAGATCAGTTAAAGCTCAAAAGGCCAGGAGCAACTTGGCCTGGAATGTTTGAGTGTTCTGCAGATAAAGAGAAATGTCTCAGCATAACCCATGACTTCACTGTATCAATTAGATCATGACACTGTAAAATTTACCTTAGCCTGTTAAAAGGCCCAGCTTATTTTTAACTGTACCTATGTGCTGTGTTTCCTTCTATAATCCTACTCAAGCAATCTGCAGCCTAGGAACAAGATTAATTTAGTAAGCAAGCCCAACTATAAACAGCCCAAGAATTTAACAAGCAAGATTCTTAACACACTTTAGCAAACAGACAACACCCCGGCCCACCTTGGGGGCAGGGCAGGTGGTCTTAATTGACATGTTCCCAGAGGGAAACTGCTATCCTGAGAAAGAACCAGAGCAGTAAATTTCTTCTGTTACTCATCAAAAATGAACATTCTGTGACCACCGAACAAGTGTGCACCCCTAGACCTTTACCCCCATTCCTAAATCCTCAACTGCACATAAAACCCCTAGACAACAAGCCAAGGACGGACTGTCTTGTCCCCTCCTGGCGTGAGCCAGGAGTTCTGTCCTTTCACTTTATCTCTGAATAAAAGCCGCTACCTGGCTCTCCTACCTTGAGTGTTTGCAAAGTTCATTCTTCAACTCCGTGAACAAGAACCCCAGCATCAACAGTCAGTATCTTTCCTTTCCTGTGACAGCTGTTATCACATGTCCATGTGGATGGTTCTTGTTCATTGTAATTCCTTTGCTTAGCAGTGCCTAGAATATAATAGGTACTTAAAAGACATTTTGTAAATATATAATGGAATATTCTGGATGAATGGTGAACCCTTGCTAGAAATTCCTGGATGAATTCTCTTGCATAAAATAGAAAGTACTTATGAAATACAATCTTTGAAATTTAAGGAAGGATCAGTTTAATCTTTCAGACTTTTATTTATGACTTTTTGTAAGAAACATGTATACACTTATGCCTTAGTAGAACAAGAAAATTTCTGTTGTTTTGGAAAAATATGAAAATTTATGTTACAGTTTGGGGTTTTGTTTGTGGTGGATGCTTTGAGTGAGTGCAGTGAGAAGGTAAGAGAATTATCCATTCCTATTATGACCAAACACATTCTCTCTCTCCCCTTTCAAAGTCGGTCTGCCACTTGAACCTATTTACTTACTTCAGTAACAGGGATAAGACCTAGAATAAGTCAGTAGGTATCAAGAACCTTTGTTTTCATATCATAAACTCTAAGATTCTTCCAATTAACCTATTTGTTTGTTGCAAGAACTTTTCCAATACTCCAACTATTTTTTTCTCAGTGTGTGTAAAATTTCAATATTTCCAGAATCTCTTGCCTGGCTTTAGTGCATCTCCACACAATGGGTGTTTTCAGGGGGTGGAGAGGAGTCGTTCATCTTCCTATCAGTAGGTAATTAAGAGGAGTGAGTGAGGTCTTATCTGGACCAGAGAGGCTGGGTGGGGGTCTCCTTCTGCAGCCTGGTTGCTAGAGACACGGGGGACCAGAAGTGGACAACTGCTTGTAAGAAATAAACTTTATTTCTTCCTTTGATTGATTTTGGTTTCAAAGGTATTTTGCCCCGGGATTTTTCCCTGGAGTTACACTCAGCTACATCTTGGCCGAGTCAATGTGGATCAACAGGGAGAGAATGAAGGTAAGCCTAGGTGGGTAAAACTGTAACATTTCCAGACTATCTTGCCTGGTTTCAGTGCATTTGCCTATCATCAGGGGTGAAGAGAAGTTCCTCTCCATGTGAATGGGTAATTACCTGGGCAACTGAGGGCGGGTCTGAACCTGGGAGGTGAGGGGTAAGGGGGTGACTGGCTTGCTGGCTTCTTCCAGAGCAGAGGAGAAAGATGGCCCTGGACTGCAGTTTGTAAGCAATAAACAGGTTTTAAACTTTATTTCTCCCTTTGGCTGATTTCGATTTTTAGAGGTATTTTGCTCGGGGATTTGCTTTCCCCGGACTTACATCTGGCACAATCAGCAGGGTGCCTCTGAATCTGAAATGTGTCATAATGGGTGTGACCTTTGGGAGGGCTGCTACTGTGGATGGTGGGGAGGCCCCAGTGAATGCAGCAGCAGAGGGTGTCACTTCACCTGTTATTATCCCCCCAGCTGTGGCACTTCCAACTTAGGAACCCCTAGTGGGGAATTAGTCTAGGGTAAATTACCTCCTACAGGTGTGGGGCCTTCCCCAGAACTCGGGAAGAGTGGAAACACTGGATGCTGTAGAATTAGCCCTCTGTGAGTTGGAAGACTTTGGAGGCCTTAGGGGGTGTCCTGCAAATGAGTTTCAGCCCCAGCCAAGTTCGCTATAGATTCACTGTAACCAAAGAAATTTACAGCAAAGGGCTCTTGGGGTGAAAAGGTTATACCCAACTTTATTTCCAGGTGGCAGGTCAGTCACTAAAATCCCGCTCACTCAGAGCGAGTCTGTGTTTCACTGCTGCTTCGGAGGCAGCAAGCCGATCTCTACCTCTGGGCCCCTCTGTGATGCCAGGGTTCTTGTTCACGAAGCTGAAGAATGAGCTTAGCAAACAGGCAAGGTAGGAGAGCGAGGTACAGGCTTTTATTTAGAAATAAAGTGGAAGGACAGAGCTCCCGGCGCACGCCAGGAGGGGACAAGGGAGTCCCGGTGTGGTGTGTTGTCTAGGGGTTTTATAGGCAAATGAGGATTTCTCAAGAACATGAAAAAAAAGGCTTAGGACTGTGGACTTGTACCACTTGCCCTGCCCTCAAGGAGGGCTGGGTTGTCCTCTGCTTCCTAGGGTTGTTTACAGTAGAGTCACGGGTTCTGCTGTGATACCTTTCCCTATTTGTAAAACCACTCAATCATTCTAGACCAAGTTGCTCCTGGCCTTTTGACTTTTAACTGACCTTACCAAGATGTCTATATTCTTAGTCTGGTATCTTGTTCTTAGGGGATTAGTGTGACCTTGACTTTGCATAATGCTTAACACAGTTTCAAAACGGATGTCTTTCCCCATTGTTATATTGCTGACTGTAAATATCCCACCCTGCTTTTTCCAGAGGCCCTCACCCTACTCTGACTACACCCACAGTCCCTGTCTCATTCCCCCCTCTACAGATGGAAACCCTAGCTGCTGCTAGGGAAAGGGGGCGACGACCGCTCTGGCTGCTTCATGCTGAGAAGGGGCGCAGTAAGGGGTGCAGCTAGGTCTCCATCAGTGGTCGGTCAAGAGGGCCTCGGAAGATGGAAACATCCATTCTGGGTTCTATTTCCATCACCATTTGCAGTCTTATGGCTTCTAGGTGAGATAGAATAAATCATGTTATTAGGTTAAGTTAAGTATACAGGGGAACCTTCAGAGTTTAAAAAGTCTCTTTCTTTCCATATGGCTGCATGGGCATGCAGCACTAGGTATGAATACTTAGAGTCAGTATATATATTGACTCTCTTTCCTTTCCCTATTTCAAGGGCTCTAGTGAGGGCTACTAATTCTGCCAGATGGGCACTCGTGCCCAGTGGAAGTGGTTGGCACCCGATGGTATCCCACAGAGTGACAACTGCATAGCCAGCTTCTCTCTGGTCCTGCTCAATAAAGGCGTTGCCATCTGTGAAGAGCACAGCTCTGGGTTTTCTAATGTTGTGTCTTTTAGGTCTTCTCTCGCAGAATAGTTTAAGGCAAGGACCTGTTGGCAGGCATGCTCAGGTCCTTTGCTCATGGAGTCAGGTAGAAAGGTAGCTGGATTTAGGGTGGAGCATGTCCGCAGCTGGGTTACAGGGCCCTCAAGGAGGAGTGACTGATATTTTAGTAGCCTGCTGTCTGACAACCACAGGTCCCCCCAGGTGTTCAATAAGCCGGTGATGTTATGGGGTGCATGCACTATCAAGTCTCTTCCCAGGGTCAGTTTTGTGGCTTCAGGTACTAGCAGGGCTACTGCTGCTACAGATCTCAGACAGTGTGGCCAGCCCTTAGCTACTGGGTCTAGTTCCTTGCTTAGATAGGCTACGGGCTGCTGCATTTCTCCTCGAGGTTGAGTTAGTACTCCTAGCGCTACTCCTGACCTCTCAATAACAAAAAGGTTAAACTGGTTTCTAGTGGGCAGGCTTAAGGCAGGGGCCTGGAGAAGGGCTTTCTTCAAAGCCTCATAAGCTTTAATAGCATCAGGTTCCCACTGGAGTTTTATGGACAGCTTGGCCTCTTTTTAAAAGGACTTTTTGTCCCACATTCTTGCTGGTCAGACACCAGGTGCCAAGATGCAAGTGCTCCTGCAAGAATTTCACTTTGTCACGATTGAGGACAAAGGAGTCATTTAAAAATTTCATGATCATGGGCAGGCTCAGCACCTAGTTCGAGGCACCAAGCCTGGTTACCTAGGTTGTCACTTCCAACGATTCTGAGCTTTGGCCTTTCCATTTGCCAGAAGAAAAAAGAAAGCTACACTCCTATACTTAATTTTCATAACCTTGAACCAACAGAATGTGACAAAGGCTGGCTATTTAGCCATGAGTTTCTTCTTCTTACAATACTTAGCCCTGTGGTTCTCTTCAGTTGTCAAATTGAGGTAACATGTGAAACTAAAATTTAAAATGCAAGAAAGCCCTCCTGAACACCCACGCTCCCAACACAAACACACAGTCATAGATGCAGACACAAAAATATACCCTTGCATGTCATATATACACATCCTTGTTGAAAAAGAAGGTATTCGAGAATCTTAAAAAATATTGTTTGTAAGTCTCTGGAGGTTTTTTGAAGACAGATGTTTGTTTCCATTATGTGTCTGTATTTGTCTTAATTCATAATAAACTATTGAGTGTAATATTTATGATAATGGAAATAATAGCTAGCATCTAACAACTGTTTATGGTGTGCAAAGGTTTCACTTAAGTTCTTTATACACAACAACCGTCCCAGAAACTATAAGTTCAAATTGTTGTGATTGTTATTTGAACTTTATAGATGAAGAAGCCAAAGAATGGGGAGATGAAATCACTTGCCCAGGGACGCACAGGACTTGAATGGTTCTCAAATCATAGCATTTCTGATTCTAAATCCCAAGATTTCGGACAATCTCCTCTACTCACTCCCACACACATGCCCCAAAAATCTCCAACAACCAAAAGAGTTTTAAAGCCAAGATTGTAATCAAACAATAATTATTAAGCACCTATTGTGAATCTTGAATTGGGTTATGAAGCATGACCCGGGTTATGAGGCATGACCCAAATTTTAAAGCAAAGAACGGCTCCATTCCTAATCTCAAGTCAGGAATAAGCAGTATATTAAAGGTTGAACTATATGAAATTGCTGATTATTGAGCATTTTTAACAATAGAAATGGTCATTTAATATGGATTTACATATCTGAAGCATGATATGTTTGGCACAAATCAGGATATACAACGAGGAGCAAGGCAGGAAATATATGCTAAGCATTAGACAGAAGGCTTTAGAGACACCTGAACATGTGAAGAACTAGAGTACAGGTCTTGACCAAAGATATTAACATAAAACAAACATAAAAGCAAAAACATAAAATGATCTGTTGGCCAAAAAAGACTATGTATCACCAGTTTTCAGCCTCTAGTTTAGAAAAGAGATCCACTAGTAATTGGAAAAAGGAGAATTAATTGAAGACAGGAGTTTTTGGAAAGCTGCACAGAAATGTAAGATCTTGAGATGAACCTTTTAGAAAAGACAGAATTGCAATAAACAGAATTACAGTGTATAACCATGGGCTATTTATTTTAAAGGTATTTTGTCTACTAATATTTTACTACACTATAAGAAAATGTGAATAACCTCAGAGCTTACATAATAATATTTAGGGAAAACGTAACACTACTTACAATTCAGTCTCATTAAGAACAGGTCCTATACAATATGATAATAAATTAGCAAAGATTTATCAAACACTTCTATGTGTTCAGTGCGATGCCAGATGTTTGAAGAAGAGAAAAAAAGGACAACCAGGGTTCTTACGCCCACATATCAACAATTTGATTTTTAACTATCCTTGAGATTTGTTTTATATCCTAAAAGGTGTTGCTATGGGAGGAAAAGAACAAATCAATCCTGGTGGGCCGTTTGCTGCTTCAGCTTTTTGTTAAACTGCTGATCCTTTTCTGTCAAATGGTGTCAGCCTCTCTGCATACAAGGCTCTGCCTGCCTGCCTGTGGAGGGGAAGCCCATTCCCCCGCAGCTCGGGCCTGGGGAGTTTGATCCTGCCTCACTGTCATTCCTGGGACGGGGAGGAGCAGCTCTCCCCGAGTCAGGGCGATGCTGGGAGTGGCAAGTAAATGAGTACAGGATAACCCCTGCTCTGTCTGCCCTTTCAGAAACTAATCAAGTCAAATTATCTGAGAGAAGAAGCTGGGCTCAGGCTGCGGGGCATGCAAATGAAAACCAGATTCAGAAGGAGGCTGACTTGAGAAAGCACAGGAGCTTTATTTAAAAAAAGAGAGAAAGAGAGAGAAAAGGCATCCATCCCCCCACCCCCAGACTCTGCTTCCTTCTAAATGCTTTGCTTTCTCTCTTGTTCATTTCTCCCCTCTGTTCCCTTCTCTGAATCTTCTCACGCTGGGCGGAAGGCTCCAGGCCAGGCAGAAGAGTCCCTCTTGGCGTGGACATGAGGAAGGAAGAGGGGAGAATGCGGCGGGGGCCCCGGGGTGAACGGACCGGGCTCTGGGGAGACTTTAACAGAGGAATATTGGGATGGGGCCAGAGTTTGTTTTAGTTTAAAGCTGCCGGTCATCTGTGGGCTCTGGACAATGTATTTGAAGTCTTTAGGCCACTGAGCTGGTCAGTTTTACATTGCAGGGTAATATCTGGAAAGACATTTGGCTGTCGCAGCTTTGAGGCCTCTTGCTAATCACATCTATTAAAGACACCCTGCAATGAACAGGACAGCGGCACTGTCCCCCCTCCCCCACCACCCACCTAAGGCAATATATACAGTGATCTGGCCCAAAATGTCACTGGTGCCCAGACTGAGAATACTGCTTGACCGGGGAGTGAGTGAGAAATGGTCTGCAAGTAATGAAATGGGACACAGGGCACCCTTCCCAGCAGAACCCTCTTCTGTATCATGAGCTTAGCATCCCTTGTGGCCTCACTTTAAACTGGAGGCTGAATTTTCCTTTTATTATAACTGGCCTTTCCGTGATGATCTCACCACCACCATATCCCTCCCACCCACTTCCCGGAGACAGAGCAAGGATAATGATAACACCCCACCACCAGGGGTTTTCTTCCTGAACTGAGCTGCAGTCCTTACTCTCCAACCTGCCCCGTGAACCCTAGCTCCCTTTCCTCACACAACCCTGTTCACAAAGCCCGACGCTAGGGATGCTGGGCTCTTATCCCATCACCTGCTTCTTCCCTGCTCTGCCACACTTAGGTGGGTGTCCAGTTGAAATCAGGAGGACTTTCAAGAAGAAAAGAAGCCCCTGTGTGGTAGACTGTTGGGTGTGTGGGTGGAAGGGAGACTTGGCCTTATGGCCACATCCCCCTCAGCAAATGCATCTCTCGATCCCAGGCAT
Organism: Phataginus tricuspis; assembly: GCA_029783875.1. Taxonomy (NCBI): domain Eukaryota; kingdom Metazoa; phylum Chordata; class Mammalia; order Pholidota; family Manidae; genus Phataginus; species Phataginus tricuspis. The sequence goes on along the minus strand of JAQQAC010004253.1, from coordinate 5,119,550 downwards.
TGGTAGATAGTTTGGTGATAGAAAACACGTTTTCATGTGAGGCAATATTGGATCAGGTAGCTCAGCAGTGCAAAGTGCGGAGCAAGCATGGTGATGGCGTCACCATAAAGCCTCTTGGTACCTGCTTCACTTTATCTCCTGACCCAAGTCTCTTTGTACACCCCACCCTTCAGGGCGATCAGCCCCTCTAAATGCTTTCACGGTATCTAATGCAATTCAGAGCCAGTCTCTGCTACAGACTCTGGATTCTTGGGAGGGGCTGATCGCCATTACTATTTCTCACAAAACCAATATAGTTTCGCTGGGTTGATTATTTCCAAGTTTCAGAATGACAGAGAAAACTGCTTCTCTCTGGAGTCCACTCAAGCTTTATGATGATTAAGACGGGAACGCAGACAGGATGAGTGGTGGTGGGAGCCCAGGGGGAGGCTTCCACGAATAGTTTGGCAACATCAGCAGATGCCACTGATCAGATGGCCAATGATCTGTATCTGATCAGGTGTGTCTGGGCGTGTCAACTCTTAGGATTCTCTTCCTGGCACTAGCCTGGAAGGCACAGTGTCTCACGCCAGACTTTACTGGGACCGATGAGAGCAAGAAAACCTAGCTTCAGTTTACCAAAAGATGACATTTAGGTACTAATATTCATCTTCTCCCTCTGCTATTTCTTCCTTAGCCAGTTTTTTTCATTCTCTCTCTCTCTTTCCCAATACAAAAGCCCTAGTTCAAAGGGATTTTACATTGCTCTGGCAAAAATACCAATTCACATTTTCAAAAGTCTTAAATGCCTGCAAAGAAGCTCAGAAGGTGGCTTGAGCACTGACAAGCCCAGACAAACTGATTTTTGGACGCAGTGATTGTAAATCAGAAGCATGTGGATTGCATTTCTCTTAAAATCCACACCACGTTAAATGAAAGGAAGAAGCATTAGATCAAAAGGTGCTAAATTTTGTTCAGCCTCAAAAGATTGTGGGCAAATTCTTCACCTCGCTTGTTCTCAGTTTTTACTCTGTGGGAAAAGGAAGATACACTAGATCATCTTTTATGCCTCTTCTAACTCTGGAAATCTGTGGCTTTCTGAGCCAGAATTCTTCCTGTTCAGATACTCTTTCAGCTTTGCTTTTACGGTGAGAGTGGGCTCCTGACAGGTCAAAGAGGTGCAGACCCGAGGCTAGATTCATCCAGTGGATAACTCCCATGAGTCTTTGTTCACCACGAAGACAAAAAGAACGATGAAAACAAATGAAACTCTCAAACACACAAGCCATCTGGAATTGAAACACTTGCTTTGCTTTCAAGGGGGTGGGGGCAGCAGTGCTTAGGTAGTTCCAAACAGCCTCCCCAAATTCTGATGGAGCATCAGGAAATTGCATTGTTTCCAAGGGCTGACGTATGCTTAGTTGAATGGAAGCACGGAGGAGTTGAGGAATTTACACCACATACCACCCTGCAGCTTTTTGTTCAGTTAGTGTCTGCTTGCTTGCAAGGAATAGTGGCCTGAGTAACTGCAAACAGATGCAGGAAGAGTAACTATGAGTGTGGTCTGAATGGAGGGGCAGCTAATACACTCATATGGCCTTGGGAGAGAGAAGGTGATGGAGTTCCACTTTGCTACAACCACTCTAGCCTGGTGGAACAGATGCTGCTCCATCCAAATGGCCTCAAGTGACAAATGTATCTTCAAAAAACCATCTGGAATAAGGAAAACAGTTGCAACTCTGATCAGTCAGCTACAATATCAACATTTTCTTCATTTACTCAAGAAATATTTCTTGAATGTCTGTATGTGTCATGCTGTGTGTTAAATTCTGGGGATGCAGTAAAGCACAAGTGGTTCTTGCCTTCAAGGAACTTAAAAATAAGTTTCACACTCTTTCAAATCCTTGCAACCTGTTATGCTGTCTCTCACAATAAGAACTTGACTCTTCTGAAACTTGGTTGCCTGATCTCTATAAAGCAGAAACTGGAGGTAATTATTTATAAGGTCTCTTCCAAATACACTATTTTATCTGGCCACCTGCAAGTTCCAGGGATTCTTTTTCCACATTTGAACTTATTAAGATATTTTGCATCTTTTGAATTCTTTAGCTCTTTTCTTCCCTGGATCTCCTTCTTATTTCTCTGAATGCTCTTCTTCAGTCTCCTTTGCTGGCTCATTTTCTTCATCACCCACAAAATATTGGTGCTGATAAGATCTGACTCTGGGCCTCTACCTCCTACTTTCCTTTGGTGAGATAATCGGTTCTAATATTTCTATCCCTCTCCCATGGCATTGATGACCCCAAGGGTATAGGTTCAGACATCACCTCTAGAACTCAAGACTGATGTCTTTATTCCCTAGGCACATGTCAATGTGTTGTTGTGCAAACACCTCACTCTGTGATGGATATGATGGATTGGCCCTCAACACCCGTTCCAACCTCTTCTGGGATGCTTTCCAGTACTTCAGAGGCTGGGACCCATGTGTGTGTTTTCCTGGGCATGAATCATGTCTTACTCATTAGAAGAACTTGCACAATAGTTGGAAGGTGAGAGAAAAGCAGAGACAGCTTGCTGTAGTTTCTATTGTTACTGGTGGTAGGTAGGCAATGTTGTGAAGTTTTTGGCTTTTTATGTTTAGTACTTTTATTCTTAAATTTTCCTCTACAATAACATTGTATTTACTAACCTCATGGGTTGTTGGAAGGCATTTTGGGGATGGTGGGTGGCATCCTGAAACTTTTATGACAGTTCCAGCTGGATGTTCTTTTTTATTTTTTAAACCATTTTGTTGTAGTGTAGTGTTCCGCCAGGAAAGTGCACACGCTATGCATTTACAACCTGATGAATTTCACCATCTGAGCATATGAGCAAAGACATCATGGCATCCATATCAAGAAGTAGAGCATGAAGAACAGTATCCCAGAAGTCCCCGGCCCCATCTAGCTGCAACATCTATCACAGAAGGATACCATTATGTTGACTTCTAATGGCATGAATGAGTTCTCAAGTTTTTGGATTTTATATAAATGTAATCAAATAGTATATCCTCTTTTGTGTCTGACTCCTGCCCATTCGATGTTATATTTGTGATAGTCTTCTATATAGCTATATATAGTTGAAGATCATTTATTGTAATGGCTGTGCATATACCATTGTCTCAATCTACCATTGTAACACAGGTGATCTGCACCTGGAAGTTTGAACTGTGATTCGGGCGGGCCGAAAAATAGCTGAAGCAAGGTAGGAACAATGAACATGCCTTTATTTGGGGTGTGGAAGCAGCAACAAAGCTTTCCTGGCAGCCTTCTTATGGGGCACCAGAACAAAGCCGGCACAGTGCCAGCGAGCATATGTTTACTGTCACCTACAGGATAGCAAGCAAGATAACATAATACTGCATCATGCCCCTTCAGATACCCTGTGTGAGGGTGCTTGACCATGTCTTGTCCACTTTTCCTGCAATCGTAATTTATTACTAAATTCTACTGTTGATGGACAACTGGTGCTTTTATTTTTGAAAACATTATAAGCAAGTTGCTACGAGCAGGCAAGTATGTATTTTTTGGTAAACAATCATACATTTTTGTAGGTTTATACAAAGGAGTGGAATTTCTGGCATATGTATGTTTAGGCTAAGTAGATACTGTCAAAGGGGTTTTCAAACTGTAGGTGGCTCTAACAATTTATACTCCAGAGGCAATGCAGAGGAGCTCAGTTGCTCCAGAGCCTTGTTATTTTCCATCTTTTTCTATTTTAGCTATTCTGGTGGGTATGGAGCGAAATCTCATGGTGGTGTTAGTTTCTATCTCCCTGGTAACTAAATTGGGCACCTTTCCATATATTTATTGGATATTTGGATATTCTCACTTCATAAATGCTTATTCAAATCTGTCTTTTTTCTTACTGATACTAAGAATTCTTTATGTATTCTTGATATTAGTCCTTTATTGGAGAAACATATATGATTGTACTCTGTGCTTTGGTTTTTCCATCTTACAGTGGTGATTTTTGATAAACAGAGCTGATTTAACTATAGCACAAGTTATCAGTTACTTTTCATTTATGGTTAATATTTTCATGTACTACTTAAGAAATTCTTACCTTATTCATGGTTTGATGCTCTCCTGTTTACTTCTAAAACTTTGTTATACCTCTTATATTTAGATCTGCTTCCATCTGGATTGATATTCATATATACTCATAGGTGGAGATTAAGATACATGTTTTTTCATTTATTTATCAAGTTGAACTATCACCATTTATTGGAAAATTCATTCAGTCCTCATTACTGAAGTGTCATATTTGTGGTAAATCATGTGCTAAGGATGTGTGAGTCTGTTTCAGAACTTTCTGTTCTGTCCCATTAGTCTGTCTGTACCCTAAATACTACACCATCTTAATTATGACAGCTTCATAATTGGCTCAGCAATTCCCCTAGCTTCATTTTGATTATTCTTGGCCTTTTGCATTTCCAAATAGTTGTGTATATCAGCTTATCAATTTGCATACAGACATACACATACACAAACATATGTTTGGATTTTATTTGGGATGGCATTTAATCTAGAAATAGTTGGCAAAAATTGACATTTTTCCTGTGTTGCATCTTCAAATCCATGAGTATAGTATATACTTCTGTTCATATAGATATTATTTATCTCAATAATTTTTTGTCATTTCCAGTGTGGATAATTGCACATATTTCTCTAAATTTATTCCTGAGCTTTTGGTTTTTTTTTAATGCTAGTATAAATGGTATCATATTTAATCTTGTTTTTTATTTGTTACCAATTTATAGACATGGAATTATCATCACACATTGACTTTTTATATAGTATTCTTGCTAATTCTAACAGATTTTGTGTTTTATTTGTTTATTAACATATACAATCATGCTATCCATAAGTAGTATTTTACTTTCTTTCCCATAATTATGACTTTTTTTCCTTCATTGCATTGGCTGGAACCCTTGGCACAATTTTGAATAAAAGTAGTTTTAGCATAAATTTGGTCTCATTACTGATTTCAGAGAGAAAACATATAATATGTCACCATGAGACTGTAGGATTTTTAAGAATAGAGATTCTCAGCTTAAGTAAGTCCTAGTCCTATGTTTTTTTTTTTTTTATCATGAATTGGTTCTGGATTGTGTAAAATGATGCTGCTGCATAAAATCAGCATTATAATGTTTTTACTTTCAATCTGGATAATTGCATTAGCTGATTTTCAAAAGCTAAGACACCTCGCATTCCTGAAATGAACCTCAATTCGTTGGACTGCATTATCTTTTTTATATATTGTTATATTTGATTTGCTAATTTTTTAAAGGATTTTTCCATCTGTGTTTATGAGAAAGCTTCCTCTATAATTGTTCATACTTGTTATGTCCATGTCAAGTTTTGTATTTAAGACCTCACATAAGAAGTTGGGACATGCCTCCATTTTTACTGTCCAGCATACTATGCAAGAATGGAATATTTGGAATAATTAACCAGCAAAACCATCCATATCTGCTTCTTCTGAAATCGCAGCCGCACCCCGAGCTGGCCTAGAGAATGGGGGTTCCGGGGCAGATCAGGCTTTGGCCATGTCTGCGGGGCCTCGTTTGCAGAGACAAACATCCAGTGGATGAAACAGAAATCAGCAGTGTCCAAAGATGTCACGGGGGCCGGGAGGAGGCACAGGCTCTGTGCCGTACATACTGCGGCCTCAGCAGGTCCCGGGCAGCACCGCCCTGCGGGAGGCTCTGAGGGGCACAGGTGGTCAGTGTGAGGGAGCCTCCCCGCAGGAGGGCCGCGGGCTGCCAACACGCGCCCGGGGCTTAGGGGGCAGGGACCCCGCAGCCCCCCGCAGCCTGAGCAGAGGGCGGGCCCCGGGGCTCGGCGGGGCAGGGCTGTCCAGGGAGGGGCCGTCCGAGGCCAGGGGCTGAGCACCGGGACCCTGACCGGTGCACGCGGGGCTCCACAAGGGGCGCCTCTTGGCCGGGGCCTGGCCGCTCAGCTCCTCCGCCCCCTGCTCCCGGGGACGGCGGCCGGGCGCACGCCCGCCAGGTGGGGGGACACCCAGGGCGGAGGGATCCGGGGTTGACAGCAGGGCTGGGCCGCGCTCCGGGGACCGACCCGCGGCGCCCCCGCCCGGAGCCCCCGAGGGAGCAGCAGAGGCGCGCCCGCGGCGCCGGGACGCCGGGAGCCCAGGGGCGCGGCGGCGGCGCCCTCGCCCCCCGGCCGCCTGCGGGGCGGCAGGTCCCGGAGGCCCAGCGCGGCTCTCCAGAGCGCCCGATCCGCCCTCCAGGCGCCCGGCTCCGGGCTGCCCGGCTCCCGGCTGCCCGCGCGGGTCCCCGGCGCTCGGGCTGCAGGGCGCGCACGAAGACGTCCAGGGGGAAGCGGACCCGGGCGCCCCCGCAGCTGCACTGCGCGGCCGCGACGCCGTGGTCCACCCAGCGCGGCGTGGCGAAGTTGATGGCCTCCGCGCAGTTGAAGCCGTGGTTGAAGCCGGAGTGGTAGCCGCACGGAAAGGTCACGATGAACTCGCCGGCCTCCTGCGTGATCCGATCGAAGGGGATCCCGTGGTCCCTGAGGACCGCGGGCGACAGCAGGGCCGCCTTGTGCCGCAGGAAGGCCTCGCAGGCGCGGGCGCCGTCCGGGAACAGCTCCTCGGCCAGGCGCTCCAGGCGCCGGCCGTGCTCCGGGGGCACCGCGTACCACGACTTGGGCGCCCCGAAGTGCAGGTAGTTGAGGCTGTACAGGTCCATGTCCTCCGTGTGCCACGCGAACGCCGTCTGCCACATGCCGAAGTACAGGTAGGGCGTGTTGACGCCCTCGATGACGAGCCCGCACTCCCGCTCCAGCAGGTCCTGAAAGGTGCCCAGGGGTCCCACGTTCCACTGCTTCGTGTCTTCGTCAAATAAAGAGCCGCTGACGTCAGCGCCGTAGATCGGAGACCCGTAGAGCCGGCTTTTCCAGTATTTGGGCTCCAAAGCCTCAAAATCCGAGTGCGGTGGGGTCTGATATTTGCCCCTGTTGGCCAGGTGGCGATACTCCCCCTCGTCATGGCCTTCCTCCTCTTGCAGGACTGAGTGAACACACCCGCCCTGCCCGAGACCACCTGCCGGAGCGGAGCTGGGATTAAGATGTCACTGATGCCATCGTAGGTCTTCCTGGCTTTCCACTCCTTGGGGGGGATTATCTTGGCCACACCTGCTCTGTGTGCACCTTGAGATTCCATGTAAGAAATGTATTTATCAAAATCATTAAACTCTTCTTTGGTTGGGTAGAAGGTCATGATGGTACACCTTGGGTTCTGGGTACAGTTTGCCGTCGACGTCATAGCTGCCGTTAATAAACAAGAAACTCTCAAGTCTTCAGGGATGGTCTGGATTCTTGAGGATGCTGGAAAATGCTATATTTCCAAAATTGACTTGAGTGTCTGAGTGAGCAGGAACCACCCATGGACTCTGATCCCAAGGAGATGACAATGCTTTGGGGCTCGCTGATCGCCAGGAGACCGCCCTCTGGGCAGAGGCTTTGCTCTGGGCTGATGAAGGAGGCCGAACGGGCAAGTCCGGGATGTTCCTCGGCTGGCACTGGGGTTTGCTCTCCGAGGCCTCCTGACTCCCCCGGGCCTGCGTGTATGGCGTTCCAAATGTAGTTCAGGACAGTGTTTAAGACAAAACCTAGAAGAGAGAATACCAAAAGCTTGAACATGAATGTTTGGAGAAAGTTATTCAGGAGCTACAAATAAAATACCATGGGCTACCACCATGGGACATTATCCCACAGTCAAAGAAAGGCTAACATTTTATAAGATTGGCAACATAGGATGCGGCGTTGATGTGGAACAACGGGAATTCTCAGACCCTCCCAGAGAGAATGGAAACCATTCTTTGGGAAACTATTTGGACAGTATCTACTAACATTGAAACCTCACAGCTAGTTTATGGAGTTGACACTATTATTACCCCCAATCAGTGGAGTAGAAAATGAAATGTAGAAAAATGTATATTTAATCCAATAGCTTGTGCTCCCCATCTCTAGAACTTTTTCTGTACTTGTCTGAATCTCCCGCATGGAAGTGTTTCCGAGAGCCTGGTCTGCCGTGTCCATCACTGTTTCTTCCAAAGGATTTTGGTACTTTATGTAGTGTGCACTCCAACAGTTGTTACTAAAGAAATAATAAAGTGCAGCCATCTGGCACACACTGCAGCCTCTCTCCTCTGGGTTATGCCCCATCTTTGTTCCTGCTCTCTTGTCTTAAGGGAAGAGGGGATGCTCCTCTCCATGGCCAGCTCTTCTGTTAAATTCCTTAAGTCAGCACCTCCCCCTTATTCCAGGACACAGTCAGTTAAACATCACAGTCATCTTTGTCTCTCTTAAATCATCAGTTATCAGTGTCTTTCCTGATTTAAGCTACCATCTTCCCTCTCACCTTCATTTCACTACCAAACATGTTGAAAACATACATGAAAATAGTTTGCATCCACGAATGCATTTCCTCCCCTCTCCCTCCTTCTGGTTCTGCCCCCACTTCTCCGCTGAAACGGACGCTACAAGTCATCAAGCTGCCTCCTCCCAAATGCTGCTGCATGGGTTATACTTTATCTCTGCACATCCTTGGCTCACAGACTCCTTCTCGCCCCTGAAAGGTCTCTGACCTCACTGATGCTGCTCTTAAGTTCCTGGTTCCTCTTCCTCCTCCTTAGCTTCACATCCTTTTCCTGCCACGCACAGACGCAAACTTATCCCGAAGCTCAAGGAACATCTCAATTCTTTTTCTTTCTGCCTTTAAATTTCCTATTTATGTTGATAGCTTTCTTTAGTACTGCACTTTCTCTCCTTACAGGTATTATTTATGGTTATAGCTTTCCTTAATACTGACTTTCTCCTAAGCTTCTGCTTTCCTTCTTTACCTTAGGTAGGTCCACTAAGCCCCTGAAATTAACTTGTTTAATACAAATTGATCATCTTTCTTCCGAAACTAATTTCCTCCTTTAGATGTCTTTATTTCTACAAATGGTAAAAGAGCTATCCTACTCACCTTCACCAACTACTCCATCTCCCTGCCCAGCCTATAGGCGGTGACTGTCAGGGGATCCCATGATTGTCTACTGTGCGACCACAAGAACACTTACACAGCACAGGGCGGCTTCTGTGCTCTCCTCACCTTCCTTGTCTGAGATCCCAAGGACCCAGTTTGCTTTCCTCTCCTACTTAACTGTCACCACGCAAGCCAGACCTTGGCTTCTTTGTGCCAGGATCACCTTGTGATTGTTTCATGTCGTAGGCTCCCTACTCAGCCTCATTTTATAAGCTTAAAATGTTTCTATAATGACATTTTATGAATTCTTTAAATAATAGTTGGGAAAATGTAATGAAATTTTCTATTCTATTTGAAAACTTGCTCTAAAGAAATGGGAAGAGTGAACAATTTAGAAGGAGAGCTAAATATCAAAAGCTTAAATACCATGCAAAGGGCCTTTCCCTTAAGAACTAATAAATGCTGACTATGAATATTACACAAGACCTCATTTCTTATTGAAATATTGAATATACAATTGAAACAATCTTTGAGCTGAGCACTTTGTATCTGTTTTATAAACTGAATTATTTCCTTTGCGAATTTCTAAGGATTCTAGGAAGAATGAGGCAGGGCTATCATATCTATTATATGTGTGTGTGTATATATATATACATTAGTCTTCCGCTACTGAGCAACAAAAGGTAATAATCTTTTATGTTAGAATATAAATATATATATAATAACTAGTATATATAACGTATCTAAGTATATATTATACACAATAATATATCTTATTATTATACATATAATAATATAACTCTGCCCTCAAAACAACGCTGCTCAGAATGTGCCGGGTACAAAGACAGTAACCCTTCAGCATTCCAGCCAAATGTGCCACTTCTCTATGACCTCAGCCGCCTGCTGTAACCGTGAGACGGCCTTCTTGCTTCTTTCACGCTGGGCTACAAGTACTGGTCGGGAATCAATAAATACACTTTCATTCAGATATACGTTATGTCCTTACCCATGGTATCCACAGTAACACAGAAATTCTTTATCTATGGAAACTTCACAGTTCTTACAATGGAGGAAAGGTATTGTCTTATCAGAATGATTAAAAAACAGTACCTGGTCTCTTAAACTTAATGGATCTCTGGAAATTATGAAGTCTTTCCTGTATGTCTTTTAAAAATAATTCCTCTGACCTTTCCTTGTGTGTGGGGGGGTAGGGGGTGTATGTGTATATGTGGGGGGGTTGGGGGGTGTATGTGTATGTGTGTGTGTGTGGGGTGTATGTGTATGTATGTGGGGGGTTTGGGGAGGTGTATGTGTATGTCTGTGCGTGTGTGTGTGGGGGTGTTTTCAGCTAGAGAAGGTGAGGAGTGAAGTGAATAAGTTTAAAAGGCCCTTTCACTGCAGCCAGTGTCCACATCGCACACCAGTTACAAGAGAGCAGGAAAGCCTTTGCGTCTTTCATGCTGCAGACATATTTGAGTTCTATTATCTCAAAGGGGGATGGTTGGACAAAATGCCTCAGGCATTGGCCACTGTTTCTGCCGACAATATCTAAACCGTGTTCAACAAAAACTTTCTTCTCGAGTTAGAAAATCTACTTAGCCATTGATTGAAAATAATTTACAGCCATAATATTTGATGGCTGAATAAATTCTATTTTATAAAGGCAAATGGCTCAATTTCCCCCTTATTGGACAGTTATTTTGTTTTTACTTTTCCACAACTATTACTAATCACTTATATTTATCCTATATTTCAGTACCTAAAACAGTAGATACCGTAAAATATTGGTTGAATGAATGAAATTCCTTAGACTAGTTATTAGGAATGGAATTACTGCATTGTAGTATTTAAATATCTTAAAATCCTAACACATATTGCCAAAACTTTTCAGAAAGAATATGTCATTTCATATTCTCACCACTGAGTAACCTCATTTAGGGGAAAAAAAAAAGCTTTGCTAATTTGGTAAGTGAAAAAGTGTAGCTCAAGTTTTAATTTACCTTTCTTGGATTACCGTGAGAGATGCTATTTTCTCTTTCACAAATATCGGCCATTGGATTTCATCATATGTATTGGTTCATATCTTTTACCCATTTTTCTCTAATAGGCTTCTAGTGCTTTTTTTTCTCATCCACTTATACTAACATTTTACATATTACTTATATGCATATAGTACATGTTATTTTACATAATTAACAATTTACATATTGCTCCTATGAATATTTTACATGTTAAAATAAGCCCTTTGTTATATATGCTCATGGGTTTTTCCCAGTTTTCCATTTAGTTTATAACTTTAATTCTTTCATTAAAAATTTTTTGATGTACATTTCAAAGTCTTATGGTGCTGTTTACCTTTTCCTTTGTAATGTCTTTCATGTCTTATATATTCAGTAAGTTACTTCCCTGTCCAGAGGCAGATAAGTATTACTGTGGCGTGCGGCGCATGCGCACTTCTCTTTGCAAAAACGCCATTACAAGATGGC
>JAQQAC010004253.1:5082400-5107549 GCA_029783875.1 Phataginus tricuspis | reverse complement strand
TTCTTTATTTATTGTCTGACTCCATATCCACTCTTCCCCCCACTTCCTAGAATATGCTTTTCAGGAGGGTAGCAGCTTTAATACACTCCCAATAAGAGTATATTAAATACTCATTTAAATAAATGGATGTTTGCCCATAGCAGGATTTCAATAATTTAATTACAAGAACAAATAAACTGAAGATACTCATCACTGGATCTAAGAATAGAAGTGAAATGTCTAGATATGTAATTTCAAGTGTTGGAAATATGTGAACAGCCTGGGAGATCAGGTTTCCCTGAGGTAAGCAGAGCAAAGGAACTGGAAAGCTACAGAAGCAATATATGTTCACTTAGAACCCAAGACCCAGGTCAGTCCTTGTGATTCTAACAGAGGTAACAATTATCAATGGAAGGTCTTCCAGAAAGGCAACTTTTGCATATTGAAAACAGTAACTGAGGATCAGTAAAAATGAATGGATGTTCCAGCTTTCATAAGCCCCCAGAGTAAAGAGCCCTGAGTTGCCATACTAACAAAAAGTAAAAATATTTTAGTCAACATACAGCATTATTGTAAGAAAATATGTGATTCATTTGGGCTTTTTGAGATACTGGAAACCACACAGATCCTGTTAGTAACCTTGAGATTATCATAGTGATCTTGTCTAGTTCCCTCTTTTATTCTTGAGGAACTTGGGGACAAAGCTCCTTTTTGTGGATTGTCTTCCACTGGTACAGCCACGTGTTTCTTTAGTAACATTTTTGCCCTGGTTTGTTTCGACGTTAGACAAACCACTCAGGATGCCCCTGAAGAGGTTCGGAACCGTGCCTTCAGGAGGGAGCTGGAGGGGAGAGAGAGAGAGCTGCTGCAAGAGACAAAATAGAGACCGTCCCACTCGAGGCACCTGCACTACCCCAGACACGGGACTTATAACATCACGTAGCCAGTAGTTTTTCTTTCATTTGCTAATTGGAACAGATTGAAGTTTTTGTTTGTTTGCTTTAAAATAGTGATGTGAACAAGTTAGGATATCGTTTGCCTTAAAATATTGGTAACACTTACTCAAATGATTACATTAGACATGATGATGAGGTTGATTCCAGTCCATCCTTTTATGCTGCTCTTTTAGAAGGAACAGGGTGAGCTGGGGATATTTAACAGCGATTGTTTCAATTCAGATCAAGTTTTGACTGTTTACTTTTTGAAGCCCCCTGGTTTCTGTCTGTGAGGTTTCTCCTGCTTTTGTCACTAGTCATTGGTGGGCATCGATTATAGTATCTTTTCTATTTTTCCAGGATATGTGAAATATTCCCTAAATTTCCCGGCAGAGACTGCCGTTCCCATATTAAAATCAGTACTTTAATTCACTCAGCAAACAGTTGCCAGAGGCTTTCTTGCCAGGCACTCTGGTTGTGGTCTCTGCTATCACAGGGCTTGTAATCCAAGGTCTTGGGCCCAGAAGTCCCTAAAATGTTACAAGAAATGCAGTATTTGTTTCAGTAAGCTGAATAGTATTTGTGTTTTCCCAGAGCCTACAACCTCTTCAGTGTCCAAGAAGCCTCGGTCAGACCAGATCCGGGCCGCCAACCTCGATGCGGACGACCCTCAACAGACGTGTGTGTTTCATTTCCTCCAGTCAGCATCTTCTCCTGCTTCTTCTTTTTTTTTTTACCACTTTTATTTTATTTATCATGCTTCCCGAAATACTTTTATTCTTTTGGCTTTAAGAAGTGACGTGTGTTTCTTTTTACTTACTGCTGTTCACACGTGGCCCTGTCTTCAATGCTGAACTTTACAGCTGATTTTAAAACAGAAGGTATTATTGTGTGGTTGACCCAACATCAAATGTATTTGTAGGATAAAAAAGGATATTTGTCGTTATCAAAAAGAAAAAACTCAGTAAGAATATACTACAATGATGTACTTTATGCACATAACCACAAGCCCTGAGACCTACAACACAAAGACTGAGAAATATACAGTAAAACTGACATATTTGCAATGATGGTGGGAGTTTGTTTTGGGGTTTTTTTTCTCTTTACCAGTTTATTAAAGGAGATGATAAAGGATACAAATCAACAGCCAGATGAGGAGACCCCTGGGACAAGACTCTGAGCAAAGGAGCGCCCATCCCTGTGGAGCTTGGCGGCCCATAGACGCAGTTTGGTTTCCCAAGCACGGAAGTTCTCCAGAAAGGGGAATGGTGGGCGGGGGCGGGGGCGGGGGCGGGAGGGGGAGTTATAATCACCATTCTCTCCGAAATTGATGGATGAGCAGAGAAGAAAACTAATAATGCTACAAAAATTTAAGCGACAGATTTAACAACTTGATCATATAACCCACAACAACCACGTAGCAAATAGAAAATGCCTTTTGATACATATAAAACACTTAACAAAAATTTACCAATATGAGACCACAAAATAAATAATCAGCAAAAAGTCCATAGACTCAAAATATTGAGCACAATCTTGACTGCAATGAAATAGAATTGAAAGTAAACAATAAAATACCTCAACCCAACTATATGTGTTTGAAATGAATATCCTTAGGTCTGAAATAATATTCAAAAATCTAAAAATCTATTTGTACATTCAACTCAAGCATTTAGTGAAAAACAAATCAAAACAGAATTATTCAAAAGAAAAGGGGAAAAAGTACTAGCAGAATGATAAACAAAAGGGAAAACACACATACACAGAAATAGAGATTATTAATGAAACAGAAGATGATACCTTAAAAGAAAAATGGACGGCAAAGCTGTTGCAGGAAGAAACAGCTTCAGGTACTGGATTAGGAAATAGGTAGCATGAGCCTGGAGCGCCCTCTAGTGCTTGAAGTTAAGGATGTGCTAGACCAACAAACATTGATGGAGGGTCATCAATGGGGCACAAGAACCAGAGGAGAGAGTTCCTAATGACCAAAGCTCAAGCAGTTTGCAACGAAATAATTAAAGTACCATTGAATGTAAAGTATAAAATAAGTATGTATGAGTGCATACTGATACTAAGAGAAATGATTGAGTAGCAAACTGGGGAGAAGAGACAAATTAATCTCTCCCGTAGAAGATTCCAGCTAAGTTACATAGTACACCGTAAAGGAGGGGCCATAACCCTCTGCTCCCTGAGTGTGGGCTGCAAACACTGACTGAATGCAGAGCGGCAGGTGGGAGCGGGGGAGGCCAGGTCAGAAATTTTATAGCGACAAACACTATCGGCCAGATCAACTTCAGGAACCTTCAGGTATGTTGACGGTATGTGCCCGGGATATGATGTGATAAAAATGGCACTTTATCCTCTGTAACCATCTTCCCCAAAACACACAAACCCAGGCTATTTCAGACAAAGCCCAAGAAAGGGGCGTCCTACGTATACTTGGCCAGTACTCCCCCCAAACTGTCAGCTCTCTACATGAACATTTTATCAAAAATAAGGAAAGCCTGAGAATCTGTTACAACCAAGAGAAAGCTAAGGACACATAAAAGCCAGATGTTTTCTCGTATTTGGGATGGGATCTTGGAACAGAAAAAAGACATTGGGTAAAAAACTGAGGAAATCTGAATAAACTATGGCCTTTAGTAAATAATCTCATGTTGATTTTGGCTCATTAATTGTAACAAATGAACCCTAGGAATTAGGATATTAATAACAGGGGAAAATGTGAGTGGGGTGGGTTGTGGGTAGGTTATACAGGAGCTCTCCAAAGTATATGCTCAATTTTTTTTATATATATATTTTTATTAAGGTATTGATATACACTCTTATGAAGGTTTCACATGAAAAAACAATGTGGTTACTACACTTACCCATATTATCAAGTCCCCACCCATACCCCAATGCAGTCACTGTCCATCAGTGTAGTAAGATGACACAGATTCACTGTTTGCCTTCTCTGTGCTACACTGTTTTCCCCGTGATTCCCCAAACCATGTGTACTGAACATAATACCCCACAATCCCCTTCTCCCACCCTCCCAACCCACCCTCCCACATCCCTTCCCTTTGGTAACCACTACTTCCTTCTTGGAGTCTCTGAGTCTGCTACAATTTTTGTCCTTCAGTGTTGCTTCGTTGTTATGCTCCACAAATGAGGGGAATCATTTGGCACTTGTCTTTTCCTACCTGGCTTATTTCACTGAGCATAATATCCTCCAGCTCCATCCATATAGTTGCAAATGGAGGATTTGTTTCCTTCTTACGGCTGAATAGTATTCCACTGTGTATATATACCACATCTTCTTTATCCATTCATCTACTGATGGACACTTAGGTTGCTTCCATATCTTGGCTACTATAAAAAGTGCTGCAATAAACATAGGGGCGCATATGTCTTTTTGAATCTGAGAAGTTGTGTTTGGATAAATTCCAAGGAATGGGATTCCCGGGTCAAATGGTATTTGTATTTTTAGTTTTTTGAGGAACCTCCATATTGCTTTCCACAATGGTTGAACTAGCTTACATTCCCACCAGCAGTGTAGGAGGGTTCCCCTTTCTCCACATCCTCAACAGCACTTGTTGTTCTTAGTCTTTTGGATACTGGCCATCCTTACTGGTGTGAAGTGATATCTCATTGTGGTTTTAATTTGCATTTCCCTGATGATTAGTGATGTGGAGCATCTTTTCGTGTGTCTGTTGGAAATCTGAATTCCTTCTTTGGAGAACTGTCTCCTCGTATCCTCTGCCCATTTTTTAATCGGGTTATTTGCTTTTTGGGTGTAGAGGCATGTAAGTTCTTTATATATTTTGGATGTTAACCCCTTGTCAGATATGTCATTTACAAATATATTCTCCCATCAATTTTTTGTAAATCTGAAATGGTTCTAGAAAAATTATATATTACTGAATATAATAAAGTAATAAGAGAAGTCACCAATAAAGTATTAGAATGAAAAAATTAGCAATACAATCTAGATTTTAAACAGTCTACAAAACAATGCAACACAATATAAATCAAATGCTAACATAAACCACTTACATGACCATATTTTTAGAGCCGAGAGTAGGTCTTAATTAACATTTTTAAATTAGGAAATATAAATGGCTTGTAGAAATTTATAAAACATGTATGTACAGTTTAACAAATAACCACGGAGTGAACGGAAGTGGAGCCCCTGCCCAGGTCAAGAAATAAAGCGCTGTGCGGCAGGGAGAGCCTGACGCGGGCTCCTCCTCCGGGATTCCAGCCCGTCTGTCTCTGGGGCAGCCCTGTCCTTAAGCACAGGCATATGGGTTTTGGTAAATGATACAAAGTAAAAACTGTGCCCGCTTTTGAAAACCTTACATAACCTCGTATTGGAATCATACGTTATGAACTTTAATGCATTATTTTGTGTATTTTTTTTCATCATTTATGTTGCTGCAAGTAGCTGGACTTGGTCCTGTTTCCGGGGTGCGCTCAACCATATAAACATTCTCACTATTGATAGGCCTTTTGGTTGTCTCCACTTTTTGCATCATGCAAACACATATACTGGAGCACACGTGCACCCAAAAAGTAGATTCTTAGTCATGGAACATGTGAATTCAAACTTCATCTTGCCAAACTGTTTTTCAATAGCTCTTCCTGATTCACACACTCACGAGCTGCATGCGAGGCGCTCTTTGCTTCCCTTTTGCAGACCTTGACAGTCATCAGCCTTTCTAGTTTTAGCCAATGAGGTGAGGGAGTTAGGAATGTCTCACTGTGATTTGCATTTTCCTGATTACTAATGAAGGTGAGCATTTTTTCCTGTTTATTGGCCAATCGGATCTGCCCCTTCACGGATTCACGGAGCGGCCCTACACTGTTTTGTCCATTTTTCTCCTGGGTCTCCTGTTTGCTACCTTTCTGGGAGCTCTTTGTGTATATTCTGGATATTAGCTCTCTATTGGATAGAAGTAACACCGTGTCTGTTCCCACTCCTTGACTAGTTTTTTCCCTCTCTTTCGTATGTTTTGATGAACTGCAGTCCCTTTTTCCCCTGAGAGTGCACATATTATTAAAGCAGCTAACACATATGGTGCCTATCGAACACCAGACACTGTTCAATGTACTCTTGCATAGAGTAATTCATTTAATCCTCATCATGACCCAATAAAGGAAATCCTATTAATCCTGTTCCTCAGATGAGGAAACTGAATCAAGGAGACATCAAACAACTTTCTTAAGGTGACACATCTAGTAACTGGTGGAGTCAGATATTAAAATAAGAATTCCCAAGATGATTCCTTAAAAGAAGGACAAAGAGGGGTGACTTTTCCCCTATCCAGCTGCAATATTTGAGCTGCAATGGACAAACACATCTGTGTACAGAATGGGGAGGCCAGACACAGACACACGTGTGTGCGGGAATCCTTATGGAAGGGAGGTGGCACACCAAACTGGTGAGGAGAAGGGACTGTGCCGTAGGTGGTACTGGGATGGGCACTTTTTTGGGGGAGGGGAGAAAAAGAGCTCTGCCTCACACCACTTACATAAATAAATCTGCAGAACACAACAGAACTTTAAAACGACTAGAGAAAATATTGAAGAATGTCTTCACGGACTTGAGTTGAAAATATATTTTAAAGAGCCACGAACACCATGATGGACATGTCTGATATATTCACCTGGCTCCAGTGTCATGAGTGTGATGGTTAATTTTACATGTTGACTGGACTGAGCTCAAGGATATCAGGATAACTGGTAAAGCATTATTTCTGTGTGTGTCTCTGTGGGCGTCTCAGGAAGAGACTAGCATTTGCATCAGCAGACTGAGTAAAAACGTCACCTTCACCAGTACAGGCGGGATCAGCCCAGGCCCTGGGAGCCCGAGTACAACGAAGGTCAGAGGCGGCGCAAACCCGCTCTCCCGGCCTAAGCGGACACATCCACTGTTGCCTGTCCCAGGACATCTGACAGAGGCGCTTCTGGTTCCCTGGCTTTTAGACCTAGACGTGGTCTTATAGTATTGACCCGTATTTCTCAGGCCTTTTGACTTAGAAGGACTTACACCCCCATGTTCCTGGTGCTCATTTGCAGATAGCCGACCTGGCAGATTATGGGGTTTCTCAACCTCCACAACCACCTGAACCAATTCGTGCAATTAAAGCTCTTATGTCTGTGTAGATCCTATTGTTTCTGTTTCTCTGCAAAATACTAACACACCATAAAAAATAAACAAAATTACACTCCAGAAGGTTTTATCATACATAAAATAGACAATGATTTAGTATTGTGAATCCTTAGAATAGACAATGGCACTTCTGCTCTGTGCTCGCTCATCCCTCCCGGCAACCTGGGTCGCGCTGCCCAGCCACGTGCATAGTTTCCCAGGTGGTTTCCATCAAGCCACCCTTCATATGTGGCCAGCAAACCAACTGCCCCCCAGCCCGCCAGCCAGAACCCAACAAGCATCCCCCCAAATCATTCACCGACATCACACAATATAACCAGCCCATAAAAATAGGTTTTGTTGGAAATGTTTTGGTACAACTATGAAGTAGTGTGGAGAAAAGAATAGCCTTCATTTCTTGTAGACGCTGGTGCAGCTACAGGCGTCCGCGGGTGAGGCGGTGGGCTGTCAGTAGCCGGGCCACTGCTCATAGCAGCCCCATGTGGATGAGGCCCAGAGGCCAGCTGTGCAGCGGGCACTGCAACTTGAGGGGGACGGTGCAGGGACCAGCCTCCATCACCAGCCTGGGTGCTCCAGGCAGGAGAGGTGGGTAGGATGGGCTCCACCACAGTGGCCACCAGGAACTGGGGTGCAGGGCATGCAACACCCCCACAGCGGGCCCCAGGAGTGCTCCCGTGGAGAGGGGCCTGAGTCAGGATGAAGGTCTGAGTCTGGTGGGGCTCCCCGGGCCTCTGTTCCGAACTGACGTGGACAGTGATGTTGCAGGCCCCACGCCAGCCCAGGCCACGGCCGGCCCCTCCCGCCACCAAAGGTGTGCTGGGGAAAGCTGGCAGCACCGGGGCGCTTCCTGGAGGCAACGCTGGGCCCAGGAGGTTCGGTGGATGCTGCAGCCAGGTGATCCATTGTGGGGGGCCAGTTACGGGAGGGGCTGAGGGCAGCATGAGGAAAGAAGACACGAAGGCAGCAAGGTTCACGGTCCCTTCCGGGCCCAGCACTGGGAAGGCTGTTGAGACAGGAGAGGCGCTGAGAGAATCTGTCCTGGGCAGGGTGCCCGGGACTCAGGGACCAGGGCGTTTGCTGGCAGAACAGGGAAGGGGACAGCTGTCCTCAGGTGACAGTCCAGCCTTGCCCAGCTGAGACCTTTCCACTGCCCCACCCGGGACCCCAGTCCTCTCTGCCGAGAAGAGACTGCCCAGCAGGTGCTGCGTTTGTGCCACCCAGCCCTGGCCTCACGGCTGTGTCCACACAGGACCTGCAGACGCCTGCCAGCGAGGACGACTGCCAGAGCAGAGTGTGAGCTGCCAGGCACTGATCCCAGGGATGCTCCGGGATCCCGGGCCTGGAGAACCCACGCCCCTCCGCTTTGCAGGGCCCGTGCCCACATAAATCCCTCTCTTTATTTCCTGACGCACCACACCAATGCCCTTGAAACATCCCTCTCCACGGGAAAGGCCCCGGGACCCTGACATAACCCATCCAGAACCGCCCACAGCACACCCTTAACATGGGCCAGGGTCCCTGCCTCCACTCAGGGGCTCCGTTCCCAGGAGGGGGTCATTGGAGGAGGTCTCGTGTGCCCTGAACTCTGTCACCCCACAGCCAGTGTGACTGCAGAGCCTGGGAAAGGGCAGGAATGCAGAGCGGTGGGCTGTCAGGGGAGGATCCCTCCGCTCTGGAAAGGAATCAGCATGCGTAGATGTCCCGCGGGACAAGCAACCACACTCCACGTCTGCTACCATCCCTGGGTTAGTGACTCGCACACAAACGAACGCCTCATGTCCAAGGGGAAATGCAACGCTCGAGTTTCGCCGTGACATCTGGACGGGATGAAGTGGCTCTGCAGAGCTGCGTCTCCTCACAGGGAGAGAGGTTCAGGATGACTCAGGACCCTAAGCCCTATCCCGTTGGTGCCACCCGCCTGCCCTGCCCCGTTGAGCCCAACAACAGCCCACTGCCCAGAGGAGAGGAGCTCCGGGAGGAGGGAGGGCGGGAGCTCTGGGCTGCAGCAGTCAGGGGACGTTGTGGCCTTGCTCGTGGAGAGACATGTGCCTCCAGACATGGCCACAGACAGGACCCGTGGACAATTTTCCCACTGAGAACAACTCTCTCTCCCTGTCCCAGTACACTGCGAGGTCTGGCAAAGTCCAGTTCAGATGTCTTAGGATGACATCGTGGGGCCAGCCCTGTCCCCAGGAGAAGGACTCAGGGCTGGGCTTTCCTGGGGTTCCCCCGTGCCGCCACCACAGCCTCCCCAAGCGCAGGGCCCTTGGCTTGTCTCCCTTCTAGAAATCAGCAGCGTGTTGGCGGCGGTCCCTTCTCCCTGCCCAGGGCATTTCCCTTGTGTCACCTGACCCACCTCCAGAGGCCTCCTCCCGAGGACTCCCTCAGGTTTCCAGGGTCCAACCCCCGCCGCCCCCCACCTCCAAGGTGAGATCCCCGAGGGCCCAGAGCCCTCTCCTCCTTTGAGGGTCCCACCGCTGTGCCCGGATAAGAGTCACACTTGAATCCCAGGCACTGGTGGGTGGTGGGGACTGTATCGGACCCCCAGGCTGAGGTCCGACCATGGCTGCCTGGCTGTTCCACATGGAGGAAGCCCAGTCCAGGAGAGAGAGCTCAGGAGCCAACTCGAGGAGGGAAAGTTTGAATGTAAACAGGGCTGGAGGGTGGGGGGTTGGGCCATTCTGCAGTTGGGGAGGGGCAGAGCGCATGTGGACTCGGGGCAGGAGGGGGTGGGGGGAGAAGGCGTGCAAGGGACTCTGGCAGGTGGGCAAGAGCACAGGTGCTTCTCCAGCCCACAGGGCCACACCCTCGGTGGGTGCCCCTCTTGGCCACTTACACATCGTTTCTCAGGCTCGCAGTACTGGGGTCCTAGCTGATGTTCCCGTTACCTTCATTCTGTGTCCATCGATCTAGTTTGCGGCCGGGGACCTGCTGCTTCCTACTGCTCATGACGGACTTCCACAGAGGCCAGGCTCTCTGAACCTATGGGAACATGTGCTCTGAGAAGCGCAGAGGCACTCATGGCCATGGGCAGCCCTGCGTTTGAAATGGGGATGTCTGTGCAGCTGTGGCCTGTTTGGTGCACTGTGCCCATCGCACTTTAGGAAGCAGCCCGTAGGCCCCCAGGGCTGTGTGTGGAGGCCCTGCAGACCCCAGCCAGGCCCCCATCGCTGGAAAGCCCCAGGCGATCAAAGATAGGCCCTGCAGCCTCCACGTCCAAGACCAGAAACACCTCCTTCGCATTTCTCAGAGTATTACGCTCCCGCTAAATATGTTTTTACGTTTTTAATGATTTTAATGTAGTGCCTCACACAAGTAAGACCTTTGCGTGGTTCACAGCCCACTGTAAACACGGAAAGTGCAGTGGCAAGTCCTCCTCCCGCCTCTTTCCTGGCAGCCCAGATCTCTGTCCCCCAGGAACCAGTGTTATCTGATTGTTCAAATTTTCTCAGAGATGTACTATGCAGCCATAGGCAAATGAAATCTGTTCTTATTTTTTAAATGCTTTCAGTTTCCTCTTCCAGTGGAAATTCATTTATGTTCTGATGTATTTGCAGATTTTTACAATGAACGTCTCTGTGCTGGTAATGTGGCTCCTGTTTTTATTTCTGGAGTTGGAGTCCTAGAGCAAGAAGCTCTATGGTCCCTTACAATTCCAAGTACCTGATATAATTAGGTGGGCAGATGTAGCAAATAAAAGTCAGAGATGTCCAAGTTATTTCAAATTTCAGATAAACGATGAATCAGTGTTCAGTATGATTGTGTCCTGTGCAATGCAGGACACACCCTAACTGCAGATCTGTTGTCTGTTCATCTGAAATTTACATTTACCTGGGATCCTCTTTCATCCGGCAACTGGACCAAACACAAGGATGTGACATATGAAGCTATTATTGGTGACTCCCTCACATCACACCTCAGAGAGAGAGAACTTGGAGTACAGGCACTCTTGGCTCCACCCCAAAACACGATTGCACACACATACAACATGCACACTCTTTCACAGGGTGTCTGGAAGGGT
Organism: Phataginus tricuspis; assembly: GCA_029783875.1. Taxonomy (NCBI): domain Eukaryota; kingdom Metazoa; phylum Chordata; class Mammalia; order Pholidota; family Manidae; genus Phataginus; species Phataginus tricuspis. Next base: position 5,096,457 of record JAQQAC010004253.1, on the reverse strand, counting down.
CGTCACGGTGCACTGAGTACCTGGGCTTATTGGGGTTAAGGACAGAAGTAAGGGACAGAAAGGCAGAAAATCTCCCCTGCCTCAAAGGGGATTAGCGTCTTATATCCCTATTTTTTCGAGGTGTTCACAGGCACAGTGACGTGTGTCTATCTGTATCAAAACGATATGAAAGACTATTTGTGTTGTGAGTTATGAGAAGAGAGGATTATTAGGAATTTCATCCAGGAAGATGAGGGGGGAACCTTCAGAGGGTTGAGATGAAATCTCTTGGGGGACAACCATCGCTGCTCCTGTGCCAGCACCAGAGTTCGTACTGATGCAGGGTGTTGGGGAAGGAAGAGCGGTTCGAGAGGACTCCAGCTCTGGGACAGACTCCCGCTGGCACTTGAGACGCTTCCTGCCCCTTGTAAGAGAAAACTGACTCAGAAGCAGAGACGATGAAGTGACAGCCTTGCAACAAGTCACAGTGAACTTTATTGAACAGAACTGCTGGTGGGGATTGAAAAAGAAACAACGTGCAGACATGTCCCAGGACTTGGGTTTTGTGCATCCCGGTCAGAGCACCATCCTCAGAGGAGGGTGTGCGCGCCACCCTCCACCTCCGCCGGGAGGCGTGCTCACGGAGAAACCCGCGTGCACTCAGCAGGCCCGTGGGAGAGCCCCGGGCGGGCCGCGGAAAGACCCCGCGTGTTTCCCGGGTGGGTCTAGGGCTCTGAGCCAGGCGTGTTCTCGTAGGGAACCTCCAGGCCCTCCGCTGAGAGGGGCGGGGCGCGAACCTAGGGAGGCAGCCGGCTGCTGCGAAGGCCTGGGAGACAGGACGGCTGCGAGGCAGCCACCCCGCGGTGCGTGCGCCGCCCAGGGCAGGGTGCGGGCCGGGGGTGCCCAGTCCACCGGCGGCGGCAAGCAGGCGCGGCTTTGCGGCCCCGGGACCCTGAGGCCGAGTCTCTCCGGCCGCGGATTCCCGTTTCGCGTCGCGCGCACGCCCAGGGAGCGGGCTTCGGGCGCGCGGACCGGCGGCTCCACCGGCTCCCAGAGTCCGTTGCGGCGGACCGTTCGGGCTGCGCACAAGCCCGCGCGGGGCGGGGCCAGCGGCCGTGCGGTTGGAGCGAGGCCCGCGGGCGGCTGCTCTGCGTGGTGCGGGAGGGGGCGTGGAGGGGGCGTGGCCCCTGCGTCCTCCCTGACGGGGGCGCGCCCGGCGGCGGCCTGGGAGCGGGGACGCGCGGGCGGTCGCCCGGCGGCAGCGCGTCGCGGGACTTGGCGCGGGGCTGCGGCGGCCCGGGGTTGCCTCCCGCAGTCCCCTCAGCGCCGCAGCCCGCGCCTGCCCCGGGGACCGCGGCGCCTGGCCCTGCCCTGCGAGGGCGCGTCGACTGCTCCGGGCCTGACGGTGTCGCTCCCGTGGGAAAGGCGAGGACAGACGGGCTGCGGGCGAGGTTGGATGTCACACGGGGTGTCGTGATGAGGGGAGTCCCGCCGGGGTCTGTGAGGGCGGTTCGCAGGGGGCGTGGGGGAGTCGTGGGGTGCAGCTTGTGGGTGGGCAGGGGTGTGTGTGTGTGTGTGTGTGTGTGTGTGTGGCGCAGAGCCGGCTGCTCACTGGTGGTGCAGGGAGCCTGCGCGTGCAGGAGTCCGGGGGTGTCGGGTGTGGTGTGCGGCGCACCTGCCGCTCGTGGCTTCAGGCAAGTGTAGGTGTGGATGTGAACGTTCAGGGTTTGTCCCTAAAGATTTGGGGAAAGAGCTGGTTGTCTAGGAAGTGAGGGTAGGGAGGCACGTGTGTGCCCTTCCGTGCATGCATGTGGGCTGGGAGGTGGGGGTCCTAGCCAGGGTGTGGGTGCCCTGTGTCACATACTGGGGTGGAGGGGACGGGCACCCTGGAAGCGGCTCCTATGGCGGGGATAGTGGGTGCTGCCCAGCTCTTCCCGGCGCTGCTCAGCGCTGTCCGGCGGGGCGCCAGAAGTCATGCTGGGAATCTTTGTACCAGGTACCCGCCACACGCGACGTCTTTCCGGACTGCCCCTGAGAGCCGTTTCTTAAGCCTCTACCAGCAGAGCACTGGTGTGTGTGAAGCATGTGCGTGTGTGGAAGACTCTAGGTGAATTGTGAGTGGGACATCGGGGCGGGGGGCCCTTGTGTGTGCCCAGACCCTGGTCATCCTGTCATCGCGTGGCTCGTCCTCGGGCTGACCCGTTTTAGGGCCAAGGAATCCCCATAGATGTTGGGAGTCCTGCATTGGGGGGAGGTCTGTACCTTAGGCACGTGAGTGCCCCTTCTGCACTTGGGTGGTCCCGGCACCTGGGTGCCAGGTTGGGAGGTCCTGGTGGGCAGATGGCGTGCAGTGCTGTAGTAGTATATTAATCATGTATTTATTTTTCCTGTTTTGACGTGTTAGGCTTGTTGGCTGCGGAGAGACTGTCCCTTCTAGGACTAGCCACTTGTCAAGAGCTAGGGAAGGGCTCCTGGGAGCTCATGCTTCATAAACAGTCCGACAAATCCAGGGTCTACAGCCCCAGCTACCCCCTTCATCTAATCTCACAGTTAGTTCGCCCAGGGTTCCCCTCACCTAAATCATCCTGGGGCAGGTAGCAAGCAACTAGCGACCAACCCTGTAGCCTAAGACACATTTCAATTATTCAAAGTAGATAATCCTAAACTGCCTTGCCTTTCCTGCCTCAAAGAATTGGGCATATACTTTCTCCCTGTTGGTCCATCTGGCCACTAACCAAAGCTGGCCCTTGTCCTGTGGCCCCTTATGTTGTGGTGTGCCCTCTTGTTTTGAGACATGTAAGGAATTTCTGCTTTCAGTGGCATTGGCACGTGTGCCAGCATTCCGTTAACCTTCATAATTAAATCCTGGCCATAGTTTAAAAACAATTGGCACAGCCAGCAACTCAGTGTTCAGTGGAGAGAGCTTACCTCTGGACTTCTCTCAGCTTGCTAAGTGCTTTTACCACCCGGCAAGTTCCCCCTGAGAAGGCCCTGCTGGCTGTTGGCACACTTGTGTTTAGGCTGCTACTACTTTGTGCTCTGTCCACCTATGCTGCCCTAGATCTTGGAGGAGCATTCCGCTCTTCCTTCTGTAGCTTGAAGGTGCTACAGTGTAGCTCTGCGAGGGCTGTAATCCCTTAGTTGGCATTTTATCCAGGAGAGGTTGATCTCAGTCTGTTTCCCAAGCTCAACTTGCCTCGTTGCTGAGCTGGTGCCCCCAAGGGTGACTAGAATAATTGACTGCCACGCAAGGCAGAGGCTTCCCCCAAAAGTGGGCAAGGGAAGCTTCTTCCAATAGACTGTGTTGGGATATGAATCTGACCAACTAAAACAACACTTCTGATTTAGAAGTGGGCTGCTGGCATTTTTTCCATTTCTATTGAAATATAATCGACATACAACATTGTGTGAGTTTAAGATACACAATGTGTATACGTGTAAGTATTGTGACACCACAGTAGGGTTTAATTAGCACCTCTGTCACTTGACATAATTCTTTTTGTGTGTGGTTAGAGCATTTAAGAGCTATTCTCTTAGAAACTTTCAAGTATATAAAATAATATAGTTAATGTTAGTCGCAGTGCTATACGTTATCCCCAGGGATTATTCATCCTGTAAATGGAAGTTTGTATCCCTTGACCAACATCACCCCATTTCCCCAGCCCTCCAGCCCCTGGCAACCACCATTCTACTCTGTTTGTATAAGTTCAGCTTTTTTTACATTCCCCATGTAAGTGTGATCATAGAGTGTCTCATCCCACTTCACTTAGCATAATGCCTTCAAGCTCTACCTATGTTGTTGCAGATGAAACGATTTCCTTCTTTCCCAAGACTGTATAATATTCCTATGTGTGTATTTCCATTATCCATTTATCTGTTGCAGATGTCCCTGAGTGAGTCAGTGGTAAAAAGGAGAGGGAAATGGCTTATCCCAGTCTCCCCTTATTCCTCTCCGTCGGCCAACTGAATTAAAGATAATGCCTAGCCTCCTGTGCAGAGACCTATTTATTGTGGATGTAAAGCAGCAAAGAGGATGGTCCCTTGGTGGGGGATAATCTCATAACCAGGGCATCTGTCCTCAAGGTGATGGAGACCTTGAATCCAGGCCTGCGCAGCATGAGACCTTCAACCACTGGATTTTTCAGGGAAGAAGCCCAGGGGTAGAGTCAGGTGTCAGGGTGCCAAAGACGCATGATTCTTCCAAGGTTGTTAGGTCAGAAGAAGGGCTCATTCTAATTCATTCCTGAGTAATTTGTTCAATGTGAGGGCAGACAGTGCACCTGTTTTCAGAAGTCTCGGCTGACCGAGGAGCATCCCTTACTCTTACTCCACCATCTGCAGTCCTAATCACCCCGGGAGTTCCTCTATGAGAGCCACCACACGCCTTGAAATTCATTCAACAAACATCCATGGTAGGCACTGTTTCAGGCTCTGAAGCAGAAATAGACTAAAATCCCTGCTCTAATAGAAGTCACGTTTGGTGAGGGTAAACAGACCGTAAATGAGTGAATAAATTCTTAAAATAGGATATTATGTGGTTGTAAAAAGGAATCAGGAGGAGATACATATCTTGCTATGGAGTGCTTTTCTGGATGTATTTTTTGTCTGGTAAAATTCTGGATTTGGTTGATTGCTTTCCTCTATTGTTACTTAACCTGTTTCTGTAGATCCCATGTTTCCAATAAACTAGTGACATCTAGAGGTTAGATTGAATTCATGGTTTTGTGTTGTTTTTTTTTTTGGCAAAAATGCCTTGTCATCAATACTATGTACTTACTATTGTTTTACATCATAGTGTCAGGTATGCTCCATTTGTACTTAACAGTTTTATAATGAAACTAAAGAAGGACAATGAAAGGCTAATAAAAATGATTACCTATAGTGGAGTGCGGGAACAGGGATATCGATTAGACTTCTCTGAGTGTATCTTGTTGAAATTGTCTGTTTACATCATTTAGAAAGAGCATTCCAGTACAAGGGAATAGCATGTGCAAATGATCTGAGGCAGGAATATGCCTGTTTCATTCAACCAAGAGCAAGAAGGTTAGTGAGTGATTTCTAGCTTACTTGTCTCCCTTCCCTGCTAGACTACTGCAGACCGGGTCAACGGCTTTCAGCTTTCATATAGTGCCTGGTGCATCCTCTGTTTGATACATTTGTTGAATAAGTGAGTAAAAGTTTGAATCCAATTATTCAGTGTCCTGAACAAGGGAGCGAAAAAAGAAGAGTAAAGCATGTCTTGGGGGCTCATTGCCATGAAATAAAAAATATGTAATTTTCATCAGTTCTCTGATGAATCAGAGAAAGATTAGAAAGTGTCTAAAACAGCAAAAGTGAGGCAAACTAAAAATAGCAGCATGCTATTAAAGATCTTCAGTATACACAGAAACCCACAAACCCCACTGTTCCTTGGAAACTAACACTTTTCAGAGCCATCTTTCTTTTTATTAGGTATACCTGCATTTTACTATTACAACTAGTTAAAGGCAACAACTTAGTAAAAACAAAGCATAAAAACTTACCTTACAAATAAGTAAGAAAAATAATTACAAATTTAAAAATAAGTAAAATTAAAACTATAAACATACAATAAATCAAGTTTTAAATGAACAAATCACTAAAAGCCATTAATAAATAATTCAAATACATAAACATATTTATTTCCTAAGTGAGAATAAAGATCTCAGTTCTCTGCTCTTTCTCTCTATCCATGTGTGCATATATGTGCATCTTCCCTACATGTCTGTCTCTGGTACAGGGACCAAGAAATGCTGAGTGAGGTGGAACCCAAGAGTCACTGCTGCTCCCTCAGTTTATCTCTGCCTGTGTTAAGGCAGCCAACTTAATGCATAAAATATGTACAGAATAAGGGAAAGGGAACATTTTTTTTGACCTCAGGTGTTGGAGATGCAGTTTCTGAATATAGGAAACTGGCTAAAGAAAGGTGGAGGAAGATTCCTTTTTCCACTGGAATCTAAGTTTAGGTGTGGCCAGGATGTCAGGGCTTCAGTGGGGTGAGGAGGGCATCCAGGCAAGGTGCAGGGCAGTGATGGCCACAGGTATTGGTTACATACTGGGTAATTGATCAAATAAGTTAATATGTTAAGGATAGTGAGAATCAGGTTTATCCTTGTTGGAGAATGGAGTCACAAACATGGAAATGAAGAAAATTTGAATGAACCCTGTGGTGTTGAACTGGAGTTGGAGGTATCTGTATGAACTTATTTCCAATACATATGGAGAAATAAAGACATCTATATGTATCTATTTCTACCTGCCTAAGCTCTCTGTCCATTGAGAGGAACTGGAAAAGCAACATGCCAATGTCAACGAGCATACTTAGGGCCCACATCCTGGCTTTCACGATTTTGAACTTTACCTGAGCTCTGTGCTCCTGAGAACAATTACTATTTTTTCACCGGATGAAGGTAGGAATCCCCTGACCCTTTTGTATTACAGGAAATGGGTTATTGTAAGGAGCCATCCTTCCCCATATGACTTAGATGAGAGTTGTTGATGACTCCCTTGTTTACTATGACAAGGCCTGACAGAGTCTCTCCAAATTCCCTTTGCTAAGAAGCATAAATGATTAGCTCAACTCTTTGTTCCCTGTCACCAATCTGGACAAAATACCCACTAAGGTGACTTGACCAAACTTCAGTCAGGCTTCTCCCCTCTCCACAGGCCCCTGGACTTGGAACCACCACTGGACAAGTACTGAACACAGAACAATTCCTCCTTAAAGGACCTCTGAGAATAGGCAGACCTCAGGGAAACACATTCCCTGATCAGCTGTGCATCATGCCACCAGCTAACTCCGTTTCCTGAAACCAGTTCTTTCTGGCTTTTCCTTCCTGTAATAGAAAAGCCCTTGCTGCCTGACCTTGGAGTCACTTACAGATTGAAGATTTGGTATGTCCTCCCTGTTTGCTATTGTCCCTTCCCTGTATTGCAAAAGTCTTTTTGAATAAAGTCTTGCCTTATCTAAGTCTGGATTTGTTTTTTACTTGACGTTTCCAACTAAAACAAGTCAGGAATTCTTGGAAAAAGGTCTAATTCTAAGGCTTAGGCAGAGAAAGTATAAGATGAGTTTATATCATCTTGCACTGGAAATTAAGGAAATACTCCAGGAATATGATAGTATAAAGAAAGGAAATAGAAACCAGCTTGAAGAGGCTGTCACCGGCCAAACTTGGGAAAATTTGAAAATCAAAATAAACATTGATACTAATGTGTTATTAATGCTCTGAATAAAAATATAAATATACTGAATAAAGATAGAAATCATGAGTCCATACTGATATAAACAATGAGTAATTTTAAGGTTCAGTGAGGAATTTGCATAGTTTCAAAGTACTGCCTCACAAACTACTTAATCACAAAGGGAAAAGGAGTGACTCCACAGTGGATAAGTTTGGCAGACACGCCTTTATTTAAGTGATCAGAGTTAACATCACTGGTGATGGACAGAAGGGAAACTGTTACCGGACAGGATGCAAGAACCCGCTCACCCTTTTGTAGTAGTTGTGCTCAAGATGCCTGACCTGAGTCTAACCACGAAGAGACATGGACAAACCCAAATGAGTGTCGTTCCAGAACGGTAACTACCCTGGAATCTTCACCACTCTTCTATAGTTAGTTGTGGTCATGTGACCTACTTCTGATTTATAAGACTTAAGTGTTAGAAACTGGACTAAGCTTTACGAAATGGCATAATTTTTCTAATAAAAATGAAGTAGGCTGATCTGGCATACACTTTTTGCCCTCTGTTCTTCCCTCTTATTTCTTAATAGATGCAATGCATTCCTTGTAGGACCATGAAGACTTAAGTCACATATGAAGTGTCACAAAGCATAAAAGGAGAAACTACCTGTTTCCTTCAGCAACTGCATCAAAACCCAAACAACTACGTTCAGCCTCCTTTTTACATTACCCCTTGTTTGATTAAAACATGGATTTCTGGTAGATGTGGTCAAATGTAAACTAGTCAAAACAACTTGCTTTTCCCTTATTTTTCTGTATCAACCTGTCTAGTTCTTTTCCCTGATTCCAACATTTCTTTTTGTTAGCAGTTTTATTGGTATTGCATTATATTTACAAATTAATTATGGACAATTGATTTTTTCGTGTTGTTGAGCTTTTTCAAGCACATGGTATCTCTTTCCATTTGTTATAGGCTTCTTTGTGCCTTGAGTAGTGTTTCAAAATTTTTGTCACTCAATTTTGCATGCTTTTGCTATAACTGCCATTTATTTTTATTTGCCTCATAATTGATGCATCAAGGGGTACTATGGTGTTTTTCTGAATCCCAAGAGAATCTGAAAAGACATCAATGTTACTTGAGTTAATTATGACAAAAACTAGTCAAGGTATTTAGTGGATTAAATGTTTCGAGATTAATTCATAAATTAAAGTTCATTTTTCTGTAAAAAAAATACAAGGAGCACATTCCATTCTATTTTATATATCAAACAAGTACATTTACATGCTCGAGGTTATGAATTTCATAGATTGATAGTTAAAAGTAGAAATTCCTAGGAAAGCTTCTTGCAGTCACAAATTCAGTTTTGTAAAACCTGGAAAAAAAGCGTATTTACCTCAATGTGGCTTATGTTAACTATTTTTAATGCTTTTAAGGTTATCTAGTTTATAATTATTCCCCAGCCTCTTTATCTTTGTAAATATAAGCTCAGTGTTTTGTATTCTCAAAGCTCTTGATCAATACTTCAGAATGTCTTACTCTTCATGGAACTAAGGTTTTATGTTTGGCAGATACAAAAATAAAATAACAAAAAAAGCCCCACACAAATAAATAGTTGCACACTGTAATGAAAAATGCTTGGAAGTGTAAGTATGAGCATATAACAGGTCAGGGGAAAAAATGTAAAACGTCTAACGGCTTAAATTATGAAGAATAATGCAAAATTCACAATACTTTTTCACATTCTAAACAAATAAAATCCACCAGGGCAAAATATCAATTATTCACAGCAATTTTTCCCCTCCTTCTACTTTCCAGGCCTCCCTTCAGCCCACTTCTCCAGCACAGGGGAATTCTTTGGCGAGAAGCACTGCGGTGGAAAACTTTGAGATGCACAGAGTTACCCTCTGCAAGCTTCTAAGTTACGCAGATGACTTTAACAGGAAATGATGAAAAGGCCATTAGTATTGTGCAAAGAACGTAACGAAAGTACAGTGACCAGGGCGAGTCCAATATTCGGAGGGGTGCAATTGCTCAATTTAGTCTTCACTTCTCTGAAACCTGCAGTATTCGCCGGAACCGTAAAGCAACACTCAGATCTGCGAATGCCCCTCCCCCCCAGCCGGAAGTCCCGGGTTGTTTATTAAATTACGACAGTCGTAAACTGAGTTTTTTTTTTTTTTTCCCTGAAGACGTCCTAGCTTTACGACGACAACAACTATGGCGGCTGCCAGTGGTAGATTTGAAAGTGCGAGGAGTGTTGAAGAGCGTAAAGAACAGGCCCGGATTGCCAGGGCCGAGGTGTTGCGCCAGGTACCTCCGTTTTGGGGTTTTGCAGCCGCGGAGAACTGTGGGAATGTAGGGTTCCTGGGAGCAAGCCTCTGACTCTGCTCCTTGCCCACTTCACCGCAGTATCTCACCTTGTGGGGGCGGGAGTCCTGCTTTGGGATGCCCGCAGACTCTTTGGTATCCTCCTCCTCCTAGATGCTTTGGGAGATTCCAGTTGCTTATTCTTTTTAGGAAAACCTGTCTCCTTCCTGTGAGTTCTTTTCCTTTTATACTGTCCATTCTTGGTCGATATAATTGGTCGAGATCGTCCAATACCTGGTCATCTGAGTTACGCACTTTTTGAGGAACTCCGCCACGAATGACTCACCCAGCATACATGACAGCCTTTGGGTTCGCTCCTGCTGTATCCGAAATGAAAATTTCCATTTTCAGGAATACATGTAGGCGCATTGGAGTAGATAGACCGTTTCATTCTTTTTATGTATTGGTATCAATGCTAGGGTTATTGTAAATCTTTACTGAGTCAAACAAGAGTTGACGCAAGAGATCAGAAAATTTAGTACCTCGAAAAAGATGGTGAAACATTGTTTTTCTCATTAGATTGAGATGCATAGAGGTAATTTATCAAGAACGGAGGAAGTAAATTATATATGATGTGTGGCAGTGAAAAGGACAAGTTGTAGTGCAGCATAGGGTACGAGTGAGGGTTTAAAATTTTTTTTTTAATTTAGTTTAAGATGGAAGAGTTTTAAACGAGTTTAAATGCATATGAAAAGGAACCTGTAGAGAAGACGGGAAGGTGTAATGAGTATAGCCGGATTATAAAGGAGAAAGTAGGCAAATTAGTCTTGGATAGGTGAAAGGTTGTTATTGTTTTCTGATTTCAGCATATGTAACATGTATAATACACATTATTCATCCTTGTCTCTGGTATTTCAGGTATATATATGTAATAAATATTATTCATCCTTGTCTCTTTGGTGTTTCAGGCAGTTTTTGGAATGGGGTTTATAAGCTGTGATAAATTTTATAGTAGAGATGTGCCTAGAGTTTGAGAAGGACCAAACCCAGCTTTGGAGTTTAAAGAGAGAATGAAAGGGCAGGAACAGCCTTCTTGGAAGAACTTCATTTGACTCTTGTTGAAGAATTAGTAAAAATTAGCAATATGATTATTTGTTTTTAGAAATATGGTTCCTCCTGAAGCATTTTGGGGGCATGGGTAGAAGTGTAGGCATTGCAGATTGATGGCATGGAGGTCAGTCTCCTCTAACAGTTACAGAAGTCTCAGGCAATTGCAGTAGTATTCGTCATATTTAAAGTAAAAGAGATCCAAGATATTTAAAGTAGGGAGACTAGGGAGGGGTAAGGTTAAATAGCTTCCAGGATTTAGTCTTTTACTAGTGGTGGCTCAATTCACTAGAGATTGCTAATGTGATTGGTAATATGGAAGTTTTTTTTTTTTCATCTTTCCTACACTTTGGTAGAAGCAAATTTCTAGCAGAGGGAAAGTTGATTCATGAGACCTATATGAAAGTGAGAAATGTTCTTGTTTTACATGAAAAGCATTTGGATCAGTTGTTAATTTTTGTTTCTTTGTTGTTGTAGGCTAAAGCCAATTTTGAGAAGGAAGAAAGGCATAAAGAACTTAAACGACTTCGGGGTGAGGATACGTGGATGCTACCTGATGTGACGGAGCGAATTGAAGAATTTGCAGAGGTGAATCCTAACAGGTTTAGTTGATATAACATCCTTTTTGCACTTAAGTTAATATTGGAAGAGCACCTTTATAGACTATTTTCAAAAGTTACCAAATAAATATCACTTTTGGCATTTCTCAGTAGTTTTATTTCTCTGGCAGAAATAATCAAATTTAATATTATGACATCGGACAAATTTTGTTACTTGAGCTGGCCGGTAGAAAGCTTAGAAAGCTTAGCTTCAAATTTCTGGCTCATTTGTAGCAATCTTGTGGATCTAAAAGATCAGGTATTTTAAGCTTAATGTCATTTTTTTTTTTTGCCTCAATCCTTGTTTTCTCATCCTCAGTTTTAATTTATGCTATTTTGTTACATTTTATATGGCCTAGTAATATTATACAGTAGTTCTTTTGGGGTCATAGGGTAATATGTCTATGTATGCACACATGTTTTTATGTTTTTATATATATATGTGTGTGTGTGTTTATTTGATTATATCTGTCAGATGAATCTATAAATGATAAAGATATCTCAGCTATACGGTTTATTAGACGTGCATATAATAAAAGCATGTTAAAGTTTCTTTGAAGATTTTATTTAGTCATATTCCCTGTCTCATGTCGTGAAATACTTAGTTTTTTGGAACATAGATCTTTTTTCCTCAAAATATTTCCTTTTAAAGTAAGATAAAACCAAAATCTTTTCTTACCTCTTCAAAATGGCTATTTCTAGGAACACTCTGTGAAGAAAAAGAAGAAAAAAGACAGACATTCAAAAAAAGTGAAGAAAGAGAAGAAAAAAAAGAATAAGAAACAGAAGTATGAAAAAAACACTGAGTCAACTGATAGTTCATCAGTAAGTGAGTGCTGACACTAACCAAAGCAGCTACTTCAGGAAATTGTATTTTGAAGGAATAATGTAGTAGAATAAGTGAAAACTTAAAAAATACTGCTAGTTAGGGTATGAAAATGCCTGGGAGACATCTTGGAGATGTCCAGGGAATAGTAGAAATAGGATGTTAGTTTACAGAGAAAGGTAAGAAGATGCTGATATGATTTGGGAATCGTTGCTTATTGAAGCCATTAGAATGGCTGAATTGCCCAGGGGAACTGAAAAGAAAAACATCAACACAGGAACCAGACAGGAAGTAAAGAACATTAAGTAGAAGTATTTGGAAAATTAGAAGACAAAGGAAAGAGCAGTACTGTAAAAATAAGGTAAAAGAGTTCCAAGACATTAGAGAGTCTGTTAACCTTGTTTGATTTTTTCATAGAAATTAACATGTAAGTCTTTAAAATGAAACGTGTTTATTTATTTATCTTTGGTGGCAAAAGGAAGAAAATGCTGGGTCTCTGTGTTTCTAGCCAGTTGTGGGATGAGAAGGCTCACAGAGGAAAGGAAAGCAGGTTGAACCTTTCACATTTATTTTCAGGAAGAAAGAGGTGTATTGAGCTTAGAGAGTGATAAGCTAGAGATGTTTAGGGATGATTGATCTCTGAGGTATGATCAGAGGGTTATACTCTCAGCTGAATCACCGTATTCCAAAGTCTGGCCCTCTTGAGTTTCAGAAACTAAATTTTTGCAGTATACTTGAGATGATAATTGGCTCATGAAAGCCTGTCTTATATGAGAATGCAGAATATTAATTCATAGTGAGAAATACATTTGGGTAGTTTTGTCAAGTAGCCAGCATATTTTGTAATGATGGGAGTATTTAAATTATACAGAAAAAATTTTTTTAACTATGACTCATGGCAAAGGGAAAGTGAAAAGTGAAAAGAAGACAGAGGCACTGTTCCCACAATGGTGGTTTTGGGTTGCTGATCCCATTGAGAATTGGTAAAAATAAATGATCCTTTCTCCAAAACGAAATTTATACACAAATGTGTTTATTTTAGTGGGATTTGTAAAACTCCCTGGAATTTATGCAGGGATCCTGGAAAAGGATATCTTTCTGGTGAGGATAGATCTGCCAGGCTGACTATATAATTTAATAACAGGTACTTGCTTCCCCTTATTAGAGACATACTGTCCTGTTATTTTTCTTTGTTCTTTCCTGGAAATACTTGTGTGTCTTTGTTGCAACAAATAGTGTGTGTATATATATATATAAGTTGTATATATATAATATATATGTATAATTAATATACCTTAGAGTAGTTTGAATGAATGCTTAGTGCCCCTACCACACTGAAGTAGAATGAAGATTGAAAGAGAAGTTTGTACTGACAGTGAAGGGAAGGAAAGATGGGGAGTTGGAGGAGTCAGGGTAGTTGCGAGGTCTTTTTGAGAAGATGCTTTTAGGAAAAAGGGGTCAATCACATTGAGAGAATGAATAAGTTTGGATTGGCAGGGTCTCAGGGGAAGGGGGAAGGTTCGATGAGGAGCCGGAGCACCTTCCCTTCTGAGCTGTAAAGGAGGGAGCTGTAAAGATATATGCAGATGCAGGTAAATGAGGCTCGGGAGACGGGAGCAGATTATTGATGGTGTTTCTGCCTGTTGTCCTCTGTTTCCTTTGTGGGGTAGAAGGTGAAATCATCTAAGAAGATAAGTTGGGGGTAGACGTAGGGTAAAGGATTGAGGAAATAGTGTAGATTTGGATCAACCTTGCTTAGGTAATTAAAAAGAAGCATGTGAATGGCTGAGTAGCGTTGAGGATCCATGTAAGGTTAGAAAGTGTATCTTGACTTTGTCAAGGTCCCTCTTTTTTTTAAACTTAAAGCATCTACTTTACTGAGGCATAATTTACATACGATAAAATGCTCTTATCTTAAGTGTACTATTTGATGAATGTACCTGTTTAGCCTTGTCAGTTAAGATATAGAACATTTCCACTCCCCTTAAAGTTCCTCCTGACCTTTTACAGTCTTTCCCCCGTCTCCCTCCCTCCT
>JAQQAC010004253.1:5067655-5082390 GCA_029783875.1 Phataginus tricuspis | reverse complement strand
AGGACCGCCCTGTGGTTAGTTCCTCCTGACCTTTTACAGTCTTTCCCTCGTCTCCCTCCCTCCTATCCTGTCCTGGGATTGGGCAACCATACATCTGCTTTAGCACCACCCTATGGTTAGTTCTCCATGTTCTAGAATTTTATATTGATTTCAGATTTTTCATATTTCAAATTGATCCATTTAATGTGATCTTTTTTTTGTGGCTGGCTTCTGTGCTTCAAAATGATGTTTTCATAACTCTTTCATGTTGTTACATGTATCAATACTTACTTCTTTTTATTGCCAAGTATCAGTGTATGAATATGCTACAATTTGCTTATCTGTTTACCTTTTGAAAGTCATTTGGGTTGTTTTTTGTTTGGGTCTATTAATGGATAATGCTACTGTGAACATTTGTGTATAAGTCTTTTAGTGAACATTTCTTTAGGGAAATGTTTTTATTTCTTTAGGGAAAATGCCGTTGTTTTCCACTTGATAATCCTACCAGCAGTGTATGAGAGTTCCACTTACTCCATATCCTTGCTTACACTTGGTATTGTCAGTCCTTGCACTTTTAGCCATCTTACTGTGTGTGTGGTAATAACTCATGTGGTATTTCCTGAAGATCAGTGATGTAGAGAAGTTTTATAACTTTGGCTTTTTGTTTATCTTGTTCCATTTTTAGTTAACTTTTGTTTAGGTTGTGTAGTAAGTGTAAAAGTTTTTTACTGTGTGGATTTCCAGTTGTGCCAGCATCATTTGTTGAGAAGACTAACCTTTCTCTGTTGAATTACCTAGGCTCCTTTGTTGAAAATCAATTTAATAAACATGTGTGAGTTACTTTCTAGACTCTCTATTCTGCCTTTTGAGCTAACGTTTCTCCTTGGCCAAAAACAGTCTTAATTACTGCCACTTAGAGTAAGCCTTGGAATCAGGTAGTATATGTTCTATGATTTTGTTCTTTTTGAAAGTTTTGTTTTTTTTGAAAATACTGTGTTCTTTGCATTTTTATTTTTTTAACTAAAATTTTTTTTAGTTGATGCAGAAGATTATATTGACAGTCATATGCATTACTAAATGTTCACCACAGTAAGTGTTCTTTGAATTTTTAAAATAAATTTTAGAATTTATTTTAAAATAAAATTTAGTTACTACTTTCAACGAAAATCTTTGCTGATATTTTGATCAGAATTGTTTGACATCAATAGATCAAGTTTGGGAGAATTATTATCTTAAAATAATTATTATCTTAAAAAGAAAGTCTCCCAACCCATCATGCATGAGCTATTTTCTCTCTGTCTCTTTAAGTCTTCTTGAATTTCTCTCACCGTGCTCTGGAATTTTCAGTGTAGAAATCTTATATATATATATGTTTTCTATTTTTATTTTCTGTGGGTGCTATTGTAAATGGAGTTTAAAAAAATTCCATCTTCTATGTGTTTATAGCTAGTATATACATTTAAAATTGATTTTTATATACAGTTTTATCCCCCACCTGAAAGTTCATGCTATGCCTCTTTGCTTTTACAAAAGACCTGCATTAGTACCCATTTTTGCTAACTGAAAGAAATCTGAAGAGGATTTTCACTTTCATGAAATGGTGATTGCTTCTTTGTTTTATGCCGTTTTGGCTTATCAAAGGTGTCAGTGGGGAAACCCTATTTACCTTGTATCTTGTCACCTTGCTAAATTCTAAGTACTAGTGGCTTTTTGTGGTTTTCTTAGAACATGTTTCTGTTGTGTGTGAATAAAGACACTTTTACTCTTTTCCCCAATCTCTATGACTTTTATTTCATTTGTTAGTTTTCTGTTGTTTTATTTAACTAGCTAGGGGTTCATATAGTGTAGAAGAGAAGCGGTGAGAGTGGACATCTTTGCCTTATTCCTTAGGTGGAAAGCATTTAATTTTTCACCTTTAAGCATATAAAGACTGTGGGTTTTTCATGTATGTCCTTTCAGATTGAAAAAAATTCCCCTCTATTTTTATCTTTCTGAGAGTTGGTGTCCTGAATGAGCATTAAATTTTATTAAATGCTTTTTCTGCATTGATTAATAGGATCGTATGATTTTTCTCCTTTAATGTGTTAATACAGGGAATTATATTGGTTGGTTTTTGAACATTATACCAACCTGGGGTAAACCCATTAGATTATTTTTTTGTTTTTTTATGGTGTGTAGTAAATATGGTATGTATGGTATTGTATTTGTGTGTATATATATATTTTTTTTTGTATATATATTTTCTGGTTTGCTATTCTCACAATTTTTTGAGAATTTTTCCTGCATATGTGTTTGTGTTTTGGTATAAATGTAATGCTGGCTTTGTATATGAATTAGAAAATATTCTTTCTTCTATTTTCTGGAAGAGTTTGTGCACAATTGTTGAGATTTACTACTTAAATGTTTCTGAAACTTCACTGATGAAACTATTTTGGCCCAGAGTTTTTGTGGGATGGTTTTTAGGCACAAATTTAATTCCTTTAATATATGTATTAAATAATTTGTATTTATTCTTGAGTAGTTTTGGTAATTTATGTTTGCAGGGAATTTGCTTATTTCATCTGAATTGTTGAATTTATTGTCATGAAGCTGTTTGCAATATTCTCTCACTGTCTTTCAGATGTCTGTAAAATCTATAGTTGTTTCCTTTCTTCATTCCTGATTTTGGCAATTTCTATTTTCTTTTGGTTTCCTTAGTCAATATAGCTTGAGGTTTATCACCTTTATTAAATAATCTTTTCAGAGAATTGCCTTTTGGTTGCATTGATTTTCTGTTTGTGTATTTTTTAGTTCATTGATTTCCACTGTCTCTATATTATTTCTTTCCTAATACTCTGTGTTTAATTTGCTCTTCTTTTTCTAGCTCCCTATGGTGGATGCATAGGCCATTGAGTTTAACTCTTCCTTCTTTTCTAATGACCGTTTAATCTATAAATTTCTCTTAGCAATGTTGTATCTCCATCTCATTTAGATTTGTTATATTTTTGTTATCCTTTTCAAAATATTTTCTAATTGACATTGTTTTTCTTTAACTTATAGATTACATATGAGTTTTTAAATTTACAGGTGTTTGTGGATCTTACCAGGGTTTTTTTGTTTACTTTGAATTTAATTTTGTTATTGTCATAAAGCACACTCTAATTTTGTTTTTAAAAAATTATTGAGACTAGTTTTATGGCCTAGCCTATGAACTATCTTGGTGAATATTCCATGTGTATCTGAAATAAATGTATATTCAACTTTGTTAGGGATAGTGTTTTATAAATGATAATTTGGGGTTGATTAATAAACTGATTAGTAATGTTAAATCTTTTGTGTTATTGGTTTTCTGTTTTCTTCCTCTGTCAGATACTGAGAACAGTATTAAAATTTCTAACTAATTGTGGATTGTCTATTTCTCCTTCAGTTTTATCAGTTTCTGCCTTACGTATTTTGAAGCCTTATTATGTATATACACATGTAGGATTGATGTATTGACCATTATATTATTGTGAGATGTTTCTCTTTATTGCTAGCAATATTCTTACTTAAGGTCACTTTATCTCATATTAATAAAGCCTCTTGAGTTTTATTTGTCTTTTTATGATATATATTTTTTGTTCTCTTAGTTTTAATGTATCTATTTCTTTTATATTGAAAGTGTATCTCTTATAGGCTGTATATTTGGGTCTTGCCTTTTTATCTACCATTATCATTATTTTCTCTTTTAATTAGAGGATTTTCTGCACTAATATGGTAGCCATATTTTAAAAATTTTAATTAAAATTCATTAAAGTTATATCAGGTTGAAAATTGATTTCTTCAGTTTCATTAGTCAAATTTTTACATACTAAGTTGTCACATATGGCTAGGTTAGTGGCTATCTATTACAGTTTAGGTATAGAAAAATTCTATGGGGTAGCAGTGGTATAGATTATTTGTGTTTAATGTAATTACAGATTTTCCTTGACTTGCAATGTGGTTATACCCTGAGGAAATTCTATTTATACCATTGTTAAGTAGAAAATACCATAAATCAAAAGTGCATTTAATACACCAAACAGATGGAACATCATAGCTTAGCCTCGTCTTGCTTAAGTGTGCTCAGAACACTTACATTAGTCTACAGTTGGGCAAAACCATCCAACACAAAGCCTATTATATAATAAGGTGTTGGAGAGCTCATGTAATATTTTGAATACTGTACTGAAAGTGAAAAACAGAATGTAAGTGTATTGGTTGTTTATCCTTTTGATTGTATTGCTGACTGGGAGCTGCATCACAGGAACAATATTTTATTACATATTGCTAGCCTGGGAAAAGATCAAAATTCAAACTTTGAAGGTCATTTTCTACTAACTGCATATTACTTTCACACTGTCATAAAGTCAAAATCATGAGCTGACCCGTCGTCAGTCAGGAGCTATCTGTATTGATACAGTTGAATTTAAATGTATCATCTTACTTTTGTGTTTGTCTCATTTGTTCTTTATTCCTTTTTATGTCCTTTCCCTGACTTTTGAATGAATTGAGGTTTTCTTAGCATTCTCTTTTATCTCCACTCTAGACAACTTACTAGTGTACCTTTGTTTTTAAATGACTGCTTTGGGTTTTATGTATATTTTAGCTTATCATGCTCTATCTTTGAATAATATTACATTATTTCACACTTGTAATGTGAATGTCTTGTAATTTCTTATTGGATACTGAACCTTGTGAAAATTGTACTATGCTGAATTTTGTTGACTTTCATTAAAAGTATTGAGTATTTTTAGGAGGGAGTTAGTTACTTGTGGATTAGCCTTTACAAGGCTGGTGCTTGAGTTTTTTTTATGTGCATTTGTAGTAGCCTTTACTCTAGAGCTGGTTTGACCTTACCTGCGTGGCATGCTAAAGCATTCTGTCTGTGAGTTCTCTGTTGATTATTCTGGATGCTCAAGGAGATTTCTGTATTTCCTCCCTGGGCCTCAGAGTTTTTCTGCTGAGCATGAGCAAGTGGTTTGCACTAGATGATTTCTAGGAACTTTCCTGCGCTTAAGTTATACAACTCCAAAGAATAGATCTTAGACCTGGAAAGATCTAAATTTCTCTTTTGGTTCTCTTATTTGGATACCCTGTAACCTGGGTAAGTTACTTAATTTTGGGAGCTTTTCTTATCTGTAAAACTAAAATAATTTTTTATGTTATGTAGGGTTGTTTTAAGAAGTCAGTGTGAGAGCCTATGTGAAAGGACTTATTATAGTATTTAACATAGAAGAGTTGATTGGTACATTTGAAAACAAAACCCCAAACCTGGTATGATAACAGTACATAGGGGATGTTGACTAACTACTTCTTAGTTGATTGGATAATCAGGTATTTAAACACAGTAACAAAGTGCTTTACCAGCTTTGCTGTTAATTGAGATCTATGCATTTTAGATGCAGGGAAATCTTAAAATTTGAAACTTAGAGGCAAAGTCATTTACTTGGGTGGTGTTTCCCCTGTTCCAGTTAAGATGTCAAGTGTTACTTGATATCGGTAGGAACTACAGCTCTGTGCTGAGTGAGTTCTCTACCCAGCAGTTCTATGTTTGTTGCTTTCCTTTAGCTTGATAATAAGCTATTAAGAACATAGAAATAATTTGGTTGGTGTTTTGTGGGCTTATCCTAAAATAGTGGGTTTACATGTTCTTTCTTCAGATTTGCAATGTAGCTTTTTAAAGGGGATGTATACTGTAAGAATTTTTACCATTTAACACCACCACAGGGTTTTTCTATGAAAGTATGCAAATTTGAGAACATCACTTATATTCTTAGAGCTCTGAAGATGAGTGGGTTGAAGCTGTTCCATCCCAAACTCCTGGCAAGGAAAAAGCCTGGAAAGTGAAAG
This sequence comes from Phataginus tricuspis, assembly GCA_029783875.1. Taxonomy (NCBI): domain Eukaryota; kingdom Metazoa; phylum Chordata; class Mammalia; order Pholidota; family Manidae; genus Phataginus; species Phataginus tricuspis. The sequence goes on along the minus strand of JAQQAC010004253.1, from coordinate 5,076,561 downwards.
ACAAAAATTCAGAAAAAGAAGACAACCAAGCTATTCAGGTAGGTCACCTAATTTTAAACAAAGAAGCGTGAACTAAGAATAGATGAATGTTAAAATGAAAGGATTACAATTCCTTTAGGAGAAAAATTAGACTTTGACAGAAGTATACTTTTATGAGTAATTTTAGCAGTAATGCTGTTTGCTTAGCTTTTAGACTCCCCTTTTGTTGTGAGAAAATGAGTGCTTATCTCTGTTCTGGTCCCTCAAAGGGTTTCCTATTTCTGGTTGTTGATAGAGAAGTGACACTTTCCCCTTAAGTACTTGAAGCTTTGCACTGTGACCTCTCTCTGACCTTTCTACAATGAATAGAGTTTAATCACAGTTTTTCTTTTCACCTCATGCCATAATATTTTTTAGCAGTACTTATAGTTGAATAGTTCAGAAATTTTGGGTTACAGTTCATATGCCTGAGGAAGAATGCAATTTATACACTGTTATCCACAGTGAAGAAAGGTGAAAAGAAACTAATGTCTGAGTGCCTGTTGTGTATCAGGAGCTGGACTGGATGCCATAAATCTGTTTTCTTGTTTACTCCTTGAAACAGTCCTGAAAGGTAGGGATTTTATCCCACTTTCTAGGAGAGAGACAAAGGCTTGGAGAAACTAAGAAACTTGCTTCAAGTTAGACAGTCATAGGATTTGATCCAGGTTGGAGTCTCTACTGTTTTTACTATTTATTGTTAAATTCTAATCAGTTTAGATTGAAATGACTTACTTTTTTTTAAACAGAGGGATGAGTGGATGACTTTTGATTTTATGTCTGTTAAAACTGTGTCATCATCATTACTTAAAGCTGAAAAGGAAACTAAAAAGAAAATAGAGCAAGAGAAAACCCAAGCACTTGAACAGGTAAGAGAATGTTTAAAATGCTTTAACTTTCTAATTTGCCTTCAGTAAACCAATAAGACATTTATATAAATGCTATTTTGCTTGTGAAATACTATTTTATCTCTTGATATTTAATAAAATTAGTGGGAACAACTATGAAATGTGATAAAAGTTCTTTTAAAAATAAGTTTCCTGTAGGGAATATTAGATTTCCAGATCTAGGACATATATAGTTGGGTGAATGTTGAGTTTGGTTTCAACAAAGCAAAACTGAAGGAACAAAATAGCAGCAGACTCACAGACTCCAAGAAGGGACTAGTGGTTACCAAAGGACAGGGTGGGGAGGGTGCATGGGGAGGGTGGGAGAGGGGGATTAAGGGGCATTATAATCACTCACAATATAGGCAGGTCACGGAGAGGGCAGTCTAGCCCAGAGAAGACAAGTAGTGACTCCATAGCATCTTACTGCGTGCTTGGACAGTGACTGCCATGTGGTGGGGGGGGACTTGATAGTATGGGTGAATGTTGAAACCACAGTGTTGTTCATGTGAAACCTTCATAAGATTGTTTTTCAGTGATACCTCAATTAAAAAATATGTATATGTAAAAAATTGTTAGATAATGGAAGATGTGATATGGCAATAAATAATGCAAGGGAAGTGGAAAAAAAATACTGAGTTTGTTTGTAGCTTTGGTTCATAAGGGTTTAGGGCTAAAACTATGCTGCCTGTGTGGTCTGAAAAATCTCCAAGGTGAGAATTTATTTTAAAGTATTCTTGAGTTGGTAAGGCCTTAAAGTGCTTGGCAGAAGTAACCACCAGCCCTTTGTAGAGGATCACTGTCAACTTAGGCCCCACAGGTTTCCCAGAAACAAGTTCTATGCAATATAAGTTCATAATTTAAAATCACAATATCCATGAAAATACAAAAAAAGTCCATAAATGAGAGTCTTCTGAAACAATAAACAGAATTGGACCCACAAAACCTGTATCTGTTGGAATATTTAATAGCTTTTTACAGTAACAGTAGGTTAGCTCTCTGGTCTGCCATCTACAGTGGAACCGCTGCTAAGATGCAGAATTTCATAGAAGCCCTTACAGGGAAACCATTACTTTTGAGATTGAACCCTTAGATACAATAGAAAATGTAAAGGCCAAGATCCAGGATAAGGAAGGAATTTCTCCTGATCAGCAAAGACTAATCTTTCCTGTCAAGCAGCTGCAAGATGGATGTACTTCGTCTGACTACAACATTCAATAGGAGTCCACTCTTCATCTTGTGTTGAGACTTTGTGCTAAGAAAGAATAAGCGTAAGAGAAAGAAAGTTAAGCTGGCTGTTCTGAAATACTGTAAGGTGGATGAGAATGGCAAACTCAGTCACCTTCGCCGAGGGCACCCTTCAGATGAATGTGGTGCTGGAGTTTTTATGGCCACCCACTCTGCCAGATGATATGACATGAACTAGCAACAACAACAAAACAAAACAATAGGTATAGAGAAAAAGATGATTAAGAATTCAGATTTGAGAATGAGCCAACAGGAACTTCTGGGAATTAAAAAAATGTTACAATTAAAATTAGAAACTCAGTAGATGGTTAAACACAGATTGAATAAAGCTGAAGAGAGATTTAGTGAACAAGAAGATAGTTTTTTAGAATTTACTGTGAATGCAGCACAGAGGGGCAAATAAATGAAAAATATAGAGTGATCACAATGTTTTTTCTCTTTTTTTTTACCCAGTTTAATTTTAATTCTGAAAATGTAGGCGTGGTCTGATGGACAGTGACTGTGATGGGGTTCAGGGGGCACTCGGTAATAGGGGTGAATGTAGTGACCACATGGTTATTCTTGTGAAACCTTCATAAGAGTGTATATCAATGATACCTTAATAAAAAAAATGTAGGTGTGGCAAGTTGTGTTGGCTTATAATTAAACAGTTATCTACATGGGAACATTGGAGGCCAGGGATCTTCGGGACATCTTCACTAAGTTCTGTAAAATATCTTGTTTTTTTCTCAGTCAAGAGTAAATTAGGGCTGGAACCATAATAATATCTAGCCTTAAGTGGTTCTCAGTTCCAGGGGCTGTCCTCAGTCCATTACACATGCTAAGTCAGCACTAGTACAGACGAGATAAATGAAGCGCAGATAAGTGAAGTAAGACCTACAACTAATAAGTGGCGTTCACTCTAGAGCTGTAGCAGCAGGAATAGAAAAGATGATGCAGATGCAAAAGATGGACCTGCATGAGCAGATGAACTGCTGCTGATCGGCAGATGCCGACTGGATTGAGTCAGAGAACTTTGTTAATTGGAAAGCCTGTCGTTCAAAACTAGAAAGTTGGTAAGATAAGCAAGAAAAACTTATTGTAGTTTCTTAGGAAGGTGAAGGTTTTATGTAATAGTATCTCTAAGAATATTGATCACTACTTCAATCTATTAAAGATATTCAAGAGTTTACTATGTTCTATTGTTTGATATGAAGAACAGGCCTGAATAGGAGCAAAACTGAGACCACAAGCCAGGGTTGCTTACTCGCCAGACCGTCAGTGTGCACCAACAGCAGAGCATGATTTCAGGAGCAGGCGCGTAACGGCAATGAGTAAAGTCAGCTTCTGGACTTCGTACAGCTCGCTTTCTTGCTCCGCTGTCTGCTGGTTATCCGCCTGTAGCTAGGTGTACTTGCCTTTCCTGTTACAGTACAATGAGTCCCAACACCATCAGGACTTTAAAAGTTTTGTCATGCTAATACATGGGTGAAAAATGGTATTTTGTTTTTATATGCATTTTTGCCAGATTACTATGAGAAATCTTTTCATGTTTTGAGCATTCACATTTTTGCTAGTATGAACTGCTTGTTTATGTGTTTTGCTTGTTTTTCTTCTGGGGTTGTCTTATTCTTCCTGATTTGTAGAACTTCAGTTGCTTTTCTTTTCTATATTTTCAGATAGACAAATCTCAGACAAATCTCACAATTTGTCTAGCCTGTTGTCAGTAGTCCTCCTCCGCATGTCCTACTCAGCATGTCATTCCAGCCCTTTTTATCCTTTTGAGTATTTGATAGGTATCTCCACGTGTCTAGAGAAGACCACTGGGAGAAATCCCTTGACTGCAGATACTGTGAGATTTTATAGTCAGCTAACAAGGGAGGTGATAGTCTTTTTTGGTACAGACTACTCTAGGAAATAAAAATCAAATCTAAAGGTTAACTTAAATTTTGTCCTTTGAGAGTCTGTACTTTTTTGTCAGCTCATGGGTACATTTTAAACTTAAAAAAAATTTTTATCCACCGTTTTTGTTTTCAGTTGTATGGTTGGTTCATATTATTGGAAATGAACATTTAACTCTTTCCATTCTTCTCCATCTAATTGCCATTATTAATTCTAATAACTGCATTATTAGTTCTAAGAATAATTTTCTGACCTCCTAAGGTCAAGTTAGGTTCTCCCAGTATGTGGTCCTCTAGCACCCTTTACCTTCATAGCCCCTATCTATGTTGAGTTTGCCTAATTATCTGACCATAATTTCTTTGATGTCAAGGACTGTGCCTGGCTTATATATAGCCCCAGTGCCCGGCATGCTCTAGTGCTTTGAACGCAGGAGACACTTGAATTGTGACTAGGCTACCATTATCTTTTTTCTCATTAATACCATTTCTGATTAATACTGCAGTCTTCTGACTGGATTCCTGCCCCTATTTTTGCTCTTCAGTCTCTCTCTTCCACTCTGAAACCAGTTTTCTCTTTGTGTCATACAGAGTTACCACTTTCATGACTCACCATTGCCCCAGCATAAAACCCCAACAGAAATGGCTGTGTGGCCTAGTCCCTGGTAATTTTACAACCTAATCTCTTACCACTCATTCATGCCTCTGAGTTTTAGACAGCTGAATTACTTAAAGTTCATGCTTACAAGTTTTAGACAATTTGAATTACTCTAAGTTCCCTGAAATACAGTGTTTTCTCTTTCCTCTAGAGTTTTATAAACATGCTGTTACTCTTTCTACCTGGAGCATTTCTATGCTTTCTTCTCCCACCAAGAGAATTTGGCTAATTCCTACTCATACTTAGATCCAAGACTGCACATATTACTTCCTTTAGTAAATCTGATCATTCAGTGTGCGAGTGGTTTGAATTGTGTGCAGCATTTACAACTCTTCAAAGCACGTGTCAGTTACTTATTTTCTGTATTCCTCATTATCTTATAAACTAGCAAGGGCTGAGTTAGGTATATTGACTATTATATTTTCTGCATCTAGTGTAGTTCTGATTCGTAGTAGGCGTGCAATGAAAACTTTGGGTAAATGTTAATTTAAACATTATTTCCTGCCAGCTGTAAAAGAGTGTTGTTAAGAGTGTTTTAAATATTTGTCCAAGGTTACAATTGTTAACTGAGTCTCAGATACATTATTTATTAATATATTTTATGGTGGGATTATTTTTTAATTATAACCTCTGAAATGTTTTGTTCCAGTCCAGACTCCTGGAAAGAGAATTGAATCCCTACTGGAAGGATGGTGGGACAGGTCTCCCACCAGAAGACTGTAATATGTCACCAGTTACTAAAGGTATCTCTATATTTTGTAGCCACCTAGATTACTTATAACTTGGTATGCCTAGCAGAATGACTTGAGTTTATTGGTTGATTGGCAAGATGTATTATGAATTCTAAAAATTTGTAATAATCCAAATCAGTTTTGAGATGTGTTAAATCTAAGTTTTATCCTTGGTTATTTAAATATTTCTGTTTGATGCAGTAATTCTAATCAAGTCTAGAACTATTTGTGTTTTTTCTATATTTGCAAAACAACTGGAAGCTCATTATCTCATGAAATTTGTAAAGTTTCATATTATGAGCATCTATGGATTATTACTAAAGGTTCAGTTTACATATGACAAAGCACTGATAATTGCAGTGTTTTGAGGCTTATTTAAATTTTCAGTCCATGGGAAGATTATATATTTCAGAGCAAATTGATTGAAATATAATTCTATACTCATTTTCTTATTGGAGTTTCTATTTTGGATGGATTAATAGAAAGTATGATTCTGTGAGGTTATAATAAAATGCTTTGGTTTATGATATTGTATAACAAAATCTATAAAAATATTGAGTCTGAAATTTCTTGAAAGTAAATGCTTTGGTTTATGATATTTTATAACAAAATCTATAAAAATATTGAGTCTGAAATTTCTTGAAAGTAATGTATAAACATTAAAGATGTGATTTCTTGTCTTTAGAAATTCCTATTTGGCCAACATTCAAAAAATTTGTTTTCATAAATTTGACCTCAGGATAGTGCTGTTATTTTCCAGCAGATGGAGACAAAATATTTAACTGTCACATAATCATATGTGATACCATAACTTAAAAAATACTTATATGGCAGTTAAGTGTTGCACTGACAACTCAATGAGAAGTTTATTTAACTATATGAACCCAGTATACAGATAGTGGTATTGTTATCTTTTCATCTTAGTTATTTATCACAATGTTTTTTTGCTTTTTGTTACATGGTTTATTTTGGCCATTCATTAAAAATCCTTTGTATTTTATGTAGAGATGTTCCTAGAGCCACCTTTCAGGTTCTTTCATAATTTTTCTTTAGCAGTTTTACCAATGTTATTAGGACTTCTAACATTTTCTTTGTTACCTTTCACCAGGGGTAGAAATGTCTCTGTTGGGTTATATAATAACACTATAATCATACAAGGATCTCTTTGAAATACTTTTTTTTTTAGAAATTTAAAAGCAAAAGTTAGGGGAGTAGTAAGTTAGCTCAGTGAACCATTACTGTGGGGCTGATTTTGTGATCCAAGTTCTTACCACCACTCTGTGGACAGTCTAGAGGACAGTCTGTAAATCATCTGTGGGGTAAATTTAGAGTTAACAAATCCAGTCTCTGGGTGTTTGCAATCCGCAGGTTCTTAGCTTCACTGTGTGGAGAAGACTAAAAGTTCTACCCTAGGTAGTATCTTTCAGCTGCTGGAACAGCAGAATCAAAGGCACAAGGAGCAAAACCTTACATAAAGCTTTTAAGTGCTTTTCTTCCTTCCCCTTCATGTTATGCTTTCATCACTTCTCCTTATATTTATATGGAAGGAGGAAAAATGACAGAAAGCTTCTGTCTGTCAGATGCTCAGATCCCAGAGTTGAAACTAAGTTTTAAAAAATATTCTGTAGGTTTTACTGCATGTGCAGATAGTATAGTCTTTCTGTTTAGACCAATGTTAGGGCTGAAATGGTTAGTCACCTAAAAGTGTTAAAACTTTAGTATTAAGGAGATATGTGGAGGTGACACAGTGTTGTAGACCCAGACTTTGGAGTTAGGTTACTTGGGATTAGAATTTTGGCATTTCTACTTACTAGCTTTGTGATTTTGGGCAGGTTTCCTAACCTCTTGAGTACAAAATTACTTATCTGTAATAGGGAATTAAATGATTAAATAAGAAAACCTTTTAGCTCAGTATCTGGAATATAGGAAATAATAGACACTGATGTCAGATACTTAGGATTACATGTTTTGGGAAGATTATACCAACAGGTTTTTGGTAATGATTGAGGTGCCATACTTTGAAAAATTAATCAGTTTATCTTGATTTATTTCCTTAGAAAAAATTAAGTGGAAAAGTAAGTAAACTGTTTTCAGTATCCATACAAAACTGTTTGTAATCATATTTTAGTAATGAGAATATCTGCATAGTTCTTAAGTGTATATAGCACATTTACGTATCAGCTTATTTTTGTAGCAGTTACATGAAGATAGCAAAGTAGATGTTATTGTCTTAATTTTGTAGCAAGAAGCTAAGGCGTAGAGTGGGTAGGTAATTTGCTGGTAGTGTGAGTAGCACTTGAACCCTTGTCTTCTGAGTCCCAGGCCAGGATTAGTTGCTCCAGATTTCTTCATTAAAAGACTATATTTGTTACCGTGTAGTTAGTAGAAATTCTTGTGTACAGAACTCTTTTGATATGTTTCTATTCTTCAATAGATTTTTTTCTCCCTCTCCTTTTTGGTTTTCTGTTTTAGAATCTTTTGAGTTGGAAGGAATTTTAAGGGTGGTTTAAATCCGCATACATTACAGATGAAGAAGCAAAGGTCCAAAGAAGTCAAGTCGATGACTTGCTTAAGATGTCACAACTAGGCAGGAGTAGTGCAAGATTAAGGTCTGGGTCTCCTGATTGGTTATATTATTTTTCTTCTGAGAAGAATGGGGAAGACAGCTCAGGTTCATTTGGTTGTATTTGTCTATCACAATATAACTTTTTCTTATGATGGAAGCATATACTTTCAGTCTCTTAATTTTTGACTTATAAATAAAAAACATTTTAAATACAGGTATATATTAAGTGCTGCACCTCAATGATCATTGACTATATATGTATCTTTATCTCAGCCAGGAGGATGGGGACAGTGTCTTATTCGTGTTTTTACTTCCTACTGTGTTTAACAAATTTTCATATTCATGGTAAAAATTTACTAAATATTTGTTGGATTAGATTTCATGATAGCTCTGCTGCAAATTGGTATGTTTTCTGTTGACTTTTTAAATATTAAACTTGATAATTTTTCTTGCTAAAAATAATTTCATTATTTCCATCTCTATAAAATTAATAAGACTTGAAATAGACTATAGAATCAACTAAAAGTGGCATTTTTATATAATTATTTCTAAAATTGTGGATTTTTCTCTTGCCTGAATTGACTGAAAATTTTTGTTGTTAGACTTCCTTGATAAGTGTCAGTACAGACGAATAAAAGTAGTCTTACTTTTTCTCTGAGATTTTTTTCTCTGAATTATCTTAACAGTTGGTGATTGTTCAGGAAATTCTAATTTTTGGCATTTTACAGTTTCACAGATAACTCTTTGGAATAAATTTAATCATATAAATGGGCTGTTAACATAGTTACTAATTATAATGGCTTTCTTTTACCACTGTATAAATTGACACACCAGAAGTCAGTTTTACCTGGAATCATACACTGTGTCTACTTTCATTTCCTGCTTCTTTTGTCTACATTTTCAGATTCATCCATGAGTTGT
>JAQQAC010004253.1:4952068-5067645 GCA_029783875.1 Phataginus tricuspis | reverse complement strand
TGAAGTGTCATGTATAGAAGGTAATATAAGCAGCTTCATGGTGTTTGTTGAAGGCATTCAGATTGTCATAGTTGGTAATCACAACTGAAGTAGAATAATTTGTTTGAATATACATTTTCAGCAGTATCATCTATAATTTCCTTATTCTTTGTGCTATATCTGAGGTAGCTTTTCCCCCATTGTGTCTACCTTTATTCTTTATTTATTTCTGGGAATCCCCTTTGTTTATAGAAAACCAAAGTATGTTTTTGTCCCCAGATTGTGAAGTTTTCCCTGACCTGCCATTTAGAAATAATTTTCCTTTTCCCATTTTAATTCTTTCTTTCTTTTTATACTTTTTATCACTTATTATCTTTATATTATTTATATCATTTTATCCTCATTCTCTTAGGTTGCAGTGTTTTTTGAGAACAGTTTAAAAAAATTTTTTCCCTCTTTATAGTCCTATATTCCTGTACCTTGCATATATTGGCACTCAAATATATGTTGAATTTTAAGTGCACTTATGATTTCCATATAATGAAAGAAAAATACTCAATTTTATGCTTTGGAAGTCATTGTAAAAACAGTAAATATATATATTTTTGGAGTTTCAAATTCTTTTTTTTAATTTTTTTTATTGAAGTATAGTTGATATAGAGTATTATATTGGTTTCAAGTATATAACATAGTGATTCAGTAGTTATATATAATTGTTAAATCCTCACCCCAAGTAGTGTAATTACCATCTGTCAACACAGAAAGGTGTTACAGAACTATTGACTATATTCTCTGTGCTGTACTTCTATCTCCATGAGTAATTTATATTCTAATTGAGATTTTGTGTCTCTATCTCCTTCAACTATTTTATCCCCTCCTCCATGGTAACCACCAGTCACTTTTCAGTGTCTATGTAGTCTACTGCTCTTTTGTTCACTTTGATTGGAAGCAATATATATTAATTCTGTCAAAACCACATGAAAAGTTTAACTACATTTAATATTGGAATTTAGTTTCAGTAATAGAAGATGGTGGATTAAGTTGGCTAAGGAAATCTTATCAAAGAATGAAGGAACAAGCTGAGAAACAAAATAGAAATTTTGAAGACATTGTAGCTGAAAGATATGGGGTGAGTATTGGTATTAAGGAAGTAAGTATTCTTTTTAGAGTTATATGAGAAATTAAGGGACTAACTTTGTCAGTGTTTTGTGCCATGAAACACTTTTGATTTAAATTGATACTATATTTCCAGTCTATATACTTCTGGAGCCCCTTTCTGCTTTTGTTATATAAACTTAACGTAGCATAATTTTATGGACATAATGAATATAAAACATAAATATGTGAGTTTAAGTGTGTGTATGTTTAATGTAAAAGTAACATTTTCTTATTGTGAGAAAATCAGAATAATACAGCAAAGCCCCCATACTGCACCTCTGGGGATAACCACTGTCAAAATTTTGGCACACTTCCGAGTTTTTAGTTTATTCCAGGGTTTTGGAATATAGTTTTTAAAGGAGTGTATATATACACTTTAAGAATGATAGGACCATGCAGCAGTGCATGATACTTTAGAACCAGCTGCCCCATTTACCAAAGTGTGGGTAATCTGTATCAGTGGTTACTGATGTCCTTCTTTTTTTAATTTCCAGAAAACAGAAGGTTCAGAAAGTAATAAGATTTCAAAAATATAGGCAAGCAAAAAACAAAAATAGAAAAGTGAGAGAAAAATCATCCTTTGTTTTAAGAAAATCATTAACACGTTGACATTTTTCCAAAATTTTTTTCCTATTTATTATGTAACTTAAAAATAGTTTTCATAAAAGTAGGCTTACAGAATACAACTTGCTTCTTTCACTCACTAATATAGACATCGTTGGAAGCCAGTAAATATATACTTTTTAATGACCTCTTAATATTTTAATGTATATTTATATAGTTTTACACTTAGTTAAATATATGTAATAGTCAATTGGGGGACATTTTGTTTTTATTTTTTTCCCATTAAAAGGCACTTTGCTGAACACCTTGGTCCAGTGGATTTGCACACATGAAATGATTATTTTCTTAAGATGAATTATAAAAATGAAATTGCTATTTTAAAAGATATAGACACTTAGAGTGAGATGTATTATTTCCAAATTCCTCTACAGAAAGATTGACCAAATTTATACTCTTATTAAAAGGACTCTTATTGTATGGTTTTCTTTTTTTTTTTTTTGGCTGTTTTTTTTTTATTAAGGTATAATTGATGTACACTCTTATAAAGATTTCACATGAAAAAACAATGTGGTTACCACATTTACCCATATTTTCAAGTCCCCAGTTATACCCCAATTCAGTCACTGTCCATCAGTGTAGTAAGATGACACAGATTCACTCTTTGCCCTCTCTGTGCTACACTGTTTTCCCTGTGATTCCCCACACCATGCGTACTAAACATAATACCCCACAATCCCCTTCTCCCATCCTCCCACACCCCTCCCCTTTGGTAACCACTAGTTCCTTCTTGGAGTCTCTGAGTCTGCTACTATTTTGTTCCTTCAGTTTTGCTTCGTTGTTATACTCCACAAATGAGGGAAATTATTTGGCACCTGTCTTTCTCTGCCTGGCTTATTTCACTGAGCATAATATCCTCCAGCTCCATCCATGTTGTTGCAAATGGCAGAATTTGTTTTCTTCTTATGGCTGAATAGTATTCCATTGTGTATATGTACCACCTCTTCTTTATCCATTCATCTACTGATGGACACTTAGGTTGCTTCCATATCTTGGCTATTGTGAATAATGTGGTAATAAACATAGGGGTGCATATGTCTTTTTGAATCTGAGAAGTTGTATTCTTTGGGTAAATTCCAAGGAGTGGGATTCCCAGGTCAAATGGTATTTGTATCTTTAGTTTTTTGAGGAACCTCCATATTGCTTTCCACAATGGTTGAACTAGCTTACATTCCCACCAGGAGGGTAGGAGGGTTCCCCTTTCTCCACATCCTCACCAGCATTTGTTGTTCTTAGTCTTTTGGATGGTGGCCATCCTTACTGGTGTGAGGTGATATCTCATTGTGGTTTTAATTTGCATTTCTCTGATGATTAGTGATGTGGAGCATCTTTTCATGTGTCTGTTGGCCATCTGAATTTCTTCTTTGGAGAACTGTCTCTTCATATCCTCTGCCCATTTTTTAATCAGGTTATTTGCTTTTTGGGTGTAGAGGTGTGTAAGTTCTTTATATATTTTGGATGTTAACCCCTTGTTGGATATGTGATTTACAAATATATTCTCCCATACTGTAGGATGCCTTTTTGTTCTGTTGATGGTGTCCTTTGCTGTAGAGAAACTTTTTAGTTTGATGTAATCCCATGAGTTCATTTTTGCTTTTGTTTCCCTTGCTCGAGGAGATGCGTTCAGGAAGAAGTTGCTCATGCTTATATTCAGGAGATTTTTGCCTATGTTGTCTTCTAAGTGTTTTATGGTTTCATGACTTACATTCAGGTCCTTGATACATTTCGAGTTTACTTTTCTGTATGGGGTGGAACAATAATCCAGTTTCATTCTCTTTCATGTAACTGTCCAGTTTTGCCAACACCAACAGTTGAAGAGGCTGTCATTTCCCCATTTTATGTCCATTGCTCCTTTATCATATATTAATTGACCATATATGGTTGGGTTTCTCTCAGGGCTCTGTAGTCTGTTTCAGTGGTCTATGGGTCTGTTCTTGTGCCAGTACCAAATTTTCTTGAGTACTGTAGCTTTGTAGTAAAGCTTGAAGTTGGGGGCATAATCCCCCCAGCTTTTCTTCCTTCTCAGGATTGCTTTGGCTATTTGGGGTCTTTTGTGGTTCCATATGAACTTTAGAATGATTTTCTCTAGTTCGTTGAAAAATGCTGTTGGTATTTTGATAGGAATTGTACTGAATCTGTAGATTGCTTTAGGCAGGATGGCCATTTTGACAATATTAATTCTTCCTATCTATGAGCACGAGACGTGTTTCCATTTATTGGTATCTTCTTTAATTTCTCTCATGAGTGTCTTGTAGTTTTCAGAGTATAGGTCTTTCACTTCCTTGGTTAGGTTTATTCCTAGGTATTTTATTCTTTTTGATGCAACTTTGAATGGAATTGTTTTCCTGATTTCTCTCTCTGCTAGGTCATTGTTAGTGTACAGGAATTGTATGGTTTTCAGTAGTAAGATTGTCATTCTTTATAGCCTGTGTTACTGTGATTGGTAAGTAGTTTTCTTGGTTTTATATTTATTGATTTGTTTACTAGTGTATTGGAATATTTTTTCATATTATTTTGGCCTTTTGTATTTCTAAGTGAATTGGTTGTTGGTAGTATTTACTTATTTTTCCTTTGGGATATAAATTTTAAGACCTTTTAATATATCTGTTCAGATTTCTTCCTCTTTGTTTCATGTTTGTTTTTTACTTTGTTTATATTTGCTGTGGATAAGTTCTGTGTATATTTACCCAACATAATTATTCATTAAGTTTCTCTTTTCACTACTTCATATTCTTGGTGTAATATGTTGACAGTCTTTCTCCACCCTTCCAAATCATAAAAATGTACACCTATATTTACTTTTGAGTGCTTGATCAGTTTTATTTTTTATGCTGATCTTTAATCTTTCAGGAATATATTTGTGTGTGGTGTAAGGTACATGTCTAACTTAGCATAACTCTTCAGATGTTAACAATATTTTGAGTGAACTATTCTTTTCCTACTAATTTGAAATGACATATTTATTGTATAATAAATTATCTTTTAAAAGTAGGTCTGTTCTTTTACTCTCAAATCTATTCATTGATTTTTCTGCTCTTTCCCAGAATTAGTATCATACTATGGTAATTATTATAGTTTTCATGCAGTAACTCATGCAGAGAGCAAATTATTAGTGAACACTTACTATCTGGCAGGGTAAGTCTTCTTTTATTAATCATTAACAAATTAGCTTATCATTCTTACATAGTTTTTGTTGTTAAATGTAGAATCATTTTGTCAAGTTCAAGAGAAACATTTTTCTAAAATCCACTAAAAACTTAACTCTTTGGAATGTTGAATTTCAGTAAATTTAACTAAATGTATAGATAAATCAACGGCAATTAATATCTTTACAATGTGAGTCATCTAATCCTAAAATGCTGGGTATTTCTGTATTCATATTTTCATTTATGCTCTTAAGTAAATTTCTCCATCAAGTTATTATGTATATGTTCTTAAGTTATTTCTAATTATTTTTTCAATTCTATATTGAATCTTTTTTGCTTTATATTTTTAGACTTGCTGTTGATTCTGGCCTGCCAGTTTTCTAAATTCCTGTCATTAAATCAAATTTTTAAAAATTGGTTTATCCGGTAAGATAGTTATATGCAAATGAGGATTACTTTTGCTTTTTCCCCTCAGTATTACAATACTTAAAACTTTGCCTTGAAATACAGTTTAAGAACTTTGATAAAAGCACTGGAAGCTACTTTTCTTGTTTTTCTGTGTTTAAATAACTTCCTGCATTTAAGGTAAAAGCTATCATCTTTAAAAAGTGTCCTTTCATTCAAAGTTTGGCCAGAGGTACTTTTTTTTTTTGCTTTTGTTTTTAAATTAGAAATAGGTTGTCTAATTTTTTTTTATTAAGGTATCTTTGATATACAGTTTTATGCTCAGGTCTCACATGAGCAACTTTGTGGTTACTACATTCCCCCCTATTATTAAGTCCCCACCACATACCCCATTACAGTCACTGTCCATCAGCATAGTAAGATGCTATAGAATCAATACTTGTCTTCTCTGTGCTATACTGCCTTCCCTGTCCCCCCCCCCCCATGTTATGTACGCTAATCATAATACCCCTTAATCCCTTTTTCCCTCCCTTCCTGACCATCATTCCCAGTCCCTTTTCCTTTGGTAACCATTAGTCCATTCCTGGGTTTTGTGAGTCTGCTGATGTTTTGTTCCTTTGGTTTTTGCTTTGTTGTTATACTCCAAAGATGAGTGAAATCATTTGGTACTTGTCTTTCTCTACCTGGCTTATTTCACTGAGCATTACACCCTCTAGCTCCATCTATGTTGTTGCAAATGGTAGGATTTGCTTTCTTCTTACTGCTGAATAATATTCCATTGTGTATGTGTACCACATCTTTATCCATTCATCTACTGATGGACACTTAGGTTGCTTCCATTTCTTGGCTATTGTAAATAGTGCTGCGAGAAACATAGTGGTGCATATGTCTTTTTGAATCTGTGATCCTGTTTTCTTAGGGTAAATTCCTAGGAGTGGAATTCCTGGGTCCAATGGTATTTCTATTTTTAGCTTTTTGAGGAACCTCCATATTGCTTTCCACAGTGGTTGAACTAACATCCATTCCCACCAACAGTGTACGAGGGTTCCCCATTTTCTGCATCCTCACCAGCATTTTTTGTTCCTTGTCTTTCGGATGTTTGCCATCCTAACTGGTGTGAGGTAATATCTCAGTCTGGTTTTAATTTGCATTTCTCTGATGACTAGTGATGTGGAGTATCTTTTCATGTGCCTGTTGGCCATCTGAATTTCTTCTTTGGAGAAGTGTGTGTTTAGATCCTCTGACCATTTTTTAATTGGGTTATTTGCTTTTTGAGTGTTGAGGCATGAGAGCTCTTTATATATTTTGGATGTCAATCTCTTATCGGAAGGACATTCATGAATATATTCTGTAGGATGCCTTTTTGTTTTGCTGATGGTGTCCTTTGCTTACAGAAGCTTTTTAGTTTGATGTAGTCCCACATGTTCATATTTTCTTTTGATTCCCTTGCCTGAGGAGATATGTTCAGGAAAAAGTTGCTCATGTTTATATTCAAGAGATTTTTGCCTCTGTTTTCTTCTTAGAGATTTATGTTTTCATGACTTACATTCAGGTGTTTGATCCATTTCGAATTTACTTTTGTGTATGGAGTTAGACAGTTATCTGCTTCCATTCTC
Organism: Phataginus tricuspis; assembly: GCA_029783875.1. NCBI lineage: Eukaryota > Metazoa > Chordata > Mammalia > Pholidota > Manidae > Phataginus > Phataginus tricuspis. Next base: position 5,060,720 of record JAQQAC010004253.1, on the reverse strand, counting down.
TTACATGTAATGTCCAGTTATGCCAACATCAGCTGTTGAAGAGGCTGTCACTTCCCCATTGTATGTCCATGGCTCTTTTATCATATATTAATTGGCCATATATGTGTAGGTTTATGTCTGGGCTGTCTATTCTGTTCTATTGATCTATGGCTCTGTTCTTGTGCCAGTACCAAATTGTCTTGATTACTGTGGCTTTTTAGTAGAGCTTGAAGTTGGGGAGTGTAATTTCCCTGCTTTATTCTTCCTTCTCAGGATTGCTTTGGCTATTCGGGGTCTTTGTGGTTTCATATGAATTTTAGAACTGTTTGTTCTAGTTCGTTGAAGAATACAGTTGGTATTGTGATAGAGATTGCATTGAATCTGTAAATTGCTTTAGGCAAGATGGCCATTTTGACAGTATTAAATATTCTTCCTACCCAAGTGTATGGGATGTATTTCCATTTATTAGTGTCCTCTTTAATTTCTCTCAAGAGTGTCTTGTAGTTTTCAGGGTATATATCTTTCACTTCCTTGTTTTTTTATTTTGTTTGATGCAATTGTGAATGGAATTGTTCTCCTGATTTCTCTTTCTGCTAGTTCATCGTTAGTGTTTAGGAATGCAACAGATTTCTGTGTATTGATTTTGTATCCTGCAACTTTGTTGAATTTAGATATTAGATCTAGTAGTTTTGGAGTGGATTCTTTAGGGTTTTTTATGTACAATATCATGTCATCTGCAAACAGTGACAGTTTAACTTCTTCCTTACCATTCTGGATGCCTTTTATTTCTTTGTGTTGTCTGACTGCCGTGGGTAGGACCTCTAGAATTATGTTGAATAAAAGTGGGGAGAGTGGGCATTCTTGTCTTGTTCCCGATCTTAGAGGAAAAGCTTTCAGCTTCTCACTGTTAAGTATGATGTTGGCTGTGGGTTTGTCATATATGGCCTTTATTATGTTGAAGTACTTGCTCTCTATACCCAATTTTTGAGAGTTTTTATCATGAATGGGTGTTGAATTTTGTCAAATGCTTTTTCGATATCTATGGAGCTGATAATGTGATTTTTGTCCTTTTTATTGATGTAGTGGTTGATGTTGATGGATTTTCAAATGTTGTACCATCCTTGCATCCCTGGGATGAATCCTACTTGGTAATGATGGATGATCTGTTTGGTATATTTTTGAATATGAGTTGCTAATATTTTGTTGAATATTTTTTCATCTATTTTCATCAGGGATATTGGTGTGTAATTTTCTTTTTTTGTGTCTTTGCCTGGGTTTGGTATTAGCGTGATGCTGGCTTCATGAAATGAGTTTGGATGTATTCCCTCCTCTTGTATTTTTTGGAAAACTCTAAGGAGAATGGATATTAGGTCTTCTCTAAGTGCCTGACGAAATTCAGCGGTGAAGCCCTCTGGTATGGGGTTTTGTTCTTGGGTATTTTTTTGATTACTGATTCAATTTCATTGCTGGTCATTGGTCTGTTCAGATGTTCTGTTTCTTCTTGGGTGAGTCTTGCAAGGTTTTATTTTTCTAGAAAATTGTCCATTTCTTCTAGTTTATCCAATTAGCATATAATTTTTCATATTATTCTCTAATAATTCTTTATATTTCTGTGGTGTCCGTCATGATTTTTCTGTCTTTTTTCTGATTCAGTTTATGTGTGTCGATTCTCTTTTTTTTTTTGATGAGGTGGCTAAGGATTTATGTAGTTTATTTATTTTCTTGAAGAATCAGCAACTGATTTCCTTGATCCTTTCTATTGTTTTATTCTTCTCAATTTTATTTATTTCTTCTCTGATCTTTATTATGTCCCTCCTTCCACTGACTTTGGGCCTCATTTGTTCTTCTTTTTCCAGTTTCAATAATTGTGAATTTAGACTGTTCATTTGAGATTGTTCTTCCTTCTTTAAATAGGCCTGGATTGCTATATACTTTCCTCTAAAACTGTCTTTACTGCATCCCACTGAAGTTGGGGCATTGAGTTGTTGTTTTCATATGTCTCCAACTATTGCTTGATCTCTGTTTTTAATTGGTCATTGATCCATTGATTATTTTGGAGCATGTTGTTAAGTGTCTATGTGTTTGTGAGCCTTTTTGTTTTCTTGTGTAATTTATTTCTAGTTTCATACCTTTGAGAAGTTGGTTGGTACAATTTCAATCTTTTTTAATTTGCTGAGGCTCTCTTTGTGGCCTAGTATGTGATTTAGTCTGGAAAATGTTCCATGTGCACTTGAGAAGAATGTGTATCCTGTTGCTTTTGGGTGGAGTGTTCTATAGAGGTCTGTTAGGTCCATCTGTTCTAATGTGTTGTTCAGTGCCTCTGTGTCCTTACTTATTTCTGTCTGGTTGATCTGTCCTTTGGAATGAATGGTGTGTTGAAGTCTCCTAAAATGAATGCTTTACATTCTATTTACCCCTTTAATTCTGTTAATATTTGTTGTACATATTTGTGTGCATAGATATTTATAATGGTTATGTTCTCTTGTTGGACTGACCCCTTTATCATTATTTATATAATGTCCTTCTTTGTCTTTTGTTACTTTCTTTGTGTTGAGGGCTATTTTATCTGATACAATTACTGCAACTCTTGCTTTTTTCTTCCTATTAGTTGCATGAAATATCTTTTTCCATCCCTTCACTTTTAGTCTGTGTAGGTCTTTGTGTTTGAAGTGAGTCTTTTGTAGGCAGCATATAGATGTGTCTTGCTTTTTTATCCACTCTGTAACTCTGTGTCTTTTGATTGGCGCATTCAGTCCATTTACATTTAGGGTGATTATCGATAGATGTGTACTTACTGCCATTGCAGGCTTTGGATTTGTGGTTTTCAAAGGTTCTAAGGTAGTTTCTTTACTAACAGTCTGTCTTAACTCGCTTTTTAGGCTTTTATAAACACAATATTATTCTCTAATAATTCTTTATATTTTCTATGGTGTCCATCGTGATTTTTCTGTCCTCCTTTTTTTTCCTCCCTTCTTTTTCTTCCTCCTCCAATCTTTATATGTTAGGTGTCATATTCTGTATTCTTTGTGTATTCCTTGACTGACTCTGTGGGTAGGTGATTTAATTTTCTGTTTGGTTGGTATTGGTCTGCTTACTTTACTGTGGTTTTATTTTCTCTGGTGACAGCTAGAGGAGTCCATCTAGAGGAGTCCCTTTAAAATATACTGTAGAGATGGTTTGTGGGAATTAACATCCCTCAACTTTTGCTTATCTGGGAATTGTTTAATCCCTCCTTCAAATTTAAATGATAATCTTGCTGGTAGAGTATTCTTGGTTCGAGGCCCTTCTGTTTCATTGCATTGAATATTTCATGCCACTCTCTTCTGGACTATAAGGTTTCTGCTGAGAAGTCTGATGATAGCCTGATGGGTTTTCCTTTGTAGGTGATGTTTTTTCTCTTTCTGGCTGCTTTTAATACTCTGTCCTTGTCTTTGATCTTTGCCATTTTAATTATTATATGTCTTGATTTTGTCTTCCTTGGGTTCCTTCCTTGTGTTGGGAGATCTGTGCACTTCCATGGCCTGAGAGACTCTTTACTTTCCCAGATTGGATTTCTTCAAAGATACTTTCTATCCCTTTTTCTCTCTCTTCTTTTTCTGGTACACCTATAATGTAAATATTGTTCCGTTTGATTGGTCCCACGTTTCTCTTAATATTCTTTCGTTCGTAGAGATCCTTTTTTCTCTCTCTGCCTCAACTCCTTTGTATTCCTGTTCTCTAATTTCTATTCCATTTAGTGTCCTCTACTTCATCTAATCTGGATTTTAAATCCCTCCATTGTTTATTTCATTTCAGCTATGTATTTTTTAGGTGTCTGTCTCCCTCCTGAATTCATACCTTAGCTCTTGAATATTTTTCTGTAGCTCTCTTAGCATGCTTATGATTTTTATTTTGAATTCTTTTTCAGGAAGATTGGTGTTTTCAGTCTTACTGAACCCTCTTTCTGGTCTTGGAGGGATTTTAGATTGAACAAGGTTCTTCTGCCTTTTCAGAATCCTATTGGATAGTGAGAAATATTATGTTTGTGTAGGCAGTCCCCTCTTGTTCTCAGAAGCTCTGCTTTGCGGAGCTGTCCAGAACCTGGAGCAATGGCTGTGGTCGCAGGCAAGTGGTGCCGGGCCTGCTGGGAGGACAAAGCCCTTTCCTGTTTCCTGGCCTCAGTTTCTGCCTCTGCTGTCACGGCCAGTGAGCCAGGCACAGGCAGCGGCCTCTGGGTTAATCCCCTAAGTTGCCGTGGACGGGGTGGCCCTCGGGATGGCCTAGGGCTATGACGGGGGTCGTAGGTGAGCGGTCGCAGTGTCTGCCTCTGCTGTCCTGGCTGGTTAGCTACACGCAGGGAGAAGCCTCTGCATTAAGCTGTGTAGGTTCTGTAGGCGGGGCTGCCTTCCGGATGGTCTGGAGCAATGGCGGGGACAGAGAGTTTGCATGCAAGTGCTGGCGGGAAGGAAAAATCAGCAGGCTGATTATTGTGGTGAGGGGCCTCGGGCTGCATTGTCAGCCAGTCGGATGGAGTGCGTGAAGCTCCTGAAAGTTTCCAACCTGCTGGGCTGAGTGTGCCAGGACGGTTTTGTCCACCTGTTCCTTCTCTTAAACCCTTGCCCCTTTAGCAGCCCTCTCACTGTTGAGAAGTCTTTCAAAGCACCCATCTTTCTTTTGTCCCAGGGCAGCTGGTTGTGGAAGCTGTTCACAGTCTTACTCTCTGACTTTGTTTTTCACCCTCTCTAATCTCCAGAACACCATTCAGTGTGGTTTTGTGCTCCCGGAGTAGATTTCTAGGGCTGGGTATTTAGGAGTCCTGGGCTTCTACTACCTCCCCGCTCTGATTCTCTTCCTCCTGCCAGTGAGCTGGTGTGGGGAGAGTGCTCTGTTCCCTCCAGGCTGTGGCTTTGTTACTTTACCCTTTTCCGTGAGATGTTCTCTTCTCCCAGGTGCAGACTGGCTGTTGTATTCTTATATCTGGTCACTCTTTTAGGAATAGTTGTATTTGCTGTATTTTCATAATATATGTGGTTTTTGGAGAAGATTTCCACCTCTCCTCTCACACTGCCATCTTTTTTCTCCAGCTAGGTTTTCTAATTTTTATAACGTTTTTGATATCCTTTGAGATGATATGATTTTTTTTCTTTTACTTGTTGATGAGATGAATTGCATTAATACATTTGCTAATGTTGGACCATTCCTGAATTCTTTGAATGACTTCTATTTGATCATGGCATTTCCTTTAATACAGTAATAAAATTTGTTCATTTATATGTTCATAGGTGTATATGGCCTTTAGCTTTTATGTTTTTATACTGGGTTATTATGTTTATTCTTTTACTTGCAAAGTTTTATATAATCTCTTAACATTTTTAAATCACAGAGTGAGGCATTTTGACATAGTAGGCAAAAACATTGGCTTTGTATCAAATAGTCCTAAATTTTAATATCAGTTTTGTTACTCTCGCTGTGTGACCTTAGCTTTATTCTTTTAAAACAAATTACAAGAATCAGCCTTACAAAGTTGTTTTGAGCTTTTGTTTTATTTTGAGTGCTTTTCATGTGTCAAGTGTTTTATGTGTAATTGTTTAATAAAGTACTATTATTCTTGTTTTGTAAATGAAGAAACTGAGGCAGAAAGAGGTTAAATAACAAAGATTACATAGTTAATAAGTATATTTGAACCCAGGTATTATCTCTAGAGCCCACTTAAATGGTGCAAAAGATATAATAAACATTTGACGAATTGTGGTAATTGCTTTTTTTGTTGTTTTATTGAATCTAATGTAGGTACACCATTATTTGATGTATCACTAAGAAGGAAGAAGGCTGCCTATGAGGCAGTGCTTTCATTATGAAAATATTCCCCCTGCCGTCATTTCTCTTCCATTCATATTGTCATTAAATTTAAGAAACATGTTAAATCTGTATTTAAAAATGATTTAAAATAAAATGTTATGGGTCATCTTTGCCTAGGCTAAGATAACTTTAGCACAATTTAATGGCCCATCTTACCTCTTAGATTTTATTGAGGTCATATTAAATTTTAATTCCAGTTTATTATAAGTTAAAAATATATGCATCTTATCCTTTTTTTTTATGCATCTTATTCTTGACAATTGTTTTAAATGTCACAACTACGAGAACAGTTGTTTAGACTTAATCATTACATTTGCCATTTGGTTTATAGCATGCCTTTTTCTCAGTGATGTTTGCCCTAATTCATTTATGGTTTATCTTAATTATCCTGAGTGATTTTCCCCCCAGAATTAGTAAGTGATTTGTTTCCTGAATCCTTGCACTTTCAAAATGGCTTTCTTTTGTTCATACCAGGAAGGCTACTTTGTGAATTCAATTCTGTATGTAGAATTACTGCGTTATAATTCTTTAAAAATTTGATCCTTATCCCATTACCTTCTAGCTTTAGTATTGTAAGTAAAAAGTTGATAAATTTTACTTTGCTTTGTAGGTAATGTGTTATTTACTCACTCATTTGTTTACATTCTTACACTTACTCCCTCCTTCACTGATCAGTCTTTGTGAAGAATTTTTTGTGTATGTGTGTGACTTTTGAGACTCAGGAATTAGGGTTTTTTTACATATGAGCCTTTGTGTGCACCACTTTTATTCCTCTCTGAAGACTATTGAATGAGATTTTTGGATTTGGAAAATTAGCTGTGGAAATTTTCTTATTATTCTGTCAATGCTTTGTTCCATCTTTGCTTTTTTTTCTGGAAGTGCTACTGTAAGCATATTAGATTCTCTAGAATTCGTCTTCCATGTGTCATTTTTCCTTATAACGTAAATCTGTTTATCATCTTTTCCTAAGGATAGGAAATTCCCAGGCTAGTATTCAGTTCACTAATTTGGAGTCAACACTTTCTATTACTCTTTTCACTGTACTTGCATGTTTTTGGACACAGTGTTCATTTACAGGACTTTCTTATTTTTAAAACTCTTTTCTTAGTGGTAGGCATTTGGTCTAAGTGGCTTTTCTTTTGAGTCCCTGGATTTTTTTCATTACTTGTGAATTTTTTATTGATTTCTTGTATTTTTTTTAAGCATTCATTGTATGCTAGTATACTAGTTTGCTAGGGCTGCCATGACAAAGTCCCACAGGCTGGGTGGCTTGAAAAGCAGAAGTGTATTCCCTCGCAGTTGAGTGTACTGCAAGTTCAAGATCCAGGCATCACCAGGTTTGGTTTCTTCTGCAGCTCCTCTTCTTGCTTGTAAATGTCTGCCTTCTCGCTGTGTCCTCACATGGTATTTTATCTTTTTTAAAAATTGAAGTTTAATTGATAAACAATATTATATTGGTTTCAAGTATACAACACAGCGTTTCAACAGTTATTAAATCCTCACTCCAACTAGGGCAGTTACTATCAACACAGAAAAATGTTAACAGAACCATTGGCTAAATTTTCCAAGCTTCACTTCCATCCCATGACCAACTTAAATTATGACTGAGATTTTTGTGCGCCTTTATTTCTCTCACCCTGCCGTGGTATTTTATCTTTGTGTGCATCCTTGGTATCTCTTTGTGTTTCCAAATTTCTTTTTATAAGGATGTCAGTCAGATTGGATCAGGGTCTAATCTAATGACTTCATTTTTACACAGTCTCCTCTTTCAAGGCCACTTCTCCAAATGTGGTCACATTATGAAGTACTCAGGGTTAGTGCTTCAACCTATGAATTTGGAGAGTGGGGCCAGTCCATATTAGGTAGGATGATTATATGGTATTTTCCCTCCCCTTGGTTATTTACTTATTTTTTTTTATTGTGCCACATGACAGTGTATCATTGCACAGGGGTATATGGGGTTCAAGTCATTGAGACTTTTTTAACTTTAGATATCTTGTTTAATTTTTCTCCTTTGTAGTCAATGGAAATATTTCAGTCAAAATTAGAAGAAGCTGAAAAGATTTCATCCACGAAAGAAGATTGTAGAAGAGAACGGTGGAGGAAACCAACGTATTCAGATAAAGCACAAAGAAATCAAGAAAGTAGAAGGTCAGACTTGGTAAAATATAATAGAAGTTCAAGGGATAGATACAGTTCAACAGATATTACACACAATATCAATAAAGGTAAACTTAGTGGTGATGAAAAAGATAATAGATCTGAGACTTCAGAACCACACAGAGGAGAATCCAGTCAAAGCCAAAATCAAGTGCTTTCTTCTCTTGGAAATTTGAGACCTAAATTCTTAAGACCCTCTGATGATGAAGAACTGTCATTTCGTAGCAAGGGCAGAAAGTTGGAACCATCTAGTTCATCTTCAGCACTGGTTGCTCTGGATTCTGTGCATTGTGGTTTTCGAAAACCTGCAGAGAACAGTGACGAAAGTTTGTCATCCTGGAGTCTCTCTGATGGGAGAGAAGCAGAAAGGAGACATTCAGATCGAAAGCCATCAGAAAACAGTCGCAGTGTTGACTCTCAATGCATTTCAGGAGATGTGAGAGAAAAGTCAGAAGATGAGACCTTGAGAGATGACACCCTGAAAGAAGAACATCCCCGGGACAAAAAGTCTTCATTTGCTCGGTATTGTGTCATTTGTTTTTTAAACTGACAAATGAATATTAAGGTCCAGAGGATTCAAAGAACTGAACTATATCTTTAGAACATCAGTTCTTAGATATGAGTAATGGTTCCTGTTAAATTTTATGGAAGAAATAAGATACGCACATTTAACAGTTCAGTAGTTTTATTTTATGGATTGCATTTTATTTCACAGTTTTATTTAACAAAACTGGAAGAAGAATTCATTAGCTTTATTAGCTCAAAACTTACTGCTTTTTTGCAGTGTAAAAAACTGAATGAGTTAATAATCCTTGTAAATGGATGTGCTGTAGGAGATATTCTGGTAGATTTTGTCTCTGTTGCCATACTGTTTTCAAGAGAAATTACTCCATTGTTAAGTATAATTGTCATAATAAACATTGCATACCAATTGGAGGTCTGGGAAATTGAAGGAAAATATGCTGCTGTAGCTCACATATGAAGTGAAAAAGACACATGAAAGATCATGCAGAGAGGAGACCAAATTAGGGTGTTTTGTAGAGAAAGAAATATCCATTTTTGACAGTTGACAGACTTTAAAGGTAATATTAGTGTTTTAAAAGCGAACATAGGTGGGATGGCTGGTTGTAGCTATAATGATTAAGAAAATGGATTCACTTACTGTTTTTATTGTTCTTAAACCTGTTGCACTTAGAGGGCTGGGTCAGTAAAAGAAGAAACGTAGGTTGAGTGGGATCAAACCTAGGAAGACTTGATTTAGTCATAGGCTGGCCCTGTTGGAGGTAGCCATAGATGGAGAATGTCCAAAGGATAATGACTAACTTATACTCGAATGATCATTAAAATGTGTTACTACATTAAAATGGGACACTACAGGAGAAGTTTTAGGAAATAATAGATTTCAACAATGGCAGTAGTAGGTATAAGCATTGTAGTGTTGGGTCCTGAGTGTGGTAAATTGCTTTTGTTAATGAGTACATTTGAAGCCGTGGCTTACAAAGCACAGTGTGCAGCTTTCACTGAGAAGGAGCTGGCAAAATCTGGGCTGAATAGTAGGAGCTGTGATCAAATGGGCTCTTATTCAGGTCAGCGTTTTGCTCCCAAAGGAGAAATCCAATTCTTGTGACTGGATAAACATGACAGATTAGAGAATGTCTGAGGCTGTGTGTATATATATATATATATATATATATATATAATTGTCCAGGCTTCACTCCAGGTATTCTGGAAGGTAGACTATTTCTAGTCCCCAATTGCTAGTGGGGTGAGGTTCTTATTTCCTGATATCACTAGGGTTGGCTTAACATTTGGGTGATCTGTAGGTCTTTACTTCTGTGAGCAGCTAAGCAAAATACTCTTAGCATTCCATTTGTTTCTCTGATTGCTTCATACTTGTATGTTGTATTTAAATTGTAAGCTTCTGGTAGATACACTGTAATACAGCACTCACTGAAAGCTGTTTTTTTTTGGTCTGAAGACATTGTGCTTTCTTAGCTGTGTTAATTTTGATGTTACAGATGGTTTGAGGCTGTCCAGGAATTCTGTGATTGACTGACTGGAAAGGGAAAGAACAGTCTAGGAATCATACACATAGGTGAAAGAAAAAAGTCCTGGGCATTTAGAGTGGTGTAAAGTAAAAGGCCAGGGGGAGAACCTTGCAGAATGCCTACTTCTTTGGTACTGGAAAAATTCAGTGAAGCACTGGTAGAAGCTGTTTGTTGTTTATCTGAACATATCCTGGATCTATGTTGAATTCTTTATAAAATGCCAGAACTCTATGGAGCTTTAGAGCCAGTGAATTTCTTAACCAGAAAAAAAAATTATAAAACTGACTTCAGAACTAGAAGAAATAATAGTCTTACTCCTGTATTTCCAGATGTGTAAAGTGAGGCAACGGAGGTTGTCACTTTTGCCCAATGTTAGGTAACTGGGGTTGCCATATTTAGCAAATAAGCAAGAAGTAGGTCCCTTACAATATTTGTACATACTTAATGCTAAAAAAAATGTTGTTTACCTGAAATTCAAATTTAACTGGGTGTCATGTATTTTATCTGGCAAATGTGTGTAACACTTATCCATTTCCTGGGGCTGTGACCTTTTAACAAGAAATAACATATAATTCTTTATAGAAAACTTAATATATATTTAAGTTGCATAGCTTCACAATGCACATACTATTCTGAACCTTGTTTACTTTTCAGTCAATGTATCTTAAAGATCTTTTCAGATTAGCTCATATGTATGTATACTTTTTTCATTTTAAAGGCTCTTTAATATTTTATTGTGAAACTTAGATACCAGCTAGTATTTCTCATCAGTCTCTTATTGATGGACTTTAGGTTGTTTCTAGTTTGTTACTCTTACAAATAATGCTACAGTGAATTGTTTTGTATGTGTACCTGTATACTACGTAGCTATAGCTGTACGATAAATTCCAAGGAATGGAATTAAATTTATATATTTTGTTGTATTAACTAATTTACACTTTTGCCAGTCATATATTAGGATAACTATTCTCTTCCTAGCTGACAGTTGAACTTTCTAATCTTAGCCATCTGTATAGTTGAGAAACATAATTTTTCCTTGATCTGCATTTCTTTAAGTATAGGTAAAGTTTGGCATATTTTTATAAATGTTTATTTTTATTTTATTTTTGTTAACAAGTCATGTTTTGCTTACCTTTTGAGTTCTTTGTGAGAGCTCTTTATAGTTGTCATGTAATGTATATAGTTTTTTTTTTCATCATTTCTAGATTTACTTTTTTTCTTCTTTTTCATCCTTTCACTCATTCTTAATGTGATCAGATTTATCATTATCTTCCTTTGTCCCTTTTAGGTGCTGCAATTATCTTAAGTAGCCAGAAACCTCCCCTAGTAGTGGCTCATGTGATTAAGAACTTATTTTTCTTAGAAATGGAATGTGTTTGTATATAATTTTGTTGGAAAATATTAGCTATGTATTTTCAAGAGTTTGAAGTTACAGTAGTATGTAATAAGAATAAGAAAACTAATGTGATGTCCTTATTTTAATTTTATAAAGTTAATATCAGGAAGTAACACATTTTATATATTATTTTTACCTTTGGATGTCATTATTGTAAGAGTTTGCTATGTTAGCCCTTAAGGATAAGAGAAGGATGCCAGGTTTTGAAGGTTTAAGTATAGTCATGAGATTCTGAGGAGAAAAATTGAAAACAAGTGGTAAGAAAAGAATAATTAAAGGGAGGAGATCTGTGAATACTGCCAGTAGGCAAAGAATAATTGCAATATACTCAAGGTTTCTGAAATGGCATTGGGCTGGAGCTTTTTTAATTACTTCTTCCCCAGAAGTTTTCAGCCAGTGTGTGTGTGTGTGTGTGTTAAAGAGAGTACATTTTAATGGGAAATGGGATTTGCTATTTAGAAATTAATTATGAAGAGGACTTCTGAAATATTATAGTAATCCTGGAAAATGAGAAATGCTTGTACTTTTATTTTTTTGAAGGGTAATTGCAAATGTCATAGTGATGTTTCTTTTTTAGAGCATCTGCTCATCATTTTAAATGGTTCGGGAAAGTAAGGAAGAGCCTAATTCTTGCTGTCTTTGCTGTGGTATTAACAAGGTGACATAATGTCTTCAGTTATGTGTGCCCAACAACTCTCATTTTAATGTCTTTGTTTGATACCTATTACTGTTCTATTAAGTGTGTTGAAGTATCTGTTAATATTGAAAATACGAGTATCAGAGATGATCAGAATTCCTTGTATATCATCTTATTTATCCTCATCTATTAATAAATAATTTAATTCCTGTTAGGAATGCCTGAAAAAGAAAAAAAAGATGTGTGAGTATGAATTTCATGACAATGAAAGATGCCTCTTTTAAAGGTCCTGTGAAGTTCCAGTCACCGTCTTAAACTTAGGAGCTTTGGCTGGACTTCGGCACCCCACCACTGCCTTCTCTTGATCAAGGGCTTAAGTTTGCGCACTGAGACGTGAGAGAAGAGTCAGGTTTCTCAGAAAAAGGGAGGAGTCAAGTAAAATGACAAAGGTGTGCCTCTGGGTAGACAACAACGGAGATCTTTGGCAATTTAGTCAAAAATACTATCATTGTAAAGGGATTTATAAACCAGCTTTCATAGACTAAATTATGATGTAGGTTATGAGATGGTAGAGGTAGAAAGTACATGTGGGAGACATAGGTAAATGAAGTGCCTCCCCCACTCTCTCCCTCGTTTTTTTCTTTTAAGGTGCAGGTATTTGAATATGTTTATGTTTTAATGGAAACCAGTCAGTATCAACTTTAGAAGAAGCTAAATATAAAGAGGGATGGTAGATGGGATAACCAAGCCATGTCCCGAGGTTAGTGTGGGTGGATGTAGGATCCAGTGTTCTTGTACAAGCAGAAGGATTAGCCTTGGGTGGAATGTTAAAGAAGAGGAAAATGTGACTGCAGATTGTGGGTGACAGGAGAAAACGATAGGAATTCTTTTCTGATGACATGGGACATTGTTTTTCAACCTATGATCCCCAGCACATTGGTGTTCCTTTTGGTCTATATATGGACCAAATGACTTTGGTAGCTTCAGGAAAAAAAAAGGTGATGTAACAGTTGGTTCACACAGAGCTCACAAAATGGAGATGTCCTCTCATTGTTATGACTGCTATTAACTTACTTTATTTTTACCAAAAAATATTGATAACAGTTTGAAACAAAATTACCTTAAAATTATTGTTTCACATGCACTTCGTATTTCCTTTAAGTAATCCTTGAAAACTGAAAGTCTGAGAAACGGACTGTTTCTTTTTCTCATTCAACTTTGAAAAAAGGGTTCTGGGCTGGTATGACAAGGGATGGAGAAGCAAAGGGAGGTTGAATTGTGTCAGAGATGTCCCTTGGAACTTAAATTAGATGGTTTTGACAGGTTTTCCACTCGTCATCTTATATTTACTGAATACTTAAGTTTCCTAGGTTGAATGGTATAAAAAGATTATGACATAGAATGTGCCTTCAAGGAATTCACAGTCTTATAGAGGCAGTTTGTAAACATGTAGACAAATACAGCACACAAGTGCATGGCACATATATGACAGGAGTATAGGTTCTTACACTTTCAGCACTTACAAGAGGGGGTGGTTAATTCTTCTGGGATATAATTATGGGGAACAGAATCCAGGAAAGTTGTGTAGGGAAAGTTGTGAAGTCTTGAAGGATGAACCCATTAGGCAGTAAGTGGAAAAGATCAACCACCATGAGGGGAAAAGCATGAGACCTGAGACAGCATTGTATAGTTGAGCATTTGCAAATAGTATTTTGCAGTGGTTGCAGTAGCTCCCCAAGGGAAAGGTATATCTCTTTCTATTCTTTGCATTCGAAATCCTAGTATAGTGCTTGGCCTCTGAATCTTTTACAGAATATAGTCAAGTGGGAAGAAGGTGGATAGGCAGGTACTGAAAATATTTCCTGAATACCATGTAAACAGCTTCAGAAGTCATGCTTGTGAGTTAGGCAATATTCCATAGTGTTAAGAAACAAGTCTGAAGGATTTGAAACTGATCATATTTGTATTTTAGAAAGTTTGGTTTGTTAAATGGAACAGATTTTTGCAGCTGATACACTGATTAGGAGGCTATACTTGAGAGACAAAGTCATGAACCAAAGAGTAAACGCTGACGAGAGGAGGAGGGTGAGTTCACATCCATGGCTCAGTGATGAAGGCTTTAATTCTGTGGTCCCTTGAAAGGATTTGGTTACTTCTTATCTGTGTGCCAGCTTTCAAAAATTCTTTTTTTCTTTTCTTGAAGAGATTTCCCATTGGATTTTAAGCATGCTGAATGGAGGACTGGTTGGAAAATTCTTCTGAGACTCATTAATGGGCTCTCAGTGGCAAAAGGAACAAACCATTACTGAGTACTGTGTTAAGTGCTGTGTTTGGAATTTCATTATATTACTGCAGTTACTGTAATTGTATACATTATTTCATTTAATTTTGATAATGTGAGGGTAGGCATTAATCATTTTCTTGATTTTATAGCCTCAGAGAGGTTAAGATACTTGCCCAAAATCATAAAGCTAGTAAATGGCAAAGAGTCTGGATTTGAATCCATATCCGTCGGACTCCAAAACTCCTTTTCTTAGTACAAAGAGGGATTTCCCACTTCTTGGCGAGGACCTTTCAAGGTCATGATTGGCATTTTAAAGAAACAGCCTTTGGTGCTTCATGAAAAGCTTCCATTTGGAAATTTTAGAATTTGATTAGTAGTATGTTTTTAGGTATTTAAACTTTTACTTTATCTGTATCTATTAGTAGGTATGAATCTATTGACATACTGACATTTGATAAAATATTTTATTAACATCCCTAAATTTTTCCTCCACAAAAGAAGGATGGACTGATGGATGGCTTTTGGCCTTCATGCTTCTGATCCTGTCAAACTCAAGCTTGCCTGCAAGATGGCTTATTTTCTGAATGACTGAGCTCAGTAAGAAATCCCGTGTAGATTTGGTGTTGTGTTTGGATTATATTAAGCATCTACTGGATTAACACAGAAAGGTTTCGAGACATACTGGGGAAATCACCCCTTATCCATTTTATCTTTCCTCTATATTTTCTCAGTTGACTGGGGGCTGAGATGAAAAACAGATAAACTAGATGCAAACTTTTTTGGAAAGCAAAACTTGGTCAGATTCGAAAGCAGTTGGCAGTGAAAACGAGGCAGGAAAAAACAGCAGGAAAAGCAGCCAGGGAGTTTCTTACTTTGGAAGTTGGGCAGTTTAAGAGAGAGAACCTGAAGCAAGCTAACTTTGTGGTGCAATAATTGCACTGATACTTTTTAAAAAGGGCATGAATTGTGGTTATTTCATTTGTTTTGCATTATACATACATGTAAAATTTGACTTTTTGATTTCCACATTAAGGACAGGAATGGTAAATTTTCAAAGCATAGAATTCTGGACAATTAATTAAATGGGAAAGAATGCAGGTTGAGAAAAGTTGTGTTGATTAGTAAGTCAGACTTTTTATTGAAATATGCTTGAAACACAAATAAATTACATTTACAATACAATAAAAATGAAGTGTATCTCAGAATTTAATTTGAAAAAGTTACTGAAAAGTATTTTCTGTCCAAAAAAGTACGACTAATAATACACGTAATACCTCAACCCCCAGAAGCATATAAGAAGTAATAATGCTCTCCTGACTACATGAAGGCAAGTGCCCCTATTCTTCATCTTAATTGCTTTTTAAAATGTAGAGTGAAAGAACTTCTTTTTAATTGCTTTTTAAAATGTAGAGAGGAGGAAAAAAATGTGTTGCTTTCTTATGATGGTTTACCTGTAATATTTTAGGTTTCTTATCTAAGCACCTTAGTATTGTCTTTCCTTTGACCATATGAGAAGCTCTTACAGAAATCCTTGCAGGGATTAATGCCTGTTTTAGAAAAACTGAAATGTTATCTATGAAAAAATTTCTATTCTTTTTTTGCCTGAGGTGAATTCACTATTTAAAAATAATTTCTGTATATAATTGTTAGGTCAAGTGTTGATTTGGAGGTCTGTTTATATATTTTGCTGTTACATGCTCAGAATGTCTTTTGAAAACTGTGGTTAATTTTAATAGCATATGATGAAATCTAAGAACTAAGGGAAACCATGAATATGGGTATATATCCTTTATATTTGAAATTAGGACAGGTTTTTTTCAGCATTCACATTTCTTTATCACTCACCTCTGAGAGTTTTTAAAAACAACTTTATTGAGGTATAACTGACATATACTGCATATATGTGTGTGTGTGAGTATATATATGTACACACATGTATATATGCATATTGCATATACACACATACATATATACTCAAACACACACACACACACACATACAGATATATAGTGTACAGTTTGGTATATTTTGAAGTATGTGTATTCTAATGAAACTGTTACCCCCCCAAAGTTTCCTAATATCCTTTCAGAATCTCTGCCTCTCAGGTCTCCCCATACACTTTCAACCCCACTAGGCAACCACTCATTTGCTTTCTTTCATTATATGCTTTCTTTTCTCTTCAGTGAATATCTAGGAGGGGAATGGCTCGAGCATATGGTAACTATATGTTTAAATTTTAAGAAATTGCCAAACTGTTTTACCAAGTGGTTGTATCATTTTGCATTACCACCAGTATGAGACTCTAGTTCCTTTACATTCATGCAGGAACTTGGGATGATCAGTCTTTTTAATTTTCACCATTCCTGTGGCCCTAGCAGTATCTCCTGATGGCTTTAATTGGCATTCCCCTAGTAACTCCTGATGTTGAACATTTCTTCATGTGCTTTTTTGCCATATGGCTATTTTTTGTAAAGTGCTTAGAATGGGTAGTTGTTTTGCTTTCATTTCTTTATTGGTAATTTGTGTCTTTTTTTCTCCCTGATCGGTAAGCTTGAGGTTTATCAATTTCATTGGTTATCTTAAATAGCTTTTGGTTTCATTGAATTTCTTTATTGTTTTTCTGATTTTTATTTAATTTGTTTTCACTCTGGTTTTTATTACTTCTTGTAGGCTTAATTTGCTCTTCTTTTTCTACTTAAGTTGTAAGCTGAGATCATTGATTTGAGATTTCTTCCTTTTTAAGTATTTAGTGCTATAAATTTCTCCCTATGTTATGCTTTAGGAACATTGTACAAATTCTGGTATGTTGCGTTTGTGTATTTATTCAGTTCAAAATAGTTTTCAGTTTCTCTTTGGTTTTGTTATTGATGCATGGGTTATTTACAGGTATGCTATTTTGTTTTCAAATTAAGGGTTTTCTAGAGATCTTTGTTAATGATTTCTAATTTAATTTCACTGTAGTCAGACAACATAGCTTGTATGACTTGAATCTCTTTGAATTTGTTGAGACTTGTTTTGTGGCTCAAAATATGGTCTATCTTGGTAAGTGTTTTACATGCACTCACAAAAAATGTGCTTCATTGTTGGGTGGAGTATTCTATGAATGTCCATTAGGTCATGTTAGTTGACAGTGTTATTCAAGTCTTCCGTGTCCTTGCTGATTTTCTGTTTACTCCTGCTATCAAATATTGAGAGTGGCGTCTTGAACCCTGCAACTGTAATTGTGGATTTGTTTGTTTTTCTTTGTAATTCTGTCAGTTTTTGCTTTATATATTTTGAAGCTCTGTTATTGGGTATGTAACTGTTTTAGGGATTCTTCTGTACTTTTAATGTATAAAATGACTTTTTCATGTGAAATGACTTTCTTTGTCCCTGGTAATTTTTTTTTTTGCTCTGTAATCTAAGCCACTTCAGCTTTCTTTTGACCAGTGTTAAACATGATACATCTTTTTCTGTCCTTTTAATGTTTAACATACTTATGTCTTTGTATTTGTATTCTCTGGGGTAGTTCTTTCCCTGACCACAGGTAGTTTCTTGCTGAATACTCAAAGGGAAGTCTGTGTAGATCTATGGGATTCCCTCACTGTGCAGCTCTCTCTTTTCTAGCTGTCTTGGAGTTCTTGGATTCCTGTGTCTCCTTCACTGAAGAGTTCTTCAGGCTCTGCCTGGGTTCCCCGTTCCTTCACTGTAGTTTTGAGCCTTTCTTAAGGTAGCAAGCAGGGAAAACTGTGTGTATGCCAGGAATTTAACCTTGGCTGGAAATTACTCTTTTCTTTTGTGAGATTTCCACAGTACAGGTTTGGCACATGATCATAGTTGTAAATTTGTTTATGTTGTATGACTGATTCTGAGTTGATTTTGCAAAAGAGCACATCATATTGTTTTCTTGGAATGCAGTTAAATATGTCATTTCCTGGTTACAGTTTCTTACGTTATCAATAATTTGTCACATTGAATAAGACAAATTTCCCCTAGACATGTAGAATTATGGTGTGATTCTAGAATTTAAATTTCTTCTGTTTGTTTCCTTTTTAGAATGAGAATGGGAATATTAAATAATGAAGACTAGTTGACTTACATTACTTATCTCATTGTTTCTGGGACTTTAGTCAGTTATAATGCCAATGGGCCATTATGACATTGTAACAGTACCTTAAACTATTGGTTTATGGTGTAACATTGAAGTTTTTTTTTTTTAATGTGTCAGAATCATGATTTGTTGGTGCTGAATTCTTTGTTGAGGCCAATTAAAATAACATTTGTGTCTTGACGTTATTACGTGCAATGTAACTGCATTTCATATACTCTTACTCTGTCCCGTTCAAACAGAGGCGGCCCAGAGGATGATTCCATCCACATCTTGAGTGTTGATGAGAAGAATAAGTTGGGAGCCAGGATCATCAAGGCGGAAATGATGGGAAATATGGTAAGACTTATATGTTCTTTTGGAAAATAGTAATTAAATATTTAACTTCTTACAAGTAGTTTTGGAAGTTCCTTAGCAATGTGAATTAGCACACTTTGAAAATAACTTGCTTATTGATTCTTTAAAGAAATTCTTGAACACTTCCAAAAACAGTGCTGTCTACTTCTAAGTAAATTATCTACTTTCTCTGTCAAATTTCTGAAATTTAAGATTCTAGGGAACTAAATGTTTTTTAAGTTCATTTTTACTTTGCTGTTTGCTTTATTCTTGCACTTCTAACTTATCGAGCATATTTCAGGGAGATAAAAATGTCACTTTCTTCTTTCCCATTTCTAGTTGTGTATTATTAAGAGTGCATATTACTTTCTTAAATTCCCTTACTTAGGAACCTAAACAATGAGCTCCTCAAAGGATGGCTAGACCATTTATTCTAATGCAAGGCAGTGTTGCTTGTGCCTGGTAATGTGTTAGATGCTTTGTATAGGTCAGCTTATTTAATTTTCATAATAATGTATTGATTTAAGACTGATTTACTTCAAAATTGAATACAAATAGGCATCTATGTATTTATTTATTTATTATATTCTCACCCTGCTGTTATACGTGTTACGTTGCCCGTGGCGGAATAGCAGCGCAGGACAGCTTTCTGTGTCTTGACAGAATAGATTCCCTCATGGTCATATGTATGTACTCATCTTAAACCCAAATGTAAGTGATTTTTATGTAGTTTTCTGTTTTGGTGTATTGTCCGTACAACATTCTTTAGTAGAACAAAAGGCAGCCAAACAAGATACTTCTATTTTTTATTAGTTTGTGTGTCTAATAAAAGGTACATCTTGCATATGCTGCTGTCTCTCTTTGAATCTGGTCCTTGGAAACCCTGAATTTCAGTTGAACCCAGAAATCGATCAGAGAGACAAAGTGACAACAGCATGAAAACAAAGTTTGAGATTTGAAAGTACAAAGTAATTAGTTAAAATAGTGGAAGAGAGGTCACCAAGTTAGGAGGTTAACTTATGTTAAAAGAAGTGTTCCTGTTTGCATAGAACCACTGCAGTGGAGAACACTATTCTTTGCTTGTCACTTACATCTTTGTGACTGATGGCTTTATATGCCAGCTGTTTTTATAAATTCCTATAGACTTCCTAGAGTAAAAATTAAATATGTTCATAATTCTTACCTAAATTATTCAACATTAAATAAGGTAATATTTTAAATCGTGTGATGTTTCCTTATTACAAATAACCGACATTTTGAGTATTAGAAGTTTATAATAACTAAGGAATAATAATAAATGTCATTCTGAAGGTTATGTATTTCTCCCATCTCCCTAGCTCCTCTAAAATATATATCCTTGTAATTATTTACCTTTAAAGCATAAACAAATGCCACAGGTATTGAGAAGTTTGTAGCCAGGGTGAGCTCATTCACAAGCAGTGCCCTCGGCTGTGAGCTGGGGACTGAGTGTAGGTGACGTCTGCGTGGGTGTTCACGATGCTGTTTTCCCTTCTGTCATACACATCTGAAGTATTCTACAGTGAAGAATTAAACTATGTAGCACTCTTATTTTTCTTGTTTTTCTGTTTGAAGGAATTAGCTGAACAACTAAAAGCCCAACTTGAAAAGGCAAATACATTAAAAGAAACTATGACAGAAACATCAAAAAAATCTGTGGTAGAGGTAAGTCATGAAAGTTTGTAGGTATGTAATTACCTTGTATAATACTACTACTGGGCAGTGGTGATATTTTCATGTAAGATATTTCTGTATCTGTGTTAAGTGTGTTTGTGTGTGTATAAGCTTGTTTGTTTGCTTGTTTTTAAAATTTATTTTCATAGGTACTGCTTATGGTCCGCCAGTGTTCTGGAAAAATGCATAGGCCAAGGAGACCTGGTTTTATTCTGGACTTTGCATTTACTGTTTAACCTTATACAGGTCAAACTGGTCCTTAAATTCTTTCCTTAACAGAATGAAAGGCTTGAATCTGTGTCCATTTCATGTAAAACAAATTATCTATCAGTGAGCAAAACAGATAAAGGCAGCTATCTTCATGGAGTTTCATTTGGGTGGGGAGAGACAATAAATGATAAAAATAATAAACCCTACAGCATATTAGAAAGTTCTACATCTTATGGCAGGGTAGTGGGGACCTTGAGTGCTAGGCGTGTTGGTGGCTTAGGGTACACAGGGTGATTCTCACTGAAAAAGTGACAGTGATGCAAAGACGTGAAGTAAATGAAGCAGCGAATCTCTGTGTATCTAAATGAAGAGCACTCCCTGCATGAGGAACAGAAACGGGCACACATCTAATGTGCGGAAGAACAGCAAGGAGACCAGTGCTGCTGGGATGGAGTGAGTGGAAGAAAAGGATGTGGAAGGTCCAGGTTAGAGAGACTGTGGGAGGCCAGGTCACGTTAAGCTTGACTAGGTGAGATGAAGAGCTACTATTGGGCATTGAATGGAGAATATATTTTGACAGGACCATCCTAGCTTCTTTGTTAAGAAGGCAAATAAGGGCAGAAAATGGAATCTAGTTAGGCTTTGGCAATAACGCACACAAGACATGACAGTAGCTTTGACCAAGCAAGTAGCTGAGGAGATAGAAGGGATTACTTTTTTATATACATAAATATTCTCTGTGTATGTTTTGAAAGAAGAGCTGACAGGATTTTTATGCTGGTGCGGGTGGGAGGGAAGTATGAAATAAAGAGAGGAGGCAAAGGGGACTCCAGAGTTTTAGCCTTAGCAGCTGGAAGAGTTGAGTGGCCATTATTTGAGATGTGGAACAAAGAGGAGGGATATGTCTTGGTGCAAAGACTCTAAGTTCTGTTATAGATAATTGAGTTTGGATATTTTTAGATGTGGAACAAGTGAAGATGTAAAGTATGCAGGTGGATAAAGTTGAGGGTAGGGAGAAGCGTGGGCTGAAGATAAAAACTGGAGACTTATTAGCATATGGATGGCATTTAAATCCATTATAATGTATGAAGTCACCGTAGGAGTAAATGTGTATTGAAAAAGTTGAAGGGCTGAGGTGGGAACATTACAGTGTTGAGAAGTGTATATGAGGTTTACAACTACTTTTTTTTTTATAATTTATTTTGGTATCATTAGTCTACAATGACATGTGCAATATTATGGTTATTAAACTACCCCCTTCATCAGGTCCCCCCACCAACCTCATTACAGTCACTGTCCATCAGCATAGTGAGATGCTATAGAATCACTACTTGTCTTCTCTGTGTTGTACAGCCCTCCCCCTACATTATGTCTGCTAATTGTAATGTCCCTTTTTCCCCCTTGTCCCTCTCTTCCCACCCATCCTCCTCAGTTCCTTTCCCTTTGGTAACTATTAGTCTGTTCATGGGTTCTGTGAGTCTGCTGCTGTTTTGTTCCTTCAGTTTTTTTCTTTGTTCTTATACTCCACATATGAGTGAGATCATTTGATACTTGTCTTTTTCGGCTTGGCTTATTTCACTGAGCATAATACCCTCTAGCTCCATCCATGTTGTGGCAAATGGTAGGATTTGTTTTCTTCTTATGGCTGAATAATATTCCATTGTGTATGTGTACCACATCTTCTTAATCCATTCATCTACTGATGGACACTTAGGTTGCTTCCATTTCTTGGCTATTGTAAATAGTGCTGCAATAAGCATATGGGTGCATCTGTCTTTTTGAAACTGGGCTGCTGCATCTTAGGGTAAATTCCTAGGAGTGGGCTTCCTGGATCAAATGGTATTTCTCTTTTGAGTTTTTTGAGGAACCTCCATACTGCTTTCCACAATGGGTGAACTAATTTGCATTCCCACCAGCAGTGTAGGAGGGTTCCCTTTTCTCCACATCCTCGCCAACACTTGTTGTTTGTGTTTTGGATGTTGGCCATCCTCACACCATCCTGGTGTGAGGTGATATCTCATTGTGTTTTTAATTTGCATTTCTTTGATGATTAGCAATGTGGAGCATCTTTTCATGTGCCTGTTGGCTATCTGAATTTCTTCTTTGGAGAAGTGTCTATTCATGTCCTCTGCCCATTTCTTAATTGGATTATTTGCTTTTTGTTTGTTGAGATGCATGAGTTCTTTATATATTTTAGATGTCAACCCCTTATCTGATACGTCATTTATGAATATATTCTCCCATACTGTAGGATGTCTTTTTGGTCTACTGATGGTGTCCTTTGCTGTACAGAAGGTTTTCAACTTGATATAGTCCCACTTGTTCATTTTTGCTTTTGTTTCCCTTGCCTGGGGAGATATGTTCATGAAGAAGTTGCTCAGGTTTATGCCCAGGAGATTTTTGCCATGTTTTTTTTTAAGAGTTTTTTGTTTTCATGACTTACATTCAGGTCTTTGATCCATTTTGAGTTTACTTTTGTATATGGGGTTAGACAGTGGTCCAGTTTCATTCTCTTACATGTATCTGTACAGTTTTGCCAACACCAGCTACTGAAGAGGCTGTCATGTCCCCATTTTATATCCAAGGCTCCTTTATCATATATTAATTGACTGTATATGTTTGGGTTAATGTTTGGATTTTCTATTCTGTTCCACTGGTCTGTGGGTCTGTTTTTGTGCCAGTACCAAATTGTCTTGATTACTGTGGCTTTGTAGTAGAGCTTGAAGTCAGGGAGCGTAATTCCCCCTGTTTGATTCCTCCTTCTAAGGATTGTTTTGGCTATTCGGGGTCTTTTCTGGTTCCATATGAATTTTAGAATTATTTGTTCCAGTTCATTGAAGAAAGCTGTTGGTATTTTGATAGAGATTGCGTTGAATCTGTAGATTGCTTTAGGTAGTGTAGCCTTTTTGACAATATTTATTCTTCCTAGCCAAGAGCATGGAATGAATTTCCATTTATTAGTATCCTCTTTAATTTCTCTTAGGAGTGTCTTGTACTTTTCAGGGTATATTTCTTTCACTTCCTTCGTTAGATTGATTCCTAGGTATTTTATTCTTTTTGATGCAATTGTGAATGGAATTGTTTTCCTGATTTCTCTTTCTGTTAGCTCATTGTTAGTGTATAGGAAAGCAACAGATTTCTGTGTGTTAATTTTGTATCCTGCAACTTTGCTGAATTCAGATATTAGTTCTAGCAGTTTTGGAGTGGCGTCTTCAGGGTTTTTTATGTACTGTACCATGTCATCTGCAAATAGTGACAATTTTACTTCTTCTTTACCAATCAGGGTGCCTTGTATATCTTTGTTTTGTCTGATTGCCATGGCTAGGACCTCCAGTACTATGTTGAATAACAGTGGAGAGAGTGGGCATCCCTGTCTTGTTCCCGATCTTAGATGAAAAGCTTTCAGCTTCTCACTGTTAAGTATGATGTTAGCTGTGGGTTTATCATATATGACCTTTATGATGTTGAGGAATTTGCCCTCTATACCCATTTTGTTGAGAGTTTTATCATGAATGGGTGTTGAATTTTGTCAAATGCTTTTTCCGCATCTATGGAGATGATCATGTGGTTTTCGTTCTTCTTTTTATTGATGTGATGGATGATATTAATGGATTTTTGAATGTTGTACCATCCTTGCATCCCTGGGATGAATCCCACTTGATCATGGTGTATGATCCTCTTGATGTATTTTTGAAATCAGTTTGCTAGTATTTTATTGAGTATTTTTCCATCTACGTTCATTAGGGATATTGATCTGTAATTTTCTTTTTTGGTGAGGTCTTTGCCAGGTTTTGGTATTAGAGTGATGCTGGCTTCATAGAATGAGTTTGGAAGTATTCCCTCTTCTTCTATTTTTTGGAAAACTTTAAGGAGAGTGGGTGTTATTTCTTCTGTATATGTCTGGTAGAATTCAGAGGTGCATCCGTCTGGACTGGGGGTTTTGTTCTTGGGTAGTTTTTTGATTACCAATTCAATTTTGTTGCTGGTGATTGGTCTGTTTAGTTTTTCTGTTTCTTGTTTGGTCAGTCTTGGAAGGTTATATTTTTCTAAGAAGTTGTCCATTTCTTCTAGGTTTTCCAGCTTGTTAGCATATAGAGTCTCATAGTATTCTCTTATAATTCTTTGTATTTCTGTGGGGTCCATCGTGATTTTTCCTTTCTCATTTCTGATTCTGTTTATGTGTGTAGATTCTCTTTTTCTCTTAATAAGTCTGGCTAGGGGTTTATCTATTTTGCTTAGTTTTTCAAAGAAACAGCTCTTGGTTTTATTGATTTTTTCTATTGTTTTATTCTTCTCAATTTTATTTATTTCTTTTCTGATCTTTATTATGTCCCTCCTTCTGGTGTCTTTGGGCCTCATTTGTTCTTCTTTCTCCAATTTCAGTAATTGTGTCTTTAGACCATTCATTTGGGATTGTTCTTCCTTCTTTAAATAGGCTTGGATTGCAATATACTTTCCTCTTAGAACTGCCTTTGCTGCGTCCCACAGAAGTTGTGGCTTTGTGTTGTTGTTGTCATTGGTCTCCATATATTCTTTGATCTCTGTTTCAATTTAGTCATTGACCCATTGATTATTTAGGGCAATGTTGTTAAGTCTCCATGTATTTATGAGCCTTTTTCTTTTCTTTCTAAAATTTATTTTTAGTTTTATACCTTTGTGATCTGAGAAGTTGGTTGGTACAATTTCAATATTTTTGAATTTACTGAGGTTCTTTTTGAGGTTCGTATGTGGTGTATTCTGGAAAATATTCCATGTGCACTTGAGAAGAATGTGTATCCTGTTGCTTTAGGTGTAGAGTTTTGTTGATGTCTGTTAGGTTCATCTGTTCTAGTTGATGTCTGTTAGGTCCATTTTTGGAGTGAGTGGTGTTTTGAAGTCTCCTATAATAAATGCATTGCTTTCTGTTTCCTCTTTTTAATTCTGTTAGTATTTGTTTCACATTTGCCAGCGCTCCTGTGTTGGGTGCATAGATATTTAAAATGGTTATAACCTCTTGTTGGACTGACCGCTTTATCATTATGTAATGTCCTTCTTTACCTCTTGCTTTCTTCGTTTTGAAGTCTACTTTGTCTGATACAAGTACTGTAACACCTGCTTTTTTCTCCCTGTTGTTTGCCTGAAATATCTTTTTCCATCCCTTCACCTTTAGTCTGTGTATATCTTTGGGTTTAAGGTGAGTCTCATGTAAGCGGCATATAGATGGGTCTTGCTTTTTTATCCATTCTATTACTCTGTGCCTTTTGATTGGTGCATTCAGTCCATTTACATTTAGCGTGATTATCAATAGATATGTACTTATTGCCATTGCTGACTTTAGATTCATGGTTACCAAAGGTTCAAGGGTAGCTTCTGTACTATCTAACAATCTAACTTAACTTTCTTGTTAAGTTATTGTAAACATAGTCTGATGTTTCTTTATTTCTCTCCCTTCTTATTCTTCCTCCTCCATTCTTTATATACTAGGTGTTTTATTCTTTGCCTTTAGTTAGTATTTGGATGGTCTGCTTCCTTTGCTATGATTTTATTTTCTCTGATGACCTCTTTTTAGCCTTAGGAGTGCTTCAATCTAGAGCAGTCCCTTTAAGATATCCTGTAGAGGTGGTTAATGGGAGGCAAATTCCCTCAGCTTTCGCTTGTCCCCTCCCTCAAATTTAAATGATAATCGTGCTGGATACAGTATTCTTGGTTCAAGGCCCTTCTGTTTCATTATGTTAAATATATCATGCCATTCTCTTCTGGCCTATAAGGTTTCTGTTGAGAAGTCCAATGATAGTCTGATGGGTTTTCCTTTGTAGGTGATCTTTTTTCTCTCTCTAGCTGCCTTTAATACTCTGTCCTTATCTTTGATCTTTGCCATTTTAATTATTATGTGTCTTGGTGTTGTCTTCCTTGAGTCCCTTGTGTTGGGAGATCTGTGGACTTCCATGGTCTGAGAGACTATTTTCTTCTTCAGCTTGGGGAAGTTTTCAGCAATTATTTCTTCAAAGACACTTTCTATCCCTTTTTCTCTCTCTTCTTCCTCTGGTACTCGTATAATGCGAATATTGTTCTGTTTGGATTGGTCACCCAGTTCTCCTAAAATTCTTTCATTCCTAGAGATCCTTTTATCTCTCTCTGCCTCAGCTTCTCTGTATTCCTGTTCTCTGATTTCTATTCCATTAGCAGTCTCTTGCATCTCGTCCAGTCTGCTGCTAAGCCCATCGATTGCTTGTCTCATTTCTGCATTGTCTTTCCTTACTTTCCCTCACTTCCTCCCTCAGGTCTTGCATATTTCTCTGTAGATCCATCAGTATGGTTATGAGTTTTATTCTGAATTATTTTTCAAGAAGATTGTGCATGTCCATCCCATCAGGCTCCTTCTCTGGGGTTGTATGGCTAAGTTTTGTTTGTACCATATTCCCCTGTCTTTTCATGTCAATAGAAGTGGTCAGAAAAAAGAAAAAAAAGAAAGAAAGGAAAGAAAAGAAAAGAAAAGAAAGGAAAGAAAATCTCCTGCTGGGTGTAGATTCTGTGAGGATGCTGTAGGTGGCGCTGCTGCTCCACTATTCTGCAGCCGTGGCTGCTCCACCGGGCCCTTTGAGACTGTGGCCAGGGAGGGAACGAATGGGAGGTGGCTGCTTTTTGCCAGCCACCGGCCAAGTGGTCAGAAATTCCCCAGGACTCCCAGCCTGCTTGGCTGAGTGCACTGGAACGATCCTGCTCCACCGTTGGGCCCTTATCGCTTTACGACCCGTAAAAAAAAAGCGCGTGCTTTTCTTTTCTCCCCGTGGAGCCAGCTGAGAGGGCCCGCTTGCGTTCTCTGTCTCAGATCCTGCACCACTGTCTCTCCAATCTCCGATACACCACGCAAGGTGTGTGAATGCTCCCGGCGCAGATCACCAGGAGTGGTTGTTTGGTGGGCCTGTGCTTCCACTCCCTCCCGGCTCTGATTCCTGTCTTCCCGCAGGTGCGCTGGGGTGGCGGAGTGCTTGGTCCTGCTGGGTCACGGCTCCGTATTTTACCCGCTTCGCGAGGTGCCGAGTTCTCTCAGGTGTAGCTGCAGGCTGAGTGTTGTCCTGTATCTTTGATCTCTCTTTTAGGAATCGTTGTATTTGTTGTATTTTCATAAATATATATGGTTTTGGGAGGAGATTTCCGCTGCCCTGCTTATGCCGCCATCTTCCCGGAAGTTTCCATTTACAACTGATTTTAAAAGACTATTCTCAGGGAGTGATTTACACAGTTTAATGTTAGGATGAGAGGAGATGAGAATGTATGAAGTCAAGTTCCATGGAAGTTTTGTCAGACTAACATTATTAATGACTTAGGTAATAGTGTAGAGGATGCTTAGGAAAATAGCTGTTTTTAGTAAGTTATGCTAGCTAATATTTTTAGAAACTGGATAATTTAGAATTTTTTGCACAGATTAAGGAATTGAGAATGAGAAACTACAAGCAGTATTAAAAATTAGGGACTAAAAGAAGATAACTAAAACTGGTTGTCCTGTACAGTCTGTCTTAGCTTCATTTGCCAAAATAGTTTTTTGGAGTGTCCTTGCAGTTATAATACTTCTGGACTCAAACTTTTTTGTGGTTTCTTAGTACTAACTCATGTGCTGGATCTTCCTGCATTATAGCCTCCACAGGATAACCCTGTTTTTCTGCCTCACCTCCAAGGCTCTCTTTGTTTAACCTACATGTCTTTGACATTTGCTTATGCTGTTAATTATCTGTGCCATGCATCACCCTCTTGAGGTTTGTCCACTTTTCAGTTTGTTTACCTCCTTCATGAAGTCTTTTTCCTTTTTTCTAATCCTATCAAACAGCTGTAACCTTTTATTCTTTTGAAACTTCAAGGACCTTTAAAATGTTCTGTATGCAATTCATCTTTTCAAATTAAATATATTTGTATTCTTGTCATCACCCTCCAATCTGTACCAATCACTTCCCTGACACTAGTCACTTTATTTATATGAAAGGGTTTTAAAACTGGCTGGATTACAGGGGATTCCTTGTGTATATAACTATATTACTGATGTCTTAATGATTTTTAGCTCCTCCTTGCTTATGAGCAGTGGACCTTATAACTCAGTGGAGTAGAATGCAAAGTTTTAGTCAAAGTAGTGTACAAAGGAGAATTTCTATCTGTAAGCCTCTGCTGGGAACTGTATAGCCCTTTGAAGCTTCAAATAGAAAGGTTGATAATCTAAGGATTCTTGACCAGAAAGTAAAATTTTCATCTTCTGTGCAGGGATGGTACACTTGCACATTCAGTCCAAGCTTTACCAAGCACATGTGTAAAACAAACCTTTTGAGCAATTCTGAAAGAAGTCTCCACTGCCATTAAAAGTCATTTATTCTATCAGGGCCAGGGCCTTTGCTTATCTACGTTTCAAAATAGTTTATTAAGAAATGAGGACTAAATACAAAATTGATTACTACTACACAGAAATTTGCTGACATTTTAGAGGAAACTCCTGAAATACTTCTGATAGAAATTTTGTCCTTTCAGAGAAAAGAGATTCCCATTTATAGAACAGTTGAACAGGGAGGAATTATTTCATTACTTAGCTTATTTGTTAGAAATGTTATTCTATATGAACAAGGTAAATCTCTTGATTCAGCAGACTATGAATATTATTTTGGCTTTGGTTGAAAACCAACACTTATAATTATTGGTTTCCTTAGTTGTCTTCTCCTTTAGAAGTAATGCATTTAGTATTTAGGACAATTTCTTGTCCTATTTCTTTAAGTTCATATCTAGTACCTAGGGTAATGCTTGGTACATTGTAGACACCAAGAAATACTTGAAATATTTGTTGTATAAATGTCTTCAGTTTGTTTTCATGCCTTTAATTTTCTAATGTAAATCTTAAAAATGACCCATGGATTTCAAAATCTTCTTGTCTGGCCTTCCCATTAGTGTAGTTTCCTTATTTAAACAGTAATCCCACTATGTAGTAACTCCATCTAACCTGTACTTGGACACTGAATGATAGGAGCCATTGAGTTTGGGAGGATTACCAGTTCTATATCAGGACAAATCTAATGCTATTCTCTAATGTATTAGATCCTAATCTGCGCTTCTCTAACTTCTATCTGTTAATAATCCTTCAGTGGAATCACATCATAGATACATTTATTCTAAGTGAATTTAGCTCTACTCTCTTTTATTTGTTTATTTATTTATTTATTTATTTATTTATTTTGGTATCATTAATATACAATCACATGAGCAACATTATGGTTACTAGTCCCCCCTTATCAAGTCCCCACCACATACCCCATTGCAGTCACCGTCCATCAGTGTAGTAAAGTGCTATAGACTCACTATTTGTCTTCTCTGTGCTAAACTCTCTTCCCCGTGCCCCCTCCCATGTTATGTGTAGCTCTACTCTCTTTTAATAGTGCACAAAATTCAGCTCACCATTTGCAATGAATAATGAAATAGTCCTTATAATAATAGTGTAGTGGTTTTAAAGTTTTGTTTGCATTTCTGGTAAAAAAGAGAAATACAGTATTATAATATCTGGGCAGCTGTTGTGAGCAAGGTTTCATTGACATTCTCATGAAGGAAATGGAGAAATTAACTGAAGGCCTTAGAGGGCCATAGAAAAACATGAAAAAGTAATTAAAGAAACAGATAAACTCATCTGTGGCATTTTGTACGTAAAGTCAGGTAGGCACTTAACTGGTGATTTAAAATATTTCTATTAATAGCAGTTAGACCATACTTGATTATTCCCTTAACACTATCTTTTGCATCTGATTCTTGGGTACATTGTGAGTTCACTGTAATATCATTGCTGTGATTCCCAGAATATCTATATGCCAAGATTGGTTTTCTATGTTTTGGCATCACAGTCTTTGCAACTGATCCCCATAAACATAGTAAAAAGGAAAAAAGAAAAATTACAGGATTAAAAAAACTTGTGTTGATGCATTGCTTCTTCATCTTTAAGCAGTGAGGTTTAATCTTTATTCAACAAATACTTTTCAGTTCCTTCTTTGCAGAAGTCACTTGCATTCTCAATTTTCTAAATCAAATACTTTAAATCTTAAAATAAACATTATTGCAGCTTTGCATTTATTTTGCCATTTACCATATCACATTACCGTAGGTGTACTTAACTTGATGGTATAGCCTTTCCTGACACAGAGTAAGTGCACAAGAATATCTTATTTCAGTCATTAAGCCAGTTTCCTCCCCAGCCAAGTGAAGTAGGTCAGTGGATGTACCTGTTTTTTATACAGTTTGACTTTTTTTTTTACCCTTCCCATAGTATCAGTAATTTCTGAGCTCTACCATAGAAGTTATATCTTATACATTACTAGAGGACTTACTTCTTTAAGTAGACTTACTAAAGAGCAAACATTTCAAGCTAAATTAAAGCAAAACAATTTCATAGATGATACATAAATGCAAACACATTTTAGAATAACATAGGATCTTCTATCTGTTCATTTTTCTCACACCTTACATGAACTAGTGTCAGTATTACCTGCTAAATATTTCTTAAATCTGTTGTTTGCTGTTCTTATTTACTCCACTAAGATGACCATCATCTTCATCATCATCATCTGGGCCTCTGAAGTAGCTACTTTCCATCTTGACTTAGGGCCTTTGCACCACACATTTCCTTTGCTTAGGGTATCCTTCGTTCCCACTGTTCCCTTAGTTACCACCTATTATCCTTTAGAGACATCATATATCCCCTTGGAAAATATTCTCTCTGGAAAGAGAACATATAAATAAGATTAGTTATACAAATATATAATTACTGCTCTGATAGGGCTCCAAAGGAAAAGTATAGAAATAGGGGCTAGTGAAGGGGGCTCAGGGCAGTCTGAGCATACAGAGAATGTTGAGGCTGTAGCCCTTGTTATCTTAACACCATTTTTATAACTTTGCCAATGGAAAAGCTATTTTCTTCATGACTACTGTCTGTAAGACATATTCAAGCCACAGAAATAATTTTCAGCATGGCTGCCAAACATTACCCGAGGTGGGAACGATGGCCCTTGGGTGTAGGACTGCAGGCCCTGGGTCAGGTTCGTCTTTCCTTTCCTTATTTTTTTTCTTTCCCTTTTCTTTTCTTTCCTGTTTTGTGAAGCATATTCTTTCAGGCGTAATAATTTAGAGAAACTTGTAATTATGTTTGAAAGTTGTGACTATATGTTTCCAAGTTGAATTTTGGTGTAAAGACTTATTTTGTAGACTCAAAGTTTGAACCGGGACTGACCCACAGATACTGAAGATGTAACTGGTGAGTTAGTTGATTTCCTTGGAGAAAGAAGAATGATCCAGCAGCAACCTGTGTCTTCTGTCTACTCACCTGTCTTCCCCCAAGAGTTCACTAGTTTTTTCCTCAACAAGTCTATTGTTGTTAGCATTTCATTTCTTTTTCTGTTGTATAATGAAATTTAGGGGGAAAATAAAATGCTACTCCTTATGGGAAATAGTCAGTCCTTATGATATTCAGTAGCATTTGTGACTTAAATGTTTTCTTCAAGGGTTTGATTCTTAAATCTCTTTTTTCCAGATTTTTTTCGGGTGAGGTAGGAGGATGATGTCACATATTTTTATATTGTGTATTTGCAACTTAAGGGGAAAACATTCTGAGTGAACCAAATCAACCCTAAAGTAAATTTTGTCCTTGTATATATTTTTAAATTGCTTTTGCCGTGTTGTAGAATGCATAACAAGTTACTGAAGAAAGTCATGAGCAATCCAGTTTAATGTGTTTTTAGGAAAGCTAAAAAAGTAGTTTTCCGTTACTTAGTGCATAATAAGTATGTGTAATGAGTCAGATGAGTTCTGACTAGAATAATTGTAGTAGACAGTTGCTGACAAAGATTTATGAGGACAAGAAAATGAAATTAGTTGAGGAAAACTAAACACCACCACAAAACGAAAAACCAAGACAAGAGAAAAACACTTGAAATCATATCCCAATGAATCATAGAAACAGTTTATGGTATTTGTTATGTTCCTTTTTACACAGAAATACTCAGTAAATCATTCATGTGTTATTCTTTGAATTAAATCTAAAAATTAAGTTATTAAGTATGGCTGGGTTTAGAGATCTGTGCCATCTATTACAGAAATTATTACCTTAAGAAAACCATTTTGTTTTAATTCCTTTAATATTTTTTATGTAGGCTCTATTTCTAAATTTATTCCATTAAATTTCAAGATATAATTTTAATTTTTCAAAACAATATTGATGGGTATGGTACTGCAACTCCTGCTACCATTACTAATACTAATAGATGATGTTTTTTGAGGGTATGCAATATGCCAGGACTTGTTTTAAATAAGCTTTAAATAAGCACTTTATATATAGAAATTTATTTAATTCTCATTAAAATTCTATAAAGTCATTTATACTAATTTCTAAAAAATAAATTTAAGTGTAGTATGAACTGAGTATCAGTTAAGTTTTAATTTTTGATATGAAATAAGGTAAGACAGGTGTATAACACTTGAAATTATTTAAATAAATAAAAATTATTTAAAATAATTGATTTGGCTTGATTGATAAGCTGGGATTTGAAATATAAACAGTAAAAAAAAATTTACCTAGATTGATATATGACAGTTATGCAAAGCTCTAAAAACAAAAATTTAAGTTGCCTAGAAATGCTTGCACGATTAAATTGAAATTTTTCTATTATTTTATATATGGGCTTAAAAAAAAAGTATATTTTTCTTTATTTTTTCATTCTTAGGTGACTTCTAATTATAATGTATACTCTTTGTAGAAGTATGGAAATGCAAAAAAACATACAGGAGAAAGTACATAAAAATGTCCCCAAATCCTATTACACAGGGATAATACACTGATAAATACTTCAAAGTATTTCCTTACAGATTTATTTCCTTCTTTCCTTATGACATGTTAAATATTTTTGCATAAGTTGACATAATACAACAAAAATCCATATTCTTTTTATTTTTTTGATGTTTCCTTCAAGTCTCTGTCTAAACACATGCATAATTTTATGTAATTGTAATCTTCTTTTATTGTTTTTTTCCTGTTCCATTCTGTCAGTAACGTTTTTCCATGCCGCACAGTATTTATCATTAAATGAAATCATAATAATATCAGCATATTCAGTGTCCCAATAATACAATTTCTACAATTTATTTCAGGAAGGGAGACTAACTACATTCAGAATGACCTATTTTCCTTACAGATTTACCTGGAAACAAAGTAACCCTCACATTTCTCTTAGCAGTTACTCAAAACTTTTGCCCTTCTCCCCAGATTCCCTGCTTATTCTTTGCAATCACTTTGCTTCTTACCTTATTGGGAAAATAGAGTTTATAAGTTTGAATGTTTTCAGTGTCTCTCTATTCTTCTGAAAATTAATCTTCATGTATCTCTCATCTGACAGTGGAAACAATGTTCTCATTTCCTATAAGGCCAAGATCTTTACCAGTGCTTTTGTTCTCATTCCTTTTCTGTCCTCTGGAAGCAGTTCCCATATCTTGTACAAAATCTTCAATTTCTTTTTCTCTGTTGGCCACTTTCTTATAACTTGCAAATATGCTTAAGTCTCTGTATTCCTAAAAGAAACAAACCACTTTCTTTTTTCTGGTCAACTTCATTATCCTCCTTTGGCAAACCAGCAAGAGAGGGCATTCCAGGCATTGTAGTGTGGTTATGGGTGCAAAGGTGAGGATGAGATGGCATGATGTGAAGATGTTACGTCATTCTGAATGGCTACCGAGTGAGATGTGAGTGAGGGGGCACAAGGAGATGGGCTAGGCAGACAAGAATCCTTTCTGTTTGCATCCTGACTGTATCTCCCAGTTTCATGGTTTCAGTTAACATCTGTTTGTGAATATGAGTCCCATGTCTGTAACTTTAGCTCTGGACTCTAAGTTGAGCCCTAAACTAGTGTATTCAACGTTGCCTGCTAGACTTTTATGGGTTTACAATAACTTGAGAATGTATAAAGCCATCTCCTTCATGTACATAATTTCCCTTCTCTTAATTGCATGCTGATCCTTTTGTTTTACTGAGTTAAGAAAACCATGGCAAAGTCCTTAATTCCTTCTTCTGGCAGCACATTCAAGTCGCCACTGAGTCATGTTTTACTTTGCCTTCCCTTCTGAACATACTTCATCCTTTTTTCTGCAGTCCCCTCCCCAGTCCCTTGCCTCGTCACCTCTTGCTTAGAGTGTTACAGTAACATCCTGAGTGGTCTTTTTGCCACTGTTCCTTTTTTCATCAGTGTCCTTTAAATTGCCACCAGAATTAATCTAAATGTTAATTGTGATAAAGTTGAAAGAACCATGGATTTGCGGGAGTTAGAGCCTTAGGTCATATCTCACCTTTTTTACTCCTTTAGCTAAGTTTTTTATCTTGAGATAAGTCATTAAAATATTTTTGAGAACTTTAAGACGTATTATGAATTAAAAAATTTTCAAAAACATGAATATGCCTTTGCTTCGAAATCTTTAAGTGTTACTGGATCTTTATGCTTTTCCTGAGATTAGGTTGTTTCGTTGACTTCTGAACCCTGTATCCTATCTTTGTTTCTGAAGGCCCAGTTCACCTGTATCCATGAACGGATCCATCTCTCCATCCCTTGTGATCCAGTGCTGCTTGATTTATACTTTATTTTACTTAGTAGTCTAATGAAGATTTGTATAAATCCCATTACCTCTTTCTCTCTCTCTCCCTGTCATTTAATTTATGAATTCCTTAGTGACTAGAACCGTATCTGGTTCATCTTTTTAGACATGTTCATGCCATTAGATTATATAATGATAACAGTACTTCTCAGTGTCATGAGTTCATTGATTAGTGAAATGAAATGAAATCAGTATTAAAAAAAAGTCTGCCGTGTTTTTGATTTACTGTTTGTGCCAGTTATAGACATATCTTTTTATAATGCCAGCAGTTTCATCTGAAAGCTACATAGTCTCATAAAATATATTAAACCAACAGTTAAAACTTGGCCTTGTTGTTGAGTCTGTATTAAGGTACTCAAGCATTCTCAGTCAAAAGGTGGACAGGTTTTTATTTAGGTGAAAGAAATTTTTCATAATTGACAAACAGATTACCAGTTAATGGAGCATTATCAGCTTACCTTTTCTTTAAAAAATGTCATTGTTTACTAAAATGACGGTTTTTACTAACCCATTTTATTAGAGAATTGGAATAATAGAAGTGGAATGTAATAGAAATAGTATGGGAGTGGAAGCAGCGTGGGATTTTTAAAGCCAAAGGTTTAGAGTTGAGTCTGGAGCTTCATCATTTATTATATGTGCTCTTCAGTATCCTCATTAGTAAAATGTGGCTTCATAATACCTATATTACAAGTCATTAAAATTAAAAGAGATATATTTTAGAACTTCATTAAATTATGTCAATGTTAATTTATTAGACCCTTTCCAGTCATATTCCATTTTGCCATAGGATAAAATTTACTCATTTTGTACTGTACCAGGCAATGTATTTGGCTAAAAATTTGTAGGAAAAAAATTATAGGTTGGAAGTATGTGGGATGTAACTTATACTGAAGAGTCTGAGAGGTGAAAATCACTTGAGGGACGTTAATGGAAAGAATAGCATTGTGTACATGTAGAGCATCCTTATAGTAGTTAATTTAACAATTTTGTTCTGTCATGTAGTTGCTTTATTTCTTATAATCAGGTTTTAGTGAGATCTTTGAAGAAGTGTTCATTAAACTCATCTGCTGCATAAGTGATGGTGCTCTCTTACAGTGCCTATTTGAATATTGGTACTTGGTCATCTTTTAATATTATTGAGATGAAAACTTTATATTTAAAGTTTGCTTGTGTGGTTGCTTTTTAAAAAATAAAATATATTTTGGGTATTTTTTCTTACTTTTTCCCTGAAAAGATGGTCATTTTATTTGATAGAGGATAATGAAAGTCCAGGAGACTTTAGCTAATCCAAATATTATGTGAAAGTTAGAATCATTATGCTTTTTTGTATAAGCATTTACCTCTTTTCACAATAACTTCAAAAGTTACCTGTAAATCTTCCCATAGAATGAAGACCAGCAAGAAGTGATCCTTGTCAGAACAGATAGGTCTGGAAGAGTATGGCCTGTAAGCACACCAGGAAAACCTCCGGAATACCGAGGAGGAAGAAGGAATAGACAGATGGTATGTTCAGCAGGTCTTTGTTTATTAATTCAGAATTCCTGTTCTACTCTTGAGAACTCTTTGCATCAGCCTATTTCGAAATATTTTCTGAAATGTAGTTTTATAATGCAAACATTAGACAATAATAAATTATGTTATTTTTATTCTTAGAATGTCCTTTTGCTTTTTTTTGTAATTTTTATATATTTCTTATTTTGGTATTGTTAATATACAATCACTTGAACAACATTATGGTTAGTAGACTCCCTATTATCAAGTCCTGCCACATACCCCGTTACAGTCACTGTCCATCAGCGTAATAAGATGCTATAGAATCATTATTTGTCTTCTCTGTAAATACTGCCTTTCCGTGTCCTCCCGTGCTACATTATATATGCTAATCGTAATGCCCCTTTTTCCCCTAATCCCTCCCTTGCCACCCATCCTCCCCAGTCCCTTTCCCTTTGGTAACTGTTAGTCCATCCTTGGGTTCTGTGAGTCTGCTGCTGTTTTGTTCCTTCAGTTTTTCCTTTGTTCTTATATTCCACAGATGAGTGGAATCATTTGATACTTGTCTTTCTCCACCTGGCTTGTTTCACTGTGCATAACACCCTCTAGCTCCATCCACGTTGTTGCAAATGGTAGGATTTGTTTTCTTCTTATGGCTGAATAATATTCCATTGTGTATATGTACCACATCTTCTTTATCCATTCATCTACTGATGGACACTTAGGTTGCTTCCATTTCTTGGCTATTGTAAATAGTGCTGTGATAAACATAGGGGTGCATATGTCTTTTTGAAACTGGGCTGCTGCATCTTAGGGTAAATTCCTAGGAGTGGAATTCCTGGGTCAAATGGTATTTCTATTTTGAGTTTTTTGAGGAACCTCCATACTGCTTTCCACAGTGGTTGAACTAATTTGCATTCCCACCAGCAGTGTAGGAGGGTTCCCTTTTCTCCACATCCTCGCCAGCATTTGTTGTGTCTTTTGGATGTTGGCCATCCTAACTGGTGTGAGGTGATACCTCATTGTGGTTTTAATTTGCATTTCTCTGATGATTAGCGATGTGGAGCATCTTTTCATGTGCCTGTTGGCAATCTGAATTTCTTCTTTGGAGAAGTGTCTGTTCAGATCCACTGCCCATTTTTTAATTGGGTTATTTGCTTTTTGTTTGTTGAGGTGTGTGAGCTATTTATATATTTTGGATGTCA
This sequence comes from Phataginus tricuspis, assembly GCA_029783875.1. NCBI lineage: Eukaryota > Metazoa > Chordata > Mammalia > Pholidota > Manidae > Phataginus > Phataginus tricuspis. The sequence goes on along the minus strand of JAQQAC010004253.1, from coordinate 5,022,732 downwards.
ACCCCTTATTGGACATGTCATTTATGAATATATTCTCCCATACTGTAGGATGTCTTTTTGTTCTACTGATGGTGTCCTTTGCTGTACAGAAGCTTTTTAGTTTGATATAGTCCCACTTGTTCATTTTTTGCTTTTCTTTCCCTTGCCCAGGTAGATATGCTCATGAAGAAATTGCTCATGTTTATGTCCAAGAGATTTTTGCCTATATTTTTTTCTAAGAGTTTTATGGTTTCATGACTTACATTCAGGTCTTTGATCCATTTTGAGTTTACTTTTGTGTATGAGGTTAGACAGTAATCCAGTTTCATTCTCTGGCATGTAGCTGTCCAGTTTTGCCAACACCAGCTGTTGAAGAGGCTGTCATTTCCCCATTGTATATCCATGGCTCCTTTATCAGATATTAATTGACCATATATGCTTGGGTTTACATCTGGGCTCTCTATTGTGTTCCACTGGTCTATGTGTCTGTTTTTGTGGTAATACCAAATTGTCTTGATTACTGTGGCTTTGTAGTAGAGCTTGAAGTCAGGGAGCATAATTCTCCCTGTTTTGTTCTTCCTTCTCAGGATTGCTTTGGGTATTTGGGGTCATTTGTGGTTCCATATGAATTTTAGAACTATTTGCTCTAGTTCATTGAAAAATGCTGTAGGTATTTTGATAGGGATTGCATTGATTCTGTAGGTTGCTTTAGGCAGGATGGCCATTTTGACAATATTATTTCTTCCTAGCCAAGAGCATGGAATGAATTTCCATTTATTAGTGTGCTCTTTAATTTCTCTTAAGAGTGTCTTCTAGTTTTCAGAGTATAGGTCTTTCACTTCCTTGGTTAGGTTTATTCCCAGGTATTTTATTATTTTTGACGCAATTGTGAATGGAATTGTTTTCCCGACTTCTCTTTCTGCTAGTTCACCGTTAGTGTATAGGAATGCAACAGATTTCTGTGTATTAATTTTGCATCCCACAACTTTGCTAAATTCAGATATTAAATCTAGTAGTTTTGGAGTGGATTCTTTAGGGTTTTTTATGTACAATATCATGTCATCTGCAAACAGGGACAGTTTAACTTCTTTCTTGCCAATCTGGATGCCTTTTATTTCTTTGTGTTGTCTGATTGTTGTGGCTAGGACCTCTAGAACTTTGCTGAATAAAAGAGGGGAGAGTGGGCATCCTTGTCTTGTTCCCAATCTTAAAGGAAAAGATTTCAGCTTCTCGCTGTTAAGTATAATGTTGGCTGTGGGTTTGTCATATATGGCCTTTATTATGTTGAGGTACTTCCCCTGTATACGAATTTGTTGAGAATTTTTATCATGAATGGTTGTTGAATTTTGTCAAATGCTTTTTCAGCATCTATGGAGATGATCATGTGGTTTTTGTCCTTCTTTCTGTTGATGGAGTGGATGATGTCGATGGACTTTCGAATGTTGTACTATCCTTGCATCCGTGGGATGGATCCCACTTGATCATCATAGATGATCTTTTTGATGAATTTTTGATTTTGGTTTGCTAATATTTTGTTGAGTATTTTTGCATCTATGTTCATCAGGGATGTTGGTCTGTAATTTTCTTTTTTTGTGGTGTCTTTGCCTGGTTTTGGTATTAGAGTGATGTTGGTCTCGTAGAATGAGTTTGGGAGTATTCCCTCCTCTTTTACTTTTTGGAAAACATTAAGAAGGATGGGTATTAGGTCTTCACTAAATGTTTGATAATATTCAGCAATGAAACCATATGGTCCAGGAGTTTTGTTCTTAGGTAGTTTTTTGATTACCAATTCAATTTCTTTGCTGGTAATTGGTCTATTCAGATTTTCTGTTTCTTCCTGGGTCAGCCTTGGAAGGTTGTATTTTCTAGGAAGTTGTCCATTTCTTCTAGGTTATCCAGTTAGTTACCATGTAATTTTTCATAGTATTCTCTCATAATTGTTTGTATTTCTGTGGTGTCCGTAGTGATTTTTCCATTCTCATTTCTTTCTGTTTATGTGTGTAGACTCTTTTTTTCTTGATAAGTCTGGCTAGGGGTTTATCTATTTTGTTTATTTTCTCAAAGAGCCAGCTCCTGCTTTCATTGATTCTTTCTATTGTTTTATTCTTCTCTTTATTTATTTATTCTCTAATCTTTATTATGTCCCTCCTTCTACTGACTTTGGGCCTCATTTGTTCTTTCTTTTCTAGTTTCATTAATTTTGAGTTTAGTCTCTTCTTTTGGGATTGTTCTTCTTTCCTGAGGTAGGCCTCTATTGCAATATATTTCCCTCTTGGCACGGCCTTCACTGCATCCCTCAGATTTTGTGATGTTGAATTATTGTTGTCATTTGTCTCCATATATTGGTTGATCTCAGTTTTTATTTGGTCATTGATCCATTGATTATTTAGGAGCATGTTACTAAGCCTCCATGTGTTTGTGGGTTTTTTCATTTTCTTTGTGTAATTTATTTCTAATTTTATACCTTTGTGATCTGAGAAGCTGGTTGGTAGAAATTCAATCTTTTTGAATTTACTGAGGTTCTTTTTGTGGCCTAGTGACTGATCTGTTCTTGAAAATGTTCCATGTGCACTTGAGAAGGATGTGTATCCTGTTGCTTTTGGATGGAGTGTTCTGTAGATGTCCCTTAGGTACATCTGTTCTAATATGTTGTTCAGTGCCTCTGTCTACTTATTTTCTGTCTGGTTGATCTGTCCTTTGGAGTGAGTGGCGTGTTGAAGTCTCCTAAAATGAATGCATTGCATTCTATTTCCCCCTTTAATTCTGTTAGTATTTGTTTCACATGTGTAGATGATCCTGTGTTGGGTGCATAGATATTTATAATAGTTATATCCTCTTGTTGGGCTGACCCTTTCATCATTATATAATGTCCTTCTTTGTCTCTTGTGACTTTCTTTGTTTTGAAGTCTGTTTTGTCTGATACAAGTACTACAAGTCCTGCTTTTTTCTCACTATTAGTTGCATGAAATATCTTTTTCCATCCCTTCACTTTCAGTCTGTGTATGTCTTTCGGTTTGAAGTGAGTCTCTTGTAGGCAGCATATAGATGGGTCTTGTTTTTTTATCCATTAAGTGACTCTATGTCTTTTGATTGGTGCATTCAGACCATTTACATTTAGGGTGATTATCGATAGGTATGTACTTATTGCCATTGCAGGCTTTGGATTCGTGGTTACGAAAGGTTCAAGGGTAATTCCCTTACTATCTAACAGTCTAATTTAACTCACTTCGTATGTTATTACAAACACAACCTGAAGGTTCTCTTTTTTTTTCTCCTTTTTCTTCCTTCTCCGTTCTTTGTATATTATGAATCATATTCTGTACTCTTTGTCTATCCCTTGGGTGACATCTATTTAGCCTTAGGAATACTGCCATCAATAGGAGTCCCTCCAAAATGCACTGTAGAGGTGGTTTGTGGGAGGTAAATTCTTTCAGCTTTTGTTTATCTGAAAATTGTTTAATCCCTCCTTCAAATTTAAATGATTACTTTGCTGGGTAGAGTATTCTTGGTTCAAGGCCCTTCTGCTTCATTGCATTAAATATATCATGCCACTCCCTTATGGCCTGTAAGGTTTCTGTTGAGACGTCTAGTGATAACCTGATGGGTTTTCCTCTGTATGTGATCTTTTTTCTCTCTCTAGCTGCTTTTTAAAGTCTGTCTTTATCCTTGATCTTTGCCATTTTAATTATTATATGTCTTGATGTTGCCTTCCTTGGGTCCCTTGTGTTGGGAGATCTGTGCACCTCCATGGCCTGAGAGACTATCTCCTTTTCCAGATTGGGGAAGTTTTCAGCAATTACCTCCTCAATGACACTTTCTATCCCTTTTTCTCTCTCTCTTCTTCTGGTACCCCTATAATGCGAATGTTGTTCCGTTTGGATTGGTCACACAGTTCTCTCAATATTCTTTCATTCTTAGAGATTCTTTTTTTCTTTGTGTGCCTCAGCTTCTTTGTATTCCTCTTATCTAATTTCTATTCCATTTTCTGTCTCTTCTACTACATCTAATCTGCTTTTAAATCCCTCCATTATATGTTTCATTTCCAATGTGGAATTTCTTAATGATTGAATCTCCAACTTTAATTCGTTTCTGAGTTCTTGAATATTTTTCTGTAGCTCCATTAGTGTATTTATAATTTTTTTTTTGAACTCTCTTTCAGGAAAGTTGGTGAGTTCAGTTTCATTTGGCCCTTTTTCTGGGGTTTGTGAGATTTTGGTCTGAACCATGTTCTTTTGACGGTTCATATTTCTGTGTGGTGCCCACTAGTGCGCAGATACTCCAGTCTCTGGAGCTGCTCAGTCCCTAGGGTGAGGTTGGACGTCGTAGGGGAGCGGAGCTGCTGCCCTGTTTCGTGAGGTCTGCTCTGTTTGTGAGGTGTGTATGCAGTCTTGTTCAGCCTCCTTTCTTGTTGCTGTTTTAGGGTAGTTGTATTAATTAACTATGTTTTTGTACTATTTGTGGTTTTGGGAGGAGTTCTCCATGTCACTTCTCACGCCGCCATCTTGAATCCTGTCTCTTTGCTTTTTACAACGTGGAATCTAATTTAACCAGTTTTCAAATAATTCTGAGCATTGAATGTTTAACACAGTTTTAATTTTAGTGTACATTTCTTTGACATTGTTCATAGCTTCTTCTCACATACTTTAACCATAGCTCAGAGGGAAAGCCTTGGTCTCCCAGACCTGTTATCTGTGTCAGCTAATCTGAGACATGGTGATGGGGTGTCCATATACGGTAATGTCTCAGTTACGTAGCTGCTTGGTCCTTTGTAAGCCTAATTTTCTTTTCCATCTTGTAGCTCTAGCAGTTAGTTTTTAGGACTCCCTGAAGGCTCTTGAGATGGCAAAAACAATGTATTCATTTTTTCTTAGTTAGATTTTTGGTTTTAAATTTGAAAGATCATACAAGTGGTAATTGGGTTCACAAAATATTTATTCATTCAGAATTTTTCTGTCTCATGTTTATTATTTTCCCGTTGAGTGCCTTTGCTGCTAGAGATAGTAATTCATTCATTCAGGAAATCGTGTGTGAGCGATAGCTCCTCTAATGAAATGGGAGGAGCTAGGGGTTTGGAGCAGAGATGTGGCAGGAGAACAGTAAAGGCTTGCATTACACGACGTGGTAGACCTGGCCAGGCATCTCTGCGTGCATCACCAGATGGTGGCGTGGCTCTTTTTGAGTTGCCCACTACTCAGTGATCTGGGTATAAAAGTAAACATGGCAGACAGATTCATTCAGGATTGAGGTTTGTTTTTTGAGCATAGTGAAAGGATAAGAAGACTAGAAATTAAAGTTCTGGAGCCAGGAAGTAATTGAAGTCATGGAGTATGAGATAAAATCTAGTGAAGAAAGGGAATAGTGATATTGGAAGAAAATATTGGAAATGTGGTTCCAAAGATATCAAGGAGTTTGAAAAGCAGGTTTGATTCGGATACAGGAATGTGAAAACAGAATTAGGGAGATTTGATTTTGGAGGAAACAAAGAGCACTTTTCTTTTCTACATGTAGGTATGGGACCAACTGATAGGAAAATCCAGAACTGATTTAGTTGAGAATCAGAATATCAGCTATGTTTCTAGTAGAGCTGTTTGAAGTGGTTTTGCTAATACTCCACCTCTCTTTCCAACATGCTTTCACAATCTCTGGATAACTGGAGACTTCCCTAGTACATAGGGAAGGGAATTTTTATTGGGTCCCCAAACGATTTATTCAGAATTTTTCTGTCCCATGTTTTTGCCTGTTGAGTGAGTGTCTTTGCTGCTGGAGGCAAGGTAGCAGAAAAGGGAGCTCTTCTTAACAATGAAAGGCAGAGCAGAGAGGAGAGAAGGGATAAAGCAATTCTGCCCTTTCCCCCAAACTCACAAATCAGATAATGCTATGCTTTCATCCCAAGAGAAGAGGAAAGTAAAGGGGCAGAAGTGTAGGGAGTGTTGTTCTAATAGAAGTTCTTCCACACGGAAGCCATGGAACTGGGATAACGTGGAAGGGGAGATTGTGATGCATAGTGGGATTTTTACATTTAACATCAGATTTATAGGTAATTCATTAAAAATTCTTGAGAGACTCATGTTTTCACTAAATTAATACTGTTCATTTTGTCATAGGCTTCAACCCATGAGCAAAAAGAAAGGGTCAGATACTTTCATGATGATGATCTCAGCCTAAATGATTTAGTCAAGAATGAAAAGATGGAAACAGCAGAAAATCAAAATAAACTTTTTATGAGAATGACATCTAAGGTAAGATATATTCCTGGGATTCCTTTGAATTTTGAGAAGCTGGTTACTCATTCTAGCAATGATCTCTTTTTCAGAGAGAACTGTTTCTTTCTAATCTTGCTTTGTTTTATTAAATTAAATCCTTTGTAAGACATATTAGGAACATGCATTTGGAATTGATTTGATTGGGAAACGTGCATTTGGGATTTCAGTTCGTTTTTTAAGTAGGGACTCTGTTTAATTTTTAATGTATCCCATGAAATGTTAATTATATATGTGATCTACCATTTAAAGGAAAGTTTAGGGCCAGACTTTAGTGTTGACAGCGAGCTGCTAGTTAGATTACCACTCCAGTTCTTCATAATTAGGCTACAAGGAGTGTATTTAAAGTAATAATTTATGGATTATACAGAAGGCATATTGGAATAATCATAAGTTTATGTGAAAACTTTGTATTTCATAAGAAAATGTATATTCATACATCATTGTGGGTAGTTGGGCGAATTTTTGTTTCAAATAACATTCGTCACAGTCCTTTCTACTGCAGTCCCTTCCAAAACACCACCATTAACATTTTTTATAAAAGAGATATATTTAAACTTAGCTCCATAACTAGGGTTTGATCCCACTGGAATAATTCAGCTCACTACCTGTTCTTGCAGATAAAGTTTTATTGGAACACAACAATTTTTTTATATATTGCCTAAGGCTGTTTTTGCTCTATAATGGCCAAGTTGAATACTTGTGACAGAGATTTTATAGCTCACAAAGCTGCAAATATTTACTGTTTTTACAGAAAAAATTTGCCCATCTCTGCTTTATGATACCAGTGGTTGCTTTTTGGTGGGAGGAGTTTGAACTAGGTAGGTAGGAGAGAGATATTTTACTCTATACCTTTTCAGACTTCTTTTTTAAACTATGTTAATATATTACCAGGTGAAAAAATTAACTTAATGAAAACTAGAATAAGGGTGAGTAGCCAAGTTATCTGTGTGTTTTGTCAATTGGGGGGAGGGGCTAATTGAAATGGTCATTTTCCCATCACAAGTATTGTATGAGATCTTTAAATTTAGCCCATTAGGATATTACTTCTCTTTATTTTGGGGGAAATGCTAGAAACCTCCTAGGGTCTGGAGATTGAATATAGAAGGAAGGACATATTTTTATGAAAGTTTCCTTCTCAGAAATGGAACAGACCACGTTATGTGAAAATCTGAATTAAATACAGTTTTAGTAATCTTATAGTCCATTCAAATTTATACACAAGGAAAAAAAAACCTTGTAAAAAGATGTAATACTCATTTGTTAATTTAAGAGTTGTTTATTGAACGCCTAGTTTTTTGCTGGATAACATTCTAGGTGCAGAGTGTAGAGAAGTGATCAAGTCATAGTTCTCTCCCTCAAAGAGCTTACATTTCTAGTGGATGGGCCAGAAAATGAACAAAAGACATTTTTAAAATATTACATGACAAATAATATGTTACAAAATAGGAAATATTTTTGTAGGGAATAAAGCAAAATAGGAGGAGATAAGGTGTTTTTTTTTTTCAGTAGAGTGTTCTTTTAAAGGAAGGCCTCTTTAAAGGTAATGTTTCAGCTGACTCTGAACAAGGTGAGGGAGTGGCCCACGTGAGTATCTGGGGGAAGAATGTTCATACGGAAGAAACAGCAAATGCAAAAGTTCTGAAGCAGAGATAACCTTAAAGAGAACTGAAAGCAATTTGACTGGGAATGAAAGGAGAAAGGAAAAGAGAAGTGGAAGATGCAATGGGAGACATAGGGTCAGATCATGCAAGGTTTTGCAGGCCATGATGTGGGAACTTCTGTTTATGTTTTAAATGATTTGAACCCATTTGAAGGTTTTTAGTAAGTCAGTGTTGTGATTTGCTTTATGTTTTGTAATTTCCCACAGTTCTTGTATATTCTGTTCTGGGTTTTTTGGTCTTGTTTCTTTCTCTTTTTCCATTGTGGACGTTTCTGTTGTCATATCCTCAAACTCAGAGTCTTTCCTCATCTGTGTTCATTCTATTAGTAAACCCATCAAAGACATTGTTCTTTTCTGGTGTAGTGTTTTTGATCTCTTGCATTTCTTTTTGGTTCTTAGAATTTCCATCTGTTTGTTCTTGGGAATCCTGTGCCCTGGACTGTGAACTTCACCAGTACTTCTCAGTTTTTTCCCTGCTTAGTTTGGTTAGGCTAGAGGGGGCTGGAGTTGGGTGTTTCCCTTCCTTTAGGTAAGTTAGGCTCTTGCAAAACCCCAACACGTTAAGCTCTTGTAAAATAGCTTGTACTACGGGTGGGCCTTGTTAAGAAAAACAGAACGCTCTGGTGTATGTCAAAATAGTTCCTTTTTACCTGCTGCTGCTGGAAGCAGGAGAGGATTTTTCTTTCTGATCTTTCCTATGAGGATGTGGTTAGAGCTCTTAGAGGTAATACTCTTATGTAAAAGTATGTGCTCTCCCGAACCCCACGGTATGACTGTGTACCCCTGGAGTTTTTAACTCTAAGACTTGTCTACACTGAGCCTTCAATAATTTGTTATAGATTAGGTTTTCCTGCCATGACACTGGTTCCCAGGGAGCCACTGGTTTCTGCACAGATAGATTATGATCTTCTGAACCCACCTGTCTGATTTTGGCATCATCACTTTCCTGAAGGACTTAAGAAGAATTGTTGATTTTTCAGTTTTTCAGCTTTGCAGTTCTTGTTGGGACAGAGTGGTGACCTCTGAGCCCTTTAAATGCCAAATGGGACACAGATGGTTTATGTTTTGAAAAGATTTCTTGAAGCTCTTTTGAGAAGGTGATATAAAGAGGTAAGAGTGATCACTTAGGAGGGCATTGCATTCGTTCCTTGGATCAGGATGGTAAACTGGTGAGAAGCGTTAGGATTTGGGGCAATGCTGATGCCATTTATTGAAATACAAAAACTTGCAGGGGGACAAATTTCGCAGAAGGTGGGAGGTTAAGAATACTATTTTGGACATATAAAGTGTGAAATGCTCACTAGACATTCACATTGTGGTGTGGAGTTACTGTTTATGAGGCCCTGGGTAGATGTTCTCCCATATAGATTTGGGTGTTGTTAACATTTAAATGTATTTAAAGACAATGGATTTAAGAAATTATTAGTGAGGATTTCTGAGGACTGAGCCCTTGGAGAACTGTATGGAAAAGGACAAAAAGGATTCAACAAATCAGGTTGAGAAGGTATAGCTAGTGAGGTAGAAGGAAAACTGAGGATGGGTTTCAGAAGCCAGAGACAGGAAGGGAGTTGTGAATAACATTGTCAGCTGCTTCTGAGAGGTTAAGATCTTGGAAGATTTGGCATTGTGGAGGTTTCTGGGGACTTTGATAAGTGTTGTTGTCTTGGTATGTGAAGGAGAAAAGCCTGATTACAGTGGATCAAGAGGGAATCTGAGAACAGTTAGTGGAGTGATGGCCTTTAAAAGGAGCTGGTTACTGGGTATCAGGACAGGAGGGAAGGTGGAGTATTAGGTTGCAGATGCAGGTAGGATCATAAATTTGGTGGTGGAAAAATGAACGTTTTCTTCCTATTTCTTCTATTAGTGTATAAAAATACTAGGGGTATCAGCTGTGAAGATAGTGTGACATGGTCTTTGAGAGAACTGGTGAGTGAAATAAAGTAGGGTAATCAGGCAGTGTTGAAGGTCCATCAAAGGTTTATGGTTATATATTAAAGTAAAATACGTCATGTTGTTTGTGTATCTTTCTTCTACCATATTTGGATAAGGACTTGTTTTATTGAATCACAATACAATGATTATGACTTGTTTTGTATTTTTCATATTTTACCACCATTGCTTATTGCTTTAAGGGTACAAATAATAGAGCATGTTTATAATGTGTTTTTCTTCTGTTTATATATTATGAGATCTTTTAGTAATATTGTGTAGGAATTGTTTTTAGTATTAGCTGATTTGGAAATAATTATGATTGAAGATACTTGTCTAGTTTCCCTGAATATTTTAAATCTTTGAGTTTTTTTTTAATTCAAGTTTACTAAGCTAGAACATTGTAAAATATTATAAAAATTTATTAATGGGATGCCACCAAAATGGCAGAGCAAGAGACCTCAGCGTCCATCCGCCCAGTGAAGATCAATTATTAGGTAGCTATCCATGAAAAAAAACCAGCTCTGGAAGAACTCTGGAGTCTACTTAACCAACTTGAGCAATTTAGGGAGCAAAAATCTTGAAAATGATTGCACAAAAATGGAAGGAAAACAGCTTAATTTTGCCTGGGTCATTCTGTCCCCCAAGCTGGCATTGCTCTCAGTGCCAGGAGGCAAATCTCCAGCAAGAAAGAGTTCCCTTTACAGGGAAAAGAAGAGCAGGTGAATGACCAGCTTCCCTAACATTTTGTGGCACCACATAAGGTCCCTCTTCAGTTTCATCCCACCCAGAAACCAGCAAAGCTGAGACATAAAGAGACAGCTAGGAACAAGGAAGAAAAGCCGAGTGTACCATCAGCAGCCACAGAGTGGCATGATCATGATTCCCAGTGATCTGCCTTGCAGGTAAACTAAGCAACATTCGCCACTGAAGAAACCAATGGCTAGAATAGCTGCTATGGAACTCTTATAGATTTCACCGGCCTTCACCTCACAGGTATTGGTGTTTGCTGCCACCAGCTGCCTGAGTCCATTCCTGCTCCTTATCTCACCTTTATCTGATAGCCCCTGAAGCCTGGAAACTGCACCATCAGCTAGCTAGGCCTCTGCAGCTATGTGACTGTAAGATGCCAGGCTAGACACCTATGGCTGAATGCCACTATTATGTTTGTGCTCAGGGCTAGCCCCTCTAGACCACGTGCATGCTGCCAACCTGCCAACCTGTCACCAGCCCTTACTTCTGTGCACATGGCCTGGGGAAGACTGTAGCCTCAGGAAGCATGCCAACAGCCAAGGTCCCTGCAACTGCTTCTGGGCCCAAAACAGGCCCTGACTTCTGTCATTGGCCTGTATCACTGTAACTTACGCCTAGCCCCGCTGGCTTGCACCTGTACTCCTCTGCTCCAACCCCCATCACTGGCATCCACTGTCTTGCACTGTGGTGAGATACAGCAGCCATGGTAGTGCATGCCCACAGCCAGGACCCTGCAGTTGCCAGTGCACCTTTGTTGACTCCAGCCCTTTCTGCCTGTCCTGATCCCCACCACTACACATGTGATTGCAGCCAGCCCTGGCCACTACACAGTCACCTGCAGCTGGACCCTGCATCCTTGTATGTGCACACCACTGGCTTTGGCCACTATTATTGCTTGCCATGGTCCCTAGCTGTTGAACTTGGAGGAACTGCTGAGGACCTCAACAACCTTTACAGCTGCTGTGTGCCCCCTGCAGTTCCTACAAAGGAATCTGCAGTTGATGCTTTCTACCCCAATGGCTTGAGCTGATGAGTCACCACATTCCCCCAGATCCAGTGCTGCCACATGCCCTCACCCTTGGTGCCCTGCACCTTCAGACCCAGTGTCACTGCTTGTTCCAGCACACCCACACCTGCAAGTGAATTTTCCCTTACCAAAGTTAGTCCATAAAGTCTGCAAGAGGTGACTGCTTGTTCAGATGTGCAGACAACTATGCAAATTGTATGATCTTGAAGAATCAGGGAATACAGTAAATATTAAAGATTTATTGGCTCCAAAGTAAAGGAGAGAGAGGAAATACCTGGCAAAGAATTCAAAATAATTGCTCCAAAGATGTTCAGAGAGCTATAGGAGAACACAGATAAACAATTCAACAATATCAGGAAAATGATGCAAGAACAAAAGATGAAGTTCAACAAAGATACAGAGAGCATAAAAAAAAATAGAGTGCTTCAGCATCAGATCAGATCAAGCAGAAGAAAGGATCAATGAGGTCAAAGATAGATCATTTGAAAATATTCACTAAGAGGAGCAAAAAGAAAAAGAATGAAAAGAAATGGAGAAAGCCTGTGGGTCTTACGGGACACCATTAACCAAAATAATGTATGCATCGGTGGGGTCCCAAAGGAGAAGAGAGGGGAAAAGGAGCAGAAAGCTTATTTAAAGAAATAATGGCTGAGAATTTCCTAAACCTGGGGAAAGACTTGGACAGCCACATTCATGAAGCTTATAGGTAATCCCCAAATTTCAATCAAAAACGATCTTTTCTATGGTACAGTATAATAAAACCTAATGTCAAAGAAAAACAGAATTTTAAAAGTCACAGAGAATAAACAAATCTCACATATGGGAACCCCCTACCTGTTTCCAGTGGATTTTTCATCAGGGACCTTTCGGGTCAGGAGTGAATGGGATGATACGTTCAAAGTGCTGAAAGAAAGTAAGTACCAACTGAGAATACTTTACCCAGCAAAGCTGTCCTTCATAAATGAATGTGAGATAAAAGTTTTCCTAAGCAAATGAAACCTGAGGGAGTTCATCAACACTAGATGTGCCTTACAAGGGATGCTGAAAGGACTTCTTAAGGATGAAATGAAAGGGCACTAGTAACATGATAACATATAAAAATATTCAACACACTAATAAAGGTAAATATATCGTCATATTCAAAGTACTCTAATAGTGTAATTTCGTGGTGGTAACCATTTTAATCTAGTGTAACAGTTGAAAGACAAATGTATTAATACTTATAGCTACAATAATTTAATAGATACACAATATAGAAAGTAAAGTGTGACATCAGAAACATAAAATATGGTGGTTGTGGGAATAAAAGGGTAGAATTTTTCTGTGAGATAGGAGGTAGGTTATCAGCTTAAAAGAAGACTGTTGTATATATAAGAGGTTCCAAGTAAGCCATAAAACAAAAACCTATAGAAGATACACCCAAAGAGAAGGGATTCAAACCATACCACTATAGAAAATCATGAATTCACAAAAGAAGACAGCAAGAGAGGAAGAAACAAAGAAGAGTTACCAAACAGCCAGAAACCATAAACCAGATAGTGATGGTAAGGCCTTAGTCCTTACCTATCAATAATTACTTAAATGTAATAGATTAAATGCTCCAGTGAAGGTGTAGAGTGGCTGAGTGAATAAACAAAAAAGACTTAACTATATGCTTCCTACAAGAAACTCACTTCAACTTTAAGGACGTAATATAGGCTCAAAGTGAAGGCACAGAAAAATATTCCATGCAAATAGAAATGAAAAGAAGCAGAGATAGCTATACTTATATCAGATAAAACAGGCTTGAAGTCAAAAACTGTAACTAGAACAAATAAGGCCATTATATAATGATAAAGGAGTCAACATCAAGAGGAAAGAGTGATTGTAAACATATATGCACCCAATGTCAGATCACCCAAATGTATTAAGCAAATACTAAGACATCTGACAAGTGATAGGCAATAGTGCAGTAATGCTAGAGGACTTCAGGGTCTGACTTTCTTCAATGGACACATCATCCAGACAGAAAAGCAATAAGGAAACATTGGGCTTTAGGAGGAAGGAATAAGGAGGAATAAAGAAACAATGATACTTTAGACTAAATGGACCTAACAGACATACAGAACATTCCACCCAACATCAACAGAATATATATTCTTCTCAAGCGCACATGGGACATTGTCCAGGAATAGATCATATGTTAGGTCACAAAATAAGTCTTGTAAGAAATTGAAAAAGTTGAAAATCATACCAAATATCTTCTGAGGCCACAGTTGTATGAAATTAGAAATCGTAAGAGGGAAACTAGAAAATTCACAAATATGTGGAAATGAAACAACATACTTCTGAACCATCAATCAAGAATCTAAAAATATACTGAAAAAGACAGAAAATCAAGACACAACATACCAAACTATGGGATGTAGCAAAAGCAGTCCTGAGAGGGGAATTTATAGCAATAAACACCTACATGTGGAAAAAACAAAGATCACAAATAAACAACCAACTTTACACACACAGAACTAGAAAAAGAACAACCTAAGCACAAAGTTAGCAAAAGGAAGGAGATAACAGAGAGAAGACCAGAAATAAAAGAAATAGAGAATGAAAAAATGAAAGAAAAAATCAATGAAATTAAGAGTTGGTTTTTAGGAACAAAATTGACAAACCTCTTAGCTAGACTTACCAAGAAAAAAGAGGACTCAAATAAAATTATAAATGGAAGAGGAGACTTTACAACTGATATCACAGAAATACAAAAGATCATACTACTGTAAATAATTATATGCCAACAAATTGGACAGCCTAGTTGAAATGGATGAATTTCTAGAAATATACCACCTACCATGTCTGAATCATGAAGAAATAGAAAATCTGAACACACCAATAACAAGTAAGGAGATTGAGTAATCCAAACATACCCAACAAAGAAAAGACAGGTCTTTTACCTCCTTGGTTAGATTTATTCCTGGGTATTTTGTTATTTTTGATGCAGTTGTAAATGGGATTGTTTTCTTAATTTCTCCTTCAGCTACTTTGTTGTTTGTATATAGAAATGCAGTAACTTCTATATACTGTTTTGTATTCTGAAACTTTGTTGGACTCATACATTCTGCTAGTTTTGTGGTGCTGTCTTTAGGGCTATCAATCTATATATATTATTCGTCTGCAAATAGTGACAATTTTATATTTATTATTAAAGGTCTTTCCCATTTTATTGTTAATATTCACCAGTTTTTCCAAATGAATATAATTTTATTTTTCTCACTACATTTATTTCTCTGCTCCTTTTTGTAGGAAAAAAATAAAGTTTTTAAAACAAAATGTGATAATCACTTTTATATTTACCCCAAGTAGAATTATTTTAAGGATCCCATATTATGTTAGCTGGACACAGTATTAACGCCTCATTCCAACTAGTGCAGTCACTATCTGTCAACATAGAGTGATGTTACAGAACCAATGACTATAGTCTCCGTGCTACGCTTCCATCCCAGCTTATATTATGATTGAGGAATTTTTGTGCCTCTTTGTTGCCCTCACTGTCCCCACCTACCCACTGCTATGCCTCTGCTATGGTAACCACCATTCACTTCTCAGTGTTTCTGAGTATACTTCTCTTTTGTTCATTTTGTATCATTTTGTTTTTTATATCCCACAAATAAGTGAAATCATGTGGTATTTATATTTCTCTGCCTGGCTTAATTCACTGATCATAATACCTTCTATGGCAAGCCATGTTGTTGCAAATGGCTGAATTTCTTTTTTTTAAAGGCTGAATAATATTCCACTGTGTATATGTACCACATCCTCTTTTCATCTATTGATGGACACTTAGCTTGGTTCCATATCTTGGTTATTGTAAATAACGTGGTAATAAACATAGGGGTGCATATATCTTTTCAAATAAGGGATTTTTGTGTTTTGGGGGTTAATTTCTAGAAGTGGAATTACTGGGTCATATGGTATTTCTATTTTTAGTCTTCTTTGTACCCTCCATACTGCTTTCCATAGTGGCTGCACCAAGTGACACTCCCACCAACATCCACATGGCCAATATTTGTTATTTTTTTGTCTCTTGGATAGTGGCCATTCTAACTGGTGTGAAGTGATAACTCATTGTGGTTTTGATTTGCATTTTCCTGATGATTAGGAATGTAGAGCATCTTTTCAGGTGCCTGTTTGGCCATCTGTGTTTCTTCTGTGGAAAAATGTCTGTTGAGGTCCTCTGCCCATTTTTTAATCAGGTTGTTTTTATGGTGTTGAGGCTTATGAGTTGTTTATATATTTTGGATGTTAAACCCTTATCAAATAAACTGTTTTTTGAATATGTTTTTCTATACTGTAGGCTACCTTTTTGTTCTGCTGATAGTGTCCTTTGCTGTACAGAATCTTTTTAATTGATGTAGTCCTACTTGTTCATTTTTTATTTTGTTTCCCTTGCCTGAGGAGATGTATCCAGGAGAATACTGCTCATGCTTATGTTGAAGAGATTTTTTTTTATGTCTTATGAAAAACATATGAATGATTTTTATGTTTTTTTTATGTCTTATGAAAAACATGAGTTTTATAAAGTCTTATATTTAGGACTTTAATCCATTTCAAATTTATGTTTGTGTATGGAATTAGACAATAATCCAGTTTCATTCTCTTGCATGTAGCTGTCCAGTTTTGCCAACAGCAGTTATTGAAGGGTCTGTCTTTTCCCCATTGTATTTTCATGACTCTTTTATTGTATATTAATTGACCATATATGCATGCATTTATATCTGGGCCCTCTATTCTGTTCCATTGATCTTTGGGTGTGTTCTTGTGCCAGTACCATATTGTTTTGATTACTGTATCTTTGTGATATACTCTGAAGTCAGGGCCCATAATAGCCCCAGCTTTGTTTTTCTTTCTCAGGATTGCTTTGGCTACTTGGGGTCTTTTGTGGTTTCATATGGATTTTAGGATTATTTGCTCCGGTTCATTGAAAAAAGATGTTAATATTTTGATAGGGATTGCATTGAATCTATAAAATCCTTTGGGCAGGATGACCATTTTGACAGTATTCATTGTTCCTATCCATTAGCATGGGATAGATTTCCATTTATTTGTGTCTTCTTTCATTTCTCTCATGAATGCCCTATAGTTTTTCAGAGTATAGGTCTTTTCATCTCCTTGGTTAGGTTTATTCCTAGGTACTCTTTCTGATTCAATTGTAAATGGAATTGTTTTCTTAATTTCTCTTTCTGTTAGTTTGCTGTTAGTATTTATGAACTCAGCATATTTCTGTGTATTAATTAATCTGCAACTTTGCTGAATCCAGTTATTAGTTCTAATAGTTTTTTGGTGGAGTCTTTAGGGTTTTCTATGATAATATCCTGTCATCTGCAAATAGTAACAGTTTAATTTCTTTCTTACCAACTTGGATGCCTTTTATCTCATTATCTTGTGTGCCTGTGGCTAGAACTTCCAGTTCCATGTTGAATAAAGTAGTGAGAGTGGGTATCCCTGTCTTATTCCTGATCTTAGGAGAAGCTTTTAGCTTTTCACCATTGAGTATGGTGTTAGCTGTGGGTTTCTCGTATATGGCCTTTGTTATGTTGAGGTATGTTCCCCTGTGCCCATTTTGTTAATGGTTTTTATCATAAATGGATGTTGAATTTTGTCAAATGATTTTTCAGCATCTGTTGTGATCATGTGGTTTTTATCCTTTATTAATACAGTGTATCACATTGATTTATGAATATTGTACCATCCTTGTATCACTGGAATAAATTCCACGTGGTTGTGATGGATGACTTTTGATGTATTTTTAAATTTGGTTTGCTAATATTTTGTTGAGGATTTTTGCATCTGATATTCATCAGGGATATTGGTCTATAATTTTCTTTTTTTTGTAGTGTGTTTGTTTGGTTTTGGTATTAGAGTGATGCTGGCCTCATAGAATATGTTTGTAATTATTCCCTCCTCCTGTTCTTTTTGGAATACTTTAAGAAGAATGGGTATTAGCTCTTTAAATGTTTGGTAGAATTCAGCTGTGAAACCATGTGGGCAAAGACTTGTTTGTTGGGAGCTTTTGATTAGCAATTCAGTATCATTACTGGCAATTTGTTTCTGTTTCTTCTGGGTCAGTCTTGGAAGGTTGTACTTTCCTAGGAATTTGTCCATTTCTTCTAGTTTGTCCAATATACTGGCATGTAATTTTTCATAAAATTCTCTAATGAAATCTTTGTATTGCTGTGTTGTCGGTTATAATAATTCCTTTTTCTTTTCTGGTTTTATTTGTGTCCTCTATCTTTTTTTCTTGATAAATCTGGATAGGGATTTATCTAATTTGTTTATCTTGTCAAAGAACCAGCTATTGGTTTCACTGATTATTTTTTCTGTTTTTTCCCTATTTTATTTATTTCTGCTCTTTTCTTTATTATGTCCCTCCTTATACTAAGTTTGGGTTTCATTTGTTCTTTTCTGGTTTCTTTAGTTGTGAGTTTAGACTGTTTATTTGGGATTGTTCTTGTTTTTTGAGGTAGGCCTGTATTGCTATGTACTTCCCTCTTAGACCCGCTTTTGTGGTAGTCCACATATTTTGGACTATTTTGGTTTTATTTTCATTTATCTACATGTATTGCTTGATTTCTTTGAATTGTTCATTGACTCACTGATTATTAGAAGCATGTTGTTTAGCCTCTATGTATTTGTGGTTTCTTTTGTTTTCTTTGTGTAATTTATTTCTAGTTTTGTACTATTGTGGTCTGAGAAGCTGCTTGATACAATTTCAATATTTTAAAATTTATTGAGGCTCTTTTTGTGGCCTACTATGTTATCAATTATTGAGAAGTTTTCATGTGCATTTGAGAAAAATGTGTATCCTGCTGCTTTTGTGTTGAATGTTCTGAAGATATCTATTAAGTCCATCTGATCTAAGGTATTGTTCAGTGCCTCTGTTTCCTTATTTATTTTCTGTCTGGATGATCTGTTGATTGATGTAAGTGGTGTGTTAAAGTCCCCAATATGATTGAGTTGCAGTCTGTTTCTCCCTTTAGTTCTGTTAGTATTTGTTTTACATATTTAGGTGCTCCTATGTTGGGTGCATAGATATTTATAATGATTATATTCTCTTGTTGGACTGACTCATCATTATGTGATGTCCTTTGGTGTCTCTTGTTGCTTTCTTTGTTTTGTAGCCTGTTTTGTCTGATACAAGTACTGCTATTCACTCCTGCTTTTTTTCTCCCTCTTATTTGCATGAAGTATCTTTTTCATCCCTTCACTTTTAGTGTATGTCTTTGGGTCTGAATGAGTCTCTTGTAGGCAGCCTATAGATGGGTCTTATTTCTTTATCCATTCTGCCACTCTGTGTCTTTTGATTGGTTCATTAAGTCCATTTACATTTAAGGTGATTATTGATAGGTATCTACTTATTGCCATTTTATTAATGTTTCCTGGTTGCTTTTGTAGTTACTCCTGTTCCTTTCTTCCTCTCTTAAACTTTTGTTATTTGATTATTTTCTTTATTGCTATGATTGGATTTCTTCTTTTATATTTTTTTGTGTATCTGTTATAGGCTTTAGGTTTATGGTTACTATAAGGTTCATAGATAGTTTACTAAATATATAACAGTCTCTATTAAATTGATGGTCGCTTTATTTCAAACACAGTCCAAAAGTACTTCTTTTTTATTCTTCTTCCTCCTCCACATTGTATGTATTAGATGTCATAATTTGCATTTTTAGCGTATCTCTTGACATATTTTGTGTATAATTGGTTTTACTACTTTTTTAAAATATCATATTTGCTTAGTAAATAATTGGTCTACTACCTTTAATGTGAGTATATTTTCACTGATGAAAAATACTTAGGCTTAGGAACATTTCCTTTTGTAGTGTACTTCTACAGAAGTACCTTTAGTGTATCCTGTAAGTCCAGTTTAGTGGTGGTGAATTCTTTTAACTTTTGTTTATCTGGAAAGTTTTAATTTCTCCTTCCGTTCTGAATGATAACCTTGCTGGGTAGAAGATTCCTGGTTGTAGGTTCTTCTATTTCATTTAATACATTAAATATTTCATACCACTCCCTTCTGGCCTGTAAAGTTTCTGCTGAGAAATCTGCTGATAGCCTCATGGGGTTTCCCTTATAGGTAACTTGTCTCTCGCTTGCTGTTTTTAAGATTCTCTCTTTATCTTTGATCTTTGCCATTTTAATTACTACATGTCTTGGTTTTGTCTTCCTGTGGTTCCTTTTGTTAGTGGTTCTCTGCGCTTCCAACACCTGGCCATCTATTTCCTTCCCCAATTGAGGTTTTTTTCAGCAATTATTTCTTCAAAGGAATTTTCTCCTCCTCTTTCTCTCTCTTCTTTTGGTACCCCATTATGTGAACATTGTTTCATTTGGAGTTGTCATACGGTTTTCTTAGCATCCTCTCATTTTTAGAAATTTTTTTCTCTCTGTTCCTCAGCTTTCCATCTCATTGTCTCCTCTTCTTGCAGCAATCTATTATTCATTCCCTCCATAGTATTTTCCATTTCAGTTACTGTATTCTTCAGCTCGAGTCGCTCTTTCTCATGTTGTCAATGTCTTTGTTGATGTTCCCACTGAGGTCATCTATTCTGTAGGTCAGTGAGCATATTTATGACTTACTTTGAGGTCTTCATGAAGATGATTGGTAATCTCTGTTTCATTTAGTTCTCTTTTGGGTGTCTTATCATGTTCTTTGTTTGGAACATATTCCTCTGCTTCCTCATTTTGTCTGGTTCTCTGTGTTTTTTCTTTTGTATTGGATAGATCAGCTCTGCCTCCTGGTCTAGAAAGTAATGGCTTCCTGAAGAAGGAGTCCTGTGGTGCCCAGAAGCTCAAGACTGTTTTCTCTCCAGCACCTGTTTCTCCTTTGTGGTGGAGCCACAGTTGTTGTTGTGGGACTGTGGGCGGGGCTGCCTTTCCGCCTGTCTGCTGGCAGTGGCTGATCTCTGTCAGCAGAGGGTGCAGCTCCCTCTGTGCACTTTGTGAAATGTGCAGTGGAGCTTCTGCCAGGATCATTGTGGGAAGGGCCACCCTCTGCCTTCCAGGAAGCAATGGTGGCACTTCTGGGCTAATGGGGTGTGCAGGTACCAGACACAGGGGAGTGTGACCTGGGGCTGGGCCACTGATGAAGAGGAAGGAGTTTTTGGAACTGGCTTCCACAGGCACCTCCCCATCTGGGCTAAGAGTGGGTTGGGAAAACCTCCCTGGAAAGTCAGGCAGCAAAGTCTGACACTGCTGGGCCTAGCCAGTTGAGCAGGCATATGCGCAGGGAAGCTCTTCAAGGCTGAGCTGCCGGCAGTTGGGCTGGCTCCCGCAAGCGCCCTGCCAGTTGGGTTGAGGGAGGGGTGGGGAAGTGCCATCCACCTGTCCTTTCATCTCCGAGAGAGCTCTGTCCAACCCCCACCTCTCTGGCACCCTCTCCACTGCTGGTAAATCTTTCAAACTGCCACCTCTGGTTGGGTCTCAGAAGGACCAGTGGAGCGTGCCTGTCCTCCTCAAGTGGCAGGAGTTGTCTGGTCTCCCTGGTGTCCAGTTCCATTAATCACCAAAGCCCCGTGCAGTGTGGACTCATGTTGCCAGAGCAGATCTCTAGGCCCAGGTGGTAGGGATTCCTGAGTGCTTATCTGCCCCTACTAGGTTCCTCTCTCTCCAGCTTGTGGACTGGGATGGGGGAATGGCTTGGGTCCCAACTGATTGCAGCTGTGCCACTTTACCCTTGCCTATGTGGGCTTCTCTTCTTCACCAGGTGTAGATGATCTCTTCTGTAGTGTTGAAGTCGTCTTCAGGGTTAGTTGTATTTCCTGTAGTTGCTTCCTTGGTGTGTATGTGGGAGGAGGTTACAGTCTTGCCTTCCTATTCTGCCATCTTTTTCTTTCTCACTCCTTGACAATTGATATTGGCATACGGTTTAGATATGTGTTTTCATGAAGAGATCACAAATGTTCATTACCCTATTTCTTCTTTTATTAGTTGAAAGTCCTTAGTCTATGATAGAAGTTGACAAACTTTTTCTGTGATGGGCCAAATAGTAAATATTTTTAGCTTTCTGTTGCAATGGCCAGCTCTGCTAATGTGGCATAAAAGCAGCCATAAGTGACATATTAATGAACATATTAGCTATATTCCAATAAAACTCTACTTAGAAAAACAGGTGGCTGACCTTATTTGGCCTGTGGGCCATGGTTTATCAGTCCTAGCCTAGGATATCTATCTAAATGATGCATATTTTCATGGCAGGTATCTTTGAATTTATGTACTTTCCTTATTAAGCAGTTATCCTGACAATGGATTAAAAGGTCCTGGGAGAAGATAATCAGTCAGGAATAGTTGAAACATATCAAGATCCCGTTTATTTGTTTCTTCAGTTAACAAATGTTAATTGAATTCATTCAGTATGTGAGGTGTTCTACTGGGGATACACTGGCACATTAGGAAGACGTCCTTGCCTTTAAGGAGCTGTAGGCTAGGGAGGAAAAAGAAGCATTCGGTACAAAATTATGAGAAGTGAAGTTCAATAAATATGAACGTGCAAATTACTGTGAAAGGCAAGTGGAAATATCTTTTGAGAGCAATACCAGCATGTCCTAACCTAAAGTGAGAAGATAAAATATTTGGGTTGGATTGCAAATGTGATACTGTTTCCAGTCAGTATTCAGTCCTACCCTGTTCCATTACATTTACTTAATTTTTATGGTGCATCCTTCTGTTTTGTAATTGTGAAATTTGGATTATGTTCACTTTCTTTCCAGTAGTATTTTACCACTAAATTTTTAATAGCATCTCTTTGTTATTACTAGGGTAGAAAGTCATCTCATGCCAAGTATAAACTTTATTATATTTCTGTATGGTTGACTCTTGAACAATATGGTTTTGAACTGCACAGGTCCACTTATATGTGGTGTTTTTTTTTTTTCAAGAGATGTGTTGGAAAAAATTTTGGAGATCTGCGACAATTTGAAAAAACATTTTCTGGTTTACTTTATTGTAACAGTATATACTACATATCACATAAAAATGCATTAGCAGACTTTATTTTATTGGTAAGGCTTCTTCTGGTCAACAGTAGGCTGTCAGTAGTTAAGTTTTTGGTGAGTCAAAGGTTATATGCAGATTGTTTATTACAGCGGGTGTTGGCACCCCTCCCTAACTCTTGTGTTGTTCAACTGTATTTGGATAGGAGAATTATGGTGTTTCTTTTTAATCCTTCCTGTATTTTTCAGGCTTTTTTCCTGAATATTATTGCATAATTAATAAAAAAGGGGAAAAACAAAAAAAATTCAAACGAAGAATATGGGCATCTATTATCATACTGGAAATTCATATCTTAGAGTATGGATAACAATCTACTTACGATTTCTAGAAGATAATGAGTATATAGTAACTTCTTTTTGGAAGTTTCCTCCTTTGAAATCATAAAACTAAAGCTATTTGGTTCCAGCAAGGGACTTCATTAACCATGCTTGGCTTTGCACATTTTCCTGGTGAGAAAATTAAGACTCTTAAGAGAATTAAGTGGCTTATGCAAGACTAGGTAGCTTTTCCAAGTTCCCACAGCTAATGAGTTGCAAAAGCCAGCACCAGAAGCCTCAACTTTAAACTCCTAGTCTGGCTTTTTTTCATTAAATCAGTGCTGCCTTTCAAATGACTCAGGCTAATAGATAGTTGTTGACTGTTGTCTAAATTTAATTGTCTTTCTATAATTTCCATGTGTCATTTATTGGTATTTAGGAATAACCAGTGTATGCGTTGCTCTTTCTTAAAATACTTCTATTGACTCCAACATCCTTTAAATATAAACTCCTCCATTTAAAATCTAAGACGTCAGTGTTTCCTTGGCAACGTAAACTTAGGCACATCTTCATGAGATCTATATACATCTTTCCTTATTAATTTTGTTAGCACTGTGGGCAGTAGTCTTATCCTTTTTGTACTGATAATGCATTAAAAGTGGACTAGAGGGGAGGGAAATTGGAAGGTACAGGAGAACAATAGGAAGAGAGAGAAAGACTCAAAGTTATTGGGGTTTTACTTTAAATTTTAAGACAATAAGGTGATTTTATTGTCTAATAAAATATGCTTGTGTTTCTATTGATAGTTGTATTTTTTCCTGAATTTGTGACATTCAAGGCATGATATAGTGTCTAGTGGAAATAATCTTTAAAATACAAGATACATATTTCCTTAACATACAGTAGAACCTAAATCCTTTATTTTATTTTTGGTAAGCTGTAATCGTAACAACAAGTTGTAAGATACTAAATGACACCCCTTTCTTAGAGGCATGATTAGAAGAAAGTATGCAATGTTGAAATTGCCAACTCATTGCAGCATCCTTCGGTTGTTTCATTTCTCATGGTAGCCATTTCTATTCTCATAGCCTTACATTGATAGGAGGTGAAAATAGCTGTGGAAAAGGCTAACCCAAAAGTGAAATCATGTATATTTTCCTGTGACATCTTCTAAAGAAAATTTGACATTTGAGCGGTATCATCCCAAGCAGAAGCCTTATACCCATGAAACAATAATGCCACCCTCGTATCTTCCTTAGCCCCTGGTAATCTGTATTCTATTTTTTTTTTCCTATGAATTTGCATTTTCTGGGTACCTCATGTAAGTGAAATCATGTAGTATTTGTCCTTTTGCATCTGGCTTATTTCACTTAGCATAATGTCAAGGTCTGTTCATGTTATAACATGTGTCAGATTTTCATTCCTTATTAAACCTGAATAACATTCCATTGTATGTATATATCACTTAAAAAAGTCCATTTGTGGAGATCTGGATTGCTTCCTCCTTTTAGCTAACGTGAGTAAAATGCTGCTTTGAACATTGGTGTACAAGTATCTTTTTGAGTCCTTGCTTTTAGTTTTTCTGGTTGTACATCTAGATGTGGAACTGCTGGATCATATGGTCATAGTATGTTTGACTTTCGGAGGAACCACCCAACTGTTTTCCACAACTGCCACCCCATTTTATATTCCCACCAGCAATACACAAGGGTTCTAATTTCTCCACATTCTCACCAGTGCTTATTATTATTATTGTTTAATAACAACTGTCCTAATGGGGTGAAGTGGCGTCTCATTGTGGTCACGTCTTAGTTCTTGACCATGACGAGATTTTATGAGAACGGTAGGCGGGTCTCTCGGATTTTGACCCACGTTTAAATTGTTGGTAATTGGGTATATTCATTTAGTATGTTAATTATCCTTTTTTCTTTTTTAAGAAAAAGAGTCCAAAATGGTATGAAATTTATGTTCATTAGTTAATTCATGTTTTTCCAATGAATTTGAAGGCTTGGAGTTTGAAGGATAGTTTCTCAGTCATGATAAAAATTTTGATTAAACATTGTCATAAAACTTGAAATGCTTTTATAAGCTTTAGACTGTAATCTGTTTTTCTCTGTTGATAATCCCTGTGGAATAATGCAATACCAATTAAATAGATTTGTTGCAAACCATTGTTTCTATGTAGTGATGCTAAAAAAAGGTTTCAGTTTTCAGTTTTCATGGAGTTTTCCTGAGTATCTGATTTTTTATAAGATGAAAGTTTGTTATAATTCACATTTTTTTTTTACTGAAACATCAAAATGAGAAAACAAATTAGCTTTTATGGTTGGAGGCCATTTAACATTTTTGTATACTTAGTATTCATTCACTGATATCTTCAATGTCCAGGCTTGAATTTGGAAACTATTTGCTTGATTAAACAGACTCAGAGTAATAATTCGACTTAACTCCCCAATTCATGTGGATGGTCGTTACCATTAATGAATACAAAAGAACTTTCCTTGCTGTAATAATCTACTCATAATCTCTGTGGAACAGGGTTCCTCAGCCTTGGTACCATTGACTAAAGGATTGCTGAATAAAAAAGTCAAGTTAGAGCTGTGATGGCAATGTGAAATCCTAACAGAGAGGAAGACAGAGGTGAAAGAGGCTTCCCTGAAAGGATAATGATAAACGTGAGATACGTGTGAACAGGAAGAGTCGGTGAGATGGAGGCATCAGAAATGCCCACTTTTCACCTACAGTGTTTAAGATGAGGTGCTCTTAATTTTGTGATTCAGCACCAGTAAATTCTCTCTTTTCCTAGGGCATAATACTCTGTGTGTATTTTTTTTCTTCCATGAAGGTTTCTTTCACTTATGAAAAAGTGACTAATTTTTGTGTCATAAAAACTTACATCTCTAATTAGGTTAGTTTTAATTCTCAGATATTTTGTGAGGAACAGAGCTAAGTCAGAAATTAACTTAAGAACTTAAATCATCTGAAAGTGAGTAATTTGTTATGTTGCCTCATAAGATTTTAATGTGGTTTAATGAAATTCCATTGGTTTTTCTTGTCTTGTTCTTTTTTAAACAGGTTTTGTTAGTAGCTAAAATTATGAGCCATTTGGGATATTAGTTTAGTTGCTGACTTGGTAGCATTGCAGCGGTACATGATTTAACAGGAGAGCAATTTTTAGAAATAGAGTTTGTCAGCTGAGTTGCTATAACAGGATGTATTTCATTTGAAATTTTTCTCTCAACTGAAACTTAATGGTTATTCAATCATCAGTAGGCAGAGCCTCAAAAGACTGTTGACTGTTTTGTATACTTACTTGGTAATTATATGAATAACTGAAACCTGAGTATATTTCTAGTCATTTTATAAAGCTAATACTTGGAAATTAGTGTCCTTTTCAACAAACTAGGTGATGATGATACTGATTCTTTATGAACTAGGTAATATGGTACTTCACATACTATAAAATACATGAAGTGAAGAACAAAACCACAGTGTTTGCTTTTCTTGTCTTTGCCAGGTGGCATTAGTTTCACTTTCAAAAATAATTCTGTTAATCTTTGAGTTTAAATAATCTTATATTAACTTTAAAAATGTATAGAATTAATTCCTTACTTTCTTCCTGTAATAAATTATTGTATGTTAACATCATAGTAATGCCGTATGTGAATAGTAATTTGTAAGTAGAAGAAACAAAATTTTAAAGTTACTTGTAGCTAGGATGTCATTGTAGACCAGAGAATAAGGCAAGCATATGAATCCTTTTTTCCATGATATGTCATGGTTTAAAAGGTGTTTTGTGTCTCTTTTTTTGATGCTAACAAAATGTTTATAGATTGTAGGCTAGCTTTTCTATTTTAACTCTGAATTTAACAACTATTTTTGATTACCTGGAGAAGTTTTCTGTTTAGCCCTACTTTTATATTATATGTAATTCTGATGTCCTTGTTATCCAGTGTTAGATCTGAAGTATAATAAAAGCAGCAAATTAGAAGTGGTGAAAGAGTCTACCACAAGAAGAAATGCTTATAGCAATGAGAACTAACAGCTAACAATATAGAGAGCGAAGAATGAGGTGGAAAATGGAGAGAAATAACTAAAAAAAATCATGGATGTTTTGGTTGATGTAGCTAGCATAGAAGCAACTAGCCTTCAGAGGGCCCTTCCTGAAGTGTGACACGTTTAATAATTGTCCCATATAACCAGGAAAAGATTAAATTAAGTTTCATATGTTAAGTTTTTAAAGGCTTAAACCTTTTAAAGGAAAGGTTATAATACTGTTTGGGAACATGTCCTTTGCAAATGACTACAATAAGAAGAGTTTTTATACTTAAAAGGTAAGCCCTAAGCTATTGGAGATTTCACTGTTCCCAAAGACTTATTCTACCGGGTTACCATTATGGTTGTATACTAAACATCAGTCATAACTTGACATCTCCCATTATCATCAGTTATTAGTCATTGTGTAATAAATCCTGACTTCTCTGCCCTCGACAATTTATTCAACAGGTTTAGCTTTGACTATAATGAAAGGGGATGTGTATTTTGAAGGAATATTTAAGCTAGAAGAATCTTTCACATGCCTAAGTACTTGAATTCTGATTTGAAGAGTTGTTGGCAAGGGAAGGAAAGGCGAATGAGAAAAAATAGGAAGAGGTTATGAGTAGCGTGTCTCCTCGGACTGCAGTTAGTCTTATCTGGAAGGTTTGAAGAGGGGTTAGTGTATGGATGGCAGGATTAAACATGAGTCTATGTGCCCTTCGATTACAGTGGGAGGGGATACGTGCAAGCAGTCTGTTTGCTGGGTGGTTTGTAGGTTTGGTGGTAGTAAGATGACATTCTTGTCTGACTTATTTTCTTTTTGAGGTCATCTACTGAGAGCGAGGGGGGAGTTAGTTGATGGAATGTCCGAGGTTGATAGTGATCTTTTAAAGAGCCACTGTGGAAAATGGGAGGCTTTTCTACTTATGTTGAAGAGCCAGTTCAGGTTATGACTTTATGGTAGAACCATTTGCAAAATTTAATGGCAACAAGGGCATAAGACCAGAGAAGGGAGATGATTGACTATATTCACATAGACTATACTAAAACAGTATTATTGGATTTGGTCATTAGAGATAGTGGGCTTTATAGAAAAGGAGTGGTTTTATTTTATTATTACAAGAATTTTCCACCATCATATTATAAGTTGACATTTGAAATGTCTGAATTTCATATGCTGTTACATACTATTTTTGAACAATGGTTAATGATATTAAAAATAATATTCTTAGAGCATTCTTGAAAAAATGTACAAGCAGAGCCCTGGAACTAAAACAGCTTGTTGTTGTTATTTATGGAAGGTTAAATCTGTATCAGTCACTTTTCGATTAGAGAAACAGAACTACTGAGAGACATAGGGAACCAGGTTTCTTGCAGGGATTTGACCTCATACAATTGTGGAAGATGGTTAAGCAGTCTTTTTAAGACTGTTGTGTTTACATCTGATAGAGCTTTAAGTCCAGAGGGCGTACACTTGGGAAGGACAAATGGGTGTAAAGTGGGAGAGAACATGAACAAGTTGTAGCCCACTAGCACGAGCTAGAGTGCTCAAGGACGGACAGAAGCATGTCCCAGTTCTTGTTGCCTCTAACCTTGGTGGTCTGGCAATCCTGTAGACCAGGCCAGGAGCTAACTACACACATCTGGGCCAGAGGTTGGGGAAGCTAAAAGAGGATGGGAGGAAAGGTGGGATGGTTGCAGACTCAGCTGATGCCTTATATTAAAAAGTGAACCAGCAGATAAGTGACAATGTATGCAAGCTATAAAATGGCCTCTGCTTCATTTCCACTCTCCAGATCTCCTCTGAGAATCTCTTTTGTTACCCACCCAAACCAGAAACACCCAGAAAAGGGAATACTGGGAAGTATGTATCAGACTAGTCAAATTGACAGAATGATGACAACCCATGCCTTGTTACTTGGCACATCTCCTCAAACTACCTTTAATTTCCAAATAAAGAAAATTACAAAGTTATGCTTCTGTTTAACATGATACACCTATCCCATATGCAACCAAAAACATGCTAAAGCTTTATGCAGAATATTATACAAAGTTACCATTAATACATTTTATGTTAGATAATAAGGGGATGAGAGAGGGGAAGAAAATACAAAACTCAGTTAATATTTAAATGTATATTTACACACACATATTCATATCAACTTATTGAAAGGATAATTTAACTATTACCAAATATTATATACCATATATATTAATATATGTATTATATTACTATTAAGTATTAATTTCTGCAACTGTGGTTTTAGCTTGTACTTATAACTGCTTTCCTTTACTATCCATCCCATATTCCTTTGCCCTCAGGAGTACATCAGCTGGTCATGGTTCCTTCTTGCCCGGTGGAGGGGGCCCAGATCTTCATTCAAAGGTCTAAGCCGTTGATTAGCAGTCTTGCCTTGAGTTGTTGTAGTTTATCATTGACTTTAATCATAGGTCATGAAAGTACTAAAAGATGCCCTAGATCCCCTACATTCAAGATATATTTCCCCGTACTTTCTTTGTGTAGTACCAACCCAGTTTGCCCTTGATAGTCAACGTCAGGCACTCCAGCCAGTATAGTCACTCCCTTCTTTGCCTTTGGAATGAGCCGGAGCAGTCAGGTGGCAGTTTCAGCTTCAAGTTCAGTGAGCCATTTTGAGTCCTTGGTGTGAGTATTCCTCCCTTTGGAACTAAGACCTCTAGGCCAGTGGGGCCTAAAGTCACAGGGATGAAAAGCAGACATTTTCCTAGTGTATTAAAAGAGGCAATAGTGATACGTGTCACTCCTCTATTTTTTCCCCCTACACCCTCTGACCTGCGACTCCTGGCTGTGGGGGGAACAGCATCCTGGTTTAGGTGCGGATTTAGAGCCTGTACTTCATCCTGGAGGGGATTCTCTCAGCCCCGCAAGATGTCACCTAGTCAGGCTGATGGGGAGGGGGAGCATGGTGCGTTAGGTGGGGACGGACCATTGCCTAGTGGCTGTCATTCCATGGTGAATGCAGTGGGTGTGGGTCTGTGAATTTAATGTGCATGGGTCCACTGCCGCATTTATTTGCTATGAAATTAGTTCCTTGGTTAAAAGGTGTGTGTTATACCATAATGATGTAAGTCTATAGATGGTAGTTTGGGCAGAAATATTTCATGCAGAGAAGGCAAATTCATATCTAGAGTGTCTATTCCAGTAAGAACAAAGTGCTGCCCCTTCTGTGATGGAAGCAGTCCAATTTTTTGTCTTTATAAACTTCCCTGTTCTGGTCATTTCATTTATATGATAGTGATTTTTTGTGACTGGATTAGCATAATGTTTTCACAGTTCATCCTGTTGTATTGCATATCAGCACTTCATTTCCATGTATTTATAGCTGAATAATACCCCACGATGTGGATTACACCTTTTGTTTTGATTTGTTCATCAGCTGATGGGCTTTTGGATTGTGTCCATCCTTTGGTTATTATGAATAATGCTGCTATAAAGATTCTCGTACAAGTTTTTGTTAGACATGTTTTAATTTTTTTCTTGGGTGTATATCCAGAAGTGAAATTGTTGGGTCATATGGTAATCCATACACTTAATTGTTTATTGATTAATCCATATTTATTTGTTTGAAGAACTACCAGACCATTTTCCAAAGAAGCTTCACCATTTTAACATTCCCACCAGCAGTGTAGGAGGGTTCTGATTTCTCCACATTATTGACAGCATTTGTTACCATCTATTTGATTTTAGCCATTCTGGTGAGTGTCAGTTGGTAACTTCATTGTAGTTTTGATTTGCATATTCCTGTGTTTATTGGCCATTTGTGTATCTTCCTTGGAGAAATGTCTGTTCAGCTCCTTTGTCCATTTTTTAATCAGGTTGCTTGTTTTGTTGTTGAGTTGTAGGAGTTCTTTATGTATTCTGGATGTAAGTCCCTTATCCGTTATATGATTTACACATATTTTCTCATCCTCTGGGTTAACAGTGTCCTTTGGGCACAACAGTTTTTAAGTTTGGTAAAGTCCAGCTTACCTATTTTTTATTTGTTGCATATGTTTCTGTTGTCATAACCAAGAAATCATTGCCAAATTCAGTGTCATGAAGATTTTCCCCTATGATTTCTTTTAGAGTTTTAAATTTTTAGCTCTTACATTTAGGTCTGTGATCCATTTCAAGTTAATTTTTGCATATAGTGTAAGGTAAGGGTCAAACATAATTTTTTTTTGCATGTGAATATTTAGTTTTTCCAGCACCATTTGTTTAAAAGACTTTCATTTCCTCATTGAATGGTCTTGACACCCTTGTAGAAAATCATTTGACCATATATTAGAGGGTTTATTTCTGGGCTGTCTATTCTATTCCATTGATCTAAATGTTTGTCCTTATGTCATTATCACACTGTTTGGATTACTGTAACTTTGTAGTAAGTTACAAAGTCTGGAAGTGTGAGATTTCTAATATTTTTCTTCTTCAAGATAGTTTTATCTATTTGTAGTCCCTTGAGATACCATATGAATTTTAAGATGGATTTTTCTATTTCTGCAAAAACATCATTAGGGTTTTGATGGGCATTACATTGAATATGTAGATTGTTTTGGGTGGTATTGACATTTTCCCTCCTTTTATTTCTTTTATCTTTTCTCAAATATATTAACAGGAACAGAATATGCATTTCTACATATAACTGCACCTTCTATATATAACAACCACTTTATCACACTTTTCTGATGTATTTAGAAAAGAGATTCGCAAAGTTTTAACATTTACGATGTATATCATCTTGATGTTGTACCGTGCCATCAGCTTTGTTTAGGGCTCTATCCAAATGCTGAAGAGGGTTATATTCATACCCCTCTTTTTTTCACCTCCTTATTTCCAGCAAATTTTTTTCCACTTTTCCCCTTATTAGACTTAATGCACTCTCCACTATTTGTTAAAAAATATTGAAAATTTTTCTGTTCATTAAAAAATATTGATTGTTACTGCCAAATATATTTGGAAGATGGTGGGCAGAAGGTCATAGATGATGTGTACATTACTGATAAATTTAAAATATTTTGGATCAAACCCCAAAGGGAAGATAATAGGGAAAAAATGCAAATAATTAGAGGGTGTAGGTGGAGGGAATTATAGTTATTCTTGAAGAGATGAGTACTATGTTGCAGTTGTGTTGAAAAAAATCGCTCAGACTTAATTGGCAAGACTATTTAATTCAAACAGTATGAATAAATCAAAGAAGTTTGTCAATGTCATGGAACATAGATTTAAATAATAGAAGTACTGTTTTTCATGTACAAAAGATTTGATTTGAATTGAATAGGTTCCTTGATCAATTATGAATTGATTTTTAATAACACTATTTTTATAACATATCATATGAAGGTGAAATTATATGTAGAAATGCATATCCTGCTCCTGTTAATATATTTTAGAAAAGATAAATACCTATTAGATAGCTGTTGTCTTTTCTTGATAAGTACCTTAACTTGATTGGATATGTTTACTCTAGATGAAATTTAAGGTTTATTCCAATTCTCTGTTCTGCTTCATAGACAATATTCAAAATATACTCTTTCTATGTTTTAAAGATGAGTTTCTTAAGTAAGAGAGGCTCTCTATATGCCAGGCACTCTTCAGTTTTACAGTCAGATCAACCTGTGTTTGATTCCTGGTTTTGTCCCTTAATAGCTATCTGATTTTGATTAAGGTTAGTCTGTCTTTGCCTCAGTATTTTTATCTGTCAAATGAGAGTGACAGTTGCTATGTTGTAGGGATATTTGGATGAGAGAGTACTTAAACTTTCTACTAATACCTAACACTAGGTAGTCACTATTACCATGAAAAAGACTAGTGACCACAACATCCAAAACACAAACAACAACAAATGTTGGCAAGGATGTGGAGAAAAGGGAACCCTCCTACACTGCTGGTGGGAATGCAAATTAGTTCAACCATTGTGGAAAGCAGTATGGAGCTTCCTCAAAAAACTCAAAATAGAAATACCATTTGACCCAGGAATCCCACTCCTAGGTATTTACCCTAAGAATGCAGCAGCCCAGTTTGAAAAAGACAGATGCACCCCTATGTTTATCGCAGCACTATTTACAATAGCCAAGAAATGGAAGCAACCTAAGTATCCATCAGTAGATGAATGGATAAAGAAGATGTGGTACATATACACAATGGAATATTATTCATCCATAAGAAGAAAGCAAATCCTACCATTTGCAGCAACATGGATGGAGCTAGAGGGTATTATGCTCAGTGAAATAAGTCAGGCGGAGAAAGACAAGTATCAGATGGTTTCACTCATCTGTGGTGTGTAAGAACAAAGAAAAAATTGAAGAAACAAAACAGCCGCAGACTCACAGAAACCGAGAATGGGCTAACAGTTACCAAAGGGAAAGGGATTGGGGAGGATGGGTGGGAAGGGAATGATAAGGGGGAAAAAGGGGCATTATGATTAGCACACATAATGTAGTGGAGAGGGACACAGGAAAGGCAGTATTTACAGAGAAGACAAGTAATGATTCTATAGCATCTCACTACGCAGATGGACAGTGACTGTAATGGGGTTGGTGGGGGGGACCTGATGAAGGGGGTAGTTTAATAACCATAATATTGCACATGTAATTGTAGATTAATGATACCAAAATAAATTATTAAAAAGAAATGATAAGGGCATTGTAAAGGGAAAAATAAATAAATAAATAAATAAAAGCCCTTTAAGTGGTAAGAAATGTAAAAAAAAAAAAAGACTAGTGACCATTTCTGATATTTTTCGAAGTGTAATATGGTTGAGATAAAGGTCTGAAGTTAAAATAATAATTTGTAAGTCAGGGCA
This sequence comes from Phataginus tricuspis, assembly GCA_029783875.1. Taxonomy (NCBI): domain Eukaryota; kingdom Metazoa; phylum Chordata; class Mammalia; order Pholidota; family Manidae; genus Phataginus; species Phataginus tricuspis. The sequence goes on along the minus strand of JAQQAC010004253.1, from coordinate 4,988,986 downwards.
GTTCACATAAGTAGACAAACCTGAAAGAATAGAAAGATATACAAGAATTAATAGCAGAAAAAGTAGAAGATAAAAATATGTCCATTGTATGGATAAGGGAGCTGCTGTGCTCTGAGAATGCCTTACTGCTACTGTAATGTTTTTACCTGGTTCTGTCAGTGACATTTTAGAAATTTTCTTTTCACATTCTGTTTTATTTTCTCTTCTTTTTCTGGTTTCTTAAGGTGGAAGTTGACATCTTTGAATTGAGGCCTTTCTTGTTTTCTAATATGAATATTTTAGTGCTGTAATTGTAGAAGTACTACATTAGCAACATTCCACCCGTTTTCATATTTTGTATTTTTATTGCAGTTTAAAATTCCATCTAAATATCTCTTTTATATTTTATTTTGTTGATTTACAGATTATTTGGAAGGGTGCTATTTAATTTCCAAATACTTGGCAATTTCCAAATATATTTGTTGGGGTTTCTACTTTAATCCCATTATGTTCAGTGCACTTGCTTTAAGTTAGTTGAATCCTTTAAATTTATTGAGACTCGTGTTGTGGCTGAGAATGCCGTCTATCTTGGTAAATGTTCTCTGTGCATTGAGAAGAATGTATTCTGCTGATGTTGGATAGAATTTCTGTCAATGTCAGGTCAAACTGGTTAATAGTTTGTTCAAACCGTCTGTATACCTATTGATTTCCTGCTTGTTCTGTCAATTACTGAGAGAGTGGTGTTTAAATCTCTGACTACAATTGCGGGTTTGTCTATTTCTCCTACAGTTCTCACGTTTTTGCTTCATGTATTTCGAAACTCTTATTAGGTGCATACACTTTAGGATTATGTCCTTTTGATGGTATGACTCTTTATCATTATGAAAGTATCACCTTTATCCTTCATTCACTTTGCTTTGAAGTCTACTTTCTCTGACTTGAATACAGCCACTCTAGCTTTCTTCAAATCTTTTAAAAATGTTTGATAGTATCCAGATATCTTGTTAATTGCATTGTAGTTGATGATAAAAAGTTCTCTTGTTGATGTTTAACGCTAAGTTAACAAGTTGATGAGCAATCACGATACTGCACGGTTGTCGTGAGAGTGACCGGAGTGCTGTAGGGGAGGGGCTTGGAGGACTCGGAAAGGCCTTTCCCCAGACGTGACCAACTCCTGAACTCGAGCCTCGCTTTGATCACTGAGTAGGAGTACAGGGCAAAACTGTCAGGGCAATGGGTGTAAAGCCTGATGGTAGCAGTACTTTTGGGGACTGAAAATAGGGCGGCTTGAGCATAGAGTTTAGTTGAGATGTGATCAGATGTGACTGGATGGGTCACCAATGCCAGATCGCAAAGTGATTTGTAATAATAATGTGGTTCACATTTAAAAGTCCTTATTGTGTGTTAGGCATGTGTTGTAAGGGTTAAGTGAGATAACCCTCTGAGATAGACAATGTTGTTATAATAAAATGAGAAAATAAAGCAATGAGAGAGCACAGAGAGATTAAATAACTTGTCCAAGGTTGTGCACGCAAGAGAGAGAATTTTACCTTGGTTATCAAATGAGCATGGTCATTCTGATATAGAACCCAAGCCTTTAACCATTATGCCTTTCCGTGTCTGATTAGTAGGCCAAACCAGAGTTTGAATTTGATCCTGTTCTCAGTGTTGAGTAGAGCTCTTTGAGGATATTAAGCAGGCACATAGATAAAATAAGTAAAAAAGAATTTATGTTTTAGAAGCATCACCGTGGCTATAGTTTATGTTGAAGGAGGTGTGGAGAAGGTGCCTGGAGATACAGTTGAAAAATGTTTTATGTTCTATATGGAATGTATGCTAATTTTAAAGTGAAAGTAGTTCTTAACCTCTCTGTGGTTCATTTTCCTCATCTACTAAATGGAAATGATAACGGTCCCTTTGTAAAAGTATAAAACAATCAAATCACATAGAATTGCACCTGATAAACACTAAGTGGACTTCTGTGGTGATGGTGTTGGTGATAATCCTTGAAGGTCAAGTTTAAATTTTAATCATGTTCTTTTTTCTTTTTCTTTTTTTAAATGTAAGAGTTTTATCACTGAACTCACAGATATGCTACAGTACAATAAAATCTTACCTACGACCTTCTCCCCACTACTGTTGTTTTGGTTTTTTAGTTCATGGGAAAAACAGATGGAGACTGGTATACTCTGGATGACATGTTTGTCTCCAAAGCAGCTGAGAGGGAGCGTTTCGGTGAAGAGGAAGAGAATCAGAGGAAAAAAGCTATTGCTGAGCACCAGAGTCTTGTTGCACGAATGGAAAAATGTCTGTATTGTTTTGACAGCTCTCAATTTCCCAAACATCTTATTGTTGCAATAGGTGTTAAGGTAAGAAATATTTATTGCCTTAAGAAAACAATTTAGTCATATATGCAGATTCTCCTCTTTCTTCATGCTCTTGTAGGATTCTAAGAAAATCCATCTTCTCTTACTTTGTTTCAAATATTTTTCTTTCCTAAGTTCCTCTGATTCTTAGAATACTCTTTAGGGCAAATATGAATATTTAAATGAAATGAAATGAAATTTACATTTTGTGTGATCTGACTCTTTAGAAAGGCAGCATGGGTAGGGCTTAAGGCGCGGGCTTTGTAGCCAGACCACCTGGACTCAGGTTCTGGCCCTGCTGTTTACCAGCTCTGGGACTTTATTTTCATGATTGGTGTTTGATTCTCAGTATTGAAATCACTGAAGAGTGATACTCAGTCTAAAGCAGCTTCTGCTTCTTCCCTTACTTTCTTATAGGACCCATTTGTTTCTTCATAGACTATCTCGTAATTTTTTTGTATTTTTTTATTGAAATATAGTTGCTATATTGGTTTCAGGTATACAATATAGTGATTTGATGATTATGTACATTACTAAATGCTCACCATGGTAAGTGTAGTTACCATCTGTCAACAAAGATATTACAGTATTATTGACTATATTCCCTGTGCTGTACTTTCATTCCCATAACTAATTTATTTTATAATTGGAGGTTCGCACCTCTTTATCCCTTTCAGCTATTCTGTCCAACTCCCACCTTCCTCCCCATGGCAACCACCAGTCTGTTCTCTGTGTTTATGAGTCTGTGTCGGTTTTGTTTATTCATTTGTTTTGTTTTTACGATTCTGTATGTAAGTGAAATTATATGGTGTTTGTCTGGTTTATTTCACTTAGCATAATACTCCCTATGTCCCTCCATATTGTCACAAGTGGCATGATTTCATTCCTTTTTTTATGACAGTAGTATTTTGTTGTATGTATGTACTGCATCTTCCTTATCCTTTCATCTGTTGATGGACCCTTGGATTGCTTCCATTTCTTGGCTGTTGTAAATAAAGCTGCAGTAAACATAGGGGTGCATATATCTTTTTCAATCAATGATTCTGTTTTCTGTAGATAAATTCCCAGAAGTGGAACGGATGGGTCGTATAGTATTTCTATTTTTGTTTTTTTTGAGAAAACCTTAATACTGCCTTCCAAAGTGGTTACACCTATTTATATTCCCATCAACAGTGGGAATTATGTCATAATTTGAAGATTATTGTATTTGTTTTACTTGTTTATTGAGTCTATCCCTCAATAGTCTAAGTTCCATGAGGACATAGATACCTTTTACTTATTGTATAACAAGCATGTATATTCACAATCATTTGTTACAATAAATATTAATAATCATTTAATAGCATTAATATTCATTTATTTCTATAAATATTTGGTGATTTAATTCTTATATGAAGTAAATATTTATTGTGTATTTGATATATACCAGAACCTAATTAGTCACCGGAGAAAAGTAGAGGCTCAGATATACTTGTGGAGCTTATATTCTAGTGAAATAGGGCAGAAAATAGAGTAAATTCCCCTGATTTAAGGAAGTGTTTATTGTCATGAAGCAAATAAAGTGAGGAAATGGGATAAAATGATGGGAGAGTATTTTTTGAGGAGGTGCTCTAAAAGACTTCCCTGAGGAGGTATTTTAGTCAAGATGTGAAAGAGGAGAAGGAGCAAGGAATATGAAGATACCCTGAGCAGGGTTTCCGGAAGGGACCCCGGTGAGTGAGAAGCCTCGAGGAGGAAAGGAGCTTGGCGTTCCTGGAGCAGAAAAGACCGGTGTAGCTGGAGTGGATTGAATGAGAAAAAGTGACAGGGAGGAAGCTGAGTGAGCGCTAGTTTCAGGAATTAATAGTTTGGGGATTATACATATACATATTTATTTTCCTGTTGCATATACACACTTACATACACACACACACACACACCCCTGTGTATCCAAAGAACTGACACTGGCTTTTCTATTCCAACTCTCGTCTTTAATATCTTTAGATTTTTATGATAGTTTATCAATTTGGATTTTGGTTTCTTTAATCAAGTTTATTTCCTTACCCTTCTTCTCCTTTCTTTTCCCTCACACTTTATCAAAAAGGTAAATGTAGAAATTCCATTCAAAATTTAATCAATTAAAAAAAATTAACTAGCTGCTTGTATTTTTCTCAATTCTTTTCCCGTCCTTTACATAAACATTTACATTTTTTATAATTATGACATGTAAAAGCATTTCATTCTTCTTTAGTCTGATCCCTACCTTTAAACAATGTAAGAGTAAATGAAAGTGACATTTAAATCTTTTCTATAATACTTTAGGAGAAGTTTGGGTTTTCTAAGTGACCTCACTTTCCTTGGCGCCCTGAAGGCGGGCCGGGCCCAGGGGGCACAGAGATGTTAAGCCCCCAGGCCGATTGCTGGGTTTCTTCTTTATAAGCCCCTTTGTAGAGCATCATTCTCCTCACGAATACTTTTTGCTGTGTACATACTAATTTACGTGTTTTTTTTTTTAAAGAAAGTTTGTGTGTAATGGAAAAATAGCACCAGCTTGTAGGTTATACATGTATATAAATAAGTAGAACTTAACCAGATAAGTAAAGCCGTACAGAGGTCATTTCCCTTTTCTCTTACGTGGGTTATTTCTCTTTTCTCAGCCAAGGAGAGAAGGCAGGCCTGACTAATAGGCATTGGTTAGGCTTCTCTACCATTATCTGGCCACGTAGTTTTTTTTATTCTTGCAAAAATTTGCTGTTACAAGGGCTTTGAAAACAGTTTTCTCATATCGAGGATGAAGTGCCATTGATTCTGCTCTTGGATAAGCTTAATCTTTGATGTATAACAGTTAAAACAGACGTGTGGCACAAATTTTCAGTTTATTAAAAGCAATCTTCATGGCTTTTTAAATATTTTTAAAATATTAAATGTCTTAGGAAATAGCAAAATAAAATGTATTGCTTATAAACAGGTATTGCTATTGAATATTAGACATATTTGCCTATTAGTGGTTCATCTGTCACAACTGAGAATACCTAGCAATAACATTTCACCCTTGCAATGTTTTCCCCATAGGTTTATTTATGTTTACCCAACTTCCGATCTCTTACTGAGGGGCACTGCCTGATAGTCCCTTTGCAGCACCACAGAGCAGCGACCTTGCTGGATGAAGACGTCTGGGAGGAGATTCAGGTCAGCATGATAATGCTCGTTATCACTGTAACGCTTATGAGCCATTTTTACAAAGTATTGTCATAAGTTCTCGTTGGTTTAATACCTTCATCCAGTGATTTTACTTTATGAATGTAAACACCTATATACATTTCCATAGTTGTGTATGGTGTATATGTTATGTTCTCACCATTCACTACCGTTTTATTTTCCTTATGTAAACCCGGTTTTGAAAGCTTTAAGAAAAAAATATTTTATTGAGATTATATACTAGTTTCAGGTATATAGCTGAAAGCTTTTGTCTACTAAATAGACTGTGACAAAATAATTTTTATTTTTTTTTAAATTGTGAGATTTCTAGTCTTTGCTTTTGTGGAGCATGAGATAATCATTCTGACCACAGTAAGCTAATAAATTACAACCAAAAGGAAAGATAACTTTTAGATGATTAAATATAAATTTTGGAAATCAGAGGTTTTTATCCAGCAGATACCATATTTTCCTTTAATGGAATTGGCCTTTGCTGCTTTGATTTTGTTAACAGCTTTAATTTCTACATTTTTCTCTTCCTAACCTGGCCCAGCTTTTGGATTCAGGGACTTTTTTTGTGGCTGATTCTTCAAGAAATTGAAAGGTACAACATGGCTGAAATTGCTGCTGAATTATTTTAAGACTTTATAATGACCAAAAAGAAAGAATATTCTTGTTTTTTTAATGCCTGACAGTTGAATAGCGGTTACAGGGACCCTCAGCTAGAAAATGTAAAAATTTCAAGACTTCAAAAGAGAAAATACAGTAGTCTTTGCATATTCTAGTAAAGATGCCAAAAGAGGAGATATTTTGACTGAATTTCATGAAATTCCATCTGTTGCTCCCCATAATCTTTAAGTTTGTGGTGTGAAAGGTAAAGGGCCGACTGCTATAATGCTTCTATGGCCAAGCAAGGGTAAGAAGTGGATAAATATATTAAATGTGAAAATTTGTTTATTTTTTTGAGTAGTCAATACCAGTGCAATAAATAATTTAAAGTGGAAAGTGTTCAAATTTGGTTTTCAGAATTATTTTGGAACTTCTGAATGCCTTTTTAAAAAAAGTTTATACATGCAGAACTGTTTAACTTTGAGCAAAATACAGTACCAAAAAGATTTAAGTAATATAGGAATCTAGTCCGTGTATTTTATATATCTGTAAGAAATTAAGCCACTTGATCAAAAGCACTGAGGTGGATGAAGAAATTTATTTAGTTCAACTGATACTGAGCCCATGAATATGAATAATCCACATGTTGTAAGAAACATAGAGATAAAATCATTCATTCATTCTGTCCAAAGGTATGGTATGTAGTAAAGGTTACATTATAGTTCAGCAGATTTTTTAATCAAGATGCAGTATGGAAAATTGAATGAGGGGGGAAAAGACAGATTGTTTTATGCAAACAATGACATTATAGCTCTTTTTTTATGTGATTAAAGAAAAAATTATTACAAGTTGTAGATTACTGTAATATTAGTGAATGAATAAAATATTTGCTTTCTAGCTTATTTAAAGAAATGTAGTTTTTAGATTTTTGTCTTACTTTCAGATATGTACAAAAACTCAATTATGACCTGGTGAATATATTCTTATGGTCATTCACCTCTTTTAGAGAATATATACAAAAAAGATTTGATTTAGAAAACAGTATTGTTTCAAATGGTTTTTACCACCATCCTCTAGTAACATTTAAATTTAAGTTTAGATTTTATATTTAATAGAAAATGCAAAGATAAGTTTCAGCAAAACATATGGGAATAATCACAAATTTCAAGTGAATAAAATCCAAGTTTTTAGTTTTATTAAATATATAGTAAACCTTGGTCCCCTTTAAATTCTTTTAAGTTTGACAAATATGCTTGATGTATATTATATGCAGACACTGTAGATCCATTTAAAAAAATATCCCAAATTAGTGATGCAGTGTGGTGTAGGCGTCACTGAGACTTACCCACAGAAGCGTCGCTGTGGAGTGACGTGATGGGACTATCTCCTTGGGAAACCGCCAGGGTTGACCTATTTTTACATCACCACTTACTTAGTGCTTTTGAGTTTTCATTTATAATCCATGACATCTTGAGACTGTCTTCTTCACTGCTGTCCAGATAGAATCTAGAACAGTCGTTCAGCAGCTAAACCAGGGGAGGATTGTGGACAAACGTGCAGTAAGGCAGTTTCTGGTATAATCTTTGGATTATCTAATTTTCTGTTATTGTTCTTGCTGCTGTTTTTATTCACTTTTCCCTTCTTCAAAAAAGTTTGGTTATCAAATATGTATTTCCATTCCAGCAATGATTTTCCTTTTTCTAGTATATAAAATTATCTCCTCTCCACAGAACTAGATAATGACATAAATAACAATTAACTGAAAATATTCATAAAAAATAAAAATTCTTCAACATAGTAACAGTTAACAAAATAGAAACAATCCAGAAAACTATGTTATAAAATCCAATTTTTTGTATATTTTCCCATTTTATTTTGTTTTATTAATTGTCTTGTGTGTGTGATACTAGGCATGTGAAGGTAACTTTCTGGGACATACAGTTGAATAGAGGGAAAAATAGGGTTAACTATTGTCACTTTGTGGTTCACCAGCAGCTTCACACATATTCCTGATGTCAGCGAATTGCCCGTCTTAGTATTCTTCATGCTGTTGCACACAAAACCTAACCACAGTACCTTGAAGCAGCAAAAGTTAACTTCTTATATTCTAGTCCAGTGTGGGTTGGGCAGATCAGCTCCAAGCGTAATCCAGGCATCCGGGCTCCTTCCATGGCAGGCTCTCGTGGTAGAATCCTCCTCTTCCGGCCCCTTGAATGGAGGAAAGTGAACATGAAAGGCCACATTGCCTCCTGACTGCTTCAACATACAATGAAATATTGTTTCTACATACAGTCCATTACCAGAAGCAAGGCCCCACCTAAGTCCCAGAGAGGCTGTGAAATTTAGTCTTCTTGTTTGTCCAGGAAGAGGAACATGAGAGTTTGGTGAACATAGCCTTTTTTGGAGAAGATTTTTGCAGAATATCTGCAGAAATCATATTGTGGGCATGGCAACTATAACATTTGAATGATCAGTTTTACCATATAGGTTTTTATACCAGTATTTATATTTCACTAGTTTTCATCATAATTTAGCCTCAGTTGTGTGTGCACTGTCTTCATTAATGTGATCTTATAAAGTATGATATCAAAATCAGAGGAATTTTTAAAAGGTGAACAATCATCAGTAATCATCTATAATGATTTATCTAACAATCATCTATAATGAGATTATAGGTGGAACATCTGCAGCCCTTTACCCATTAGCCAAGACTTTGAAAATTCAATGTAGACAGAGGTTATGCTGAACTTATATATAGCTGTGGTCAGAAATGAAAATGCATTCCATATCTGTTGTTTACTAGGTATCTTTCTAGTTCACCTCAAATGTATAATTATTTGATTTCCCCCCTTTTTTTCCTTCTTGCTTTTATCTTATGCAAAATGGCCGTCAAACAGAAAAGTGATGAATGATCAATAATAAGTGATCAGTGGAGGCCTAGTGGAAGCCCAGAGTTCCCATCTCTTCCCTTATTAGCAGTAATAAGTAGCCTTTCCCCTTTCTGGAGAAAGTCAGCAGAGGCTGAGTGGGGAATTGAACATCTAGCTCCACGTGGCAGTTACTAGGCAGTGTCTTAATCATAACCTGGTTGAATCCGTAGGGAATTAGTGCTGAGTGAAAAATGCCAGTCCCAGAAGATTATGTGATTCTGTCCATAGAACATTCTTGAAATGACAAAGTTAAAAAAAAGTGGAGAACAGATTGGTGGTTACCAAGGGTTAGAAAGAGGTGGGTAGGAGTGTATATGACTATAGAAGGGCGACCAGCGGGATCCTCGTAGTGTTGGGATTGCTCTGTATCTTGACTGTATCAGTGTTAATATCCTGGCCATGTAACTGCACTGCGGTTTTCTAAGATGTTACCATGGGGGTAAACTGGGTTAAGGGTACGTGGGACCTCTCTGTAATATCTCTACAATGTGATCTATAATCATAATTTAAAAATTTAATTGAAATTTTAAGAAGTTATAAATCAAGCCAATAAATCTAAATGAAAAATTTTCATCTTCCCACTTAGACAAATATACTTGCATAACACTCTACAAGTCTAAGTTTGAATTTAGATCCTCAGATACCGTGGACGTCCACACACGGGAGTGTAAACAGAGCTGGCTTTTGGCTTCGGTCTGCAGCCTTGCTTCTTCCCCTTCTTCTAACCCCTGGCTTCATATCCTGTCCTACAAGGGGTGAATACATGTGAACATCCCTGGACCACATGTCCGAGCTCCATCCAGCCAACCTCTGCAAACAGTTGTCCCTCAGGCCTAAGAGTGCTAAGTAAGAAAATAAGTACGTAAATAAATAAATAGTTTCTGAAAAATAGTTTTTAAAAAAGGATTTTTTTAACAATGCTGAGCTCTTTGAGAAAAGAAAACACTCTTTTCAATTTTTAGTATATTTGGTTTTTATATCCTTGGTAGGACTGGTATATGAAAATAGGGGGCTGCTTGAATATACAAGGTTATAAGTGAAAGTTCAGTAAACCTAAGGGAAACAGCAAATGGACAGCTGGTGAGCATTGGAAACAACTGGAAGTGAGTTCTGCTTGTCTGTTACTGAATTTAAGGATGCCAGCCTACTCAGAGTATCCTTTTTGGCTCATGTCAGTTCTGCATATTTACCACCTCAATTTGATTTTCTCTCTCCTTTCTCTCATTTTAGTTTACTTGAACCATTTCCAATATATACATAAAACTGCAGAGTGAGTCTCAGCTTAAAAAAACATGTTGCTTAAATATGAGAAATAATGTAGTAGATTTAGAAAGTAAAGTAATTTATAAGGTACCATTACAGAGTTCAGATATTAAACACTTTGTTTTTATTTTAAAGGGATTTATTGTACTTTTCATTGTTTTTCATATTTTGAATCTCCTCAAAATGCTTTATTTACCAACCCAATTTCGTTTCTTCAGGTATTCAGAAAATCATTGGTAAAGATGTTTGAAGATAAAGGATTGGACTGCATCTTTTTAGAAAGCAATATGAGCATGAAGAAACAGTATCATATGGTTTATGAATGCATTCCTCTCCCAAAGGAAGTGGGTGATATGGCTCCCATCTATTTTAAGGTATTTATATAGATAGTCTTGACATGAATATTTTTTGCTATAGCACTCTTATGGATACAGTTATCTTGTTTCTTGTATTTTTCTCCTATATATTTAAATCGAATTTTATATCATATAAAATGAAGTAAAGAACAAATAAATTCAGCTGTATAAATTTTTCTAGAAAGAAATTTGGATTTTGACCTTTAAAAAGCATGCTTACTTATAAGTATGAATATATTGTCAAATGATAATTTAATTAGTATTCTAATTTCTCATTTCTCAAATGAAAAATCAGGGTTTTACCTTGAAGTACTTTGAAGTCAAAATTATAGTCATAATTCTAGAAAAACTTATCACTGAAATTCGTAAGAGCCAAAGATAGTTGCATACAAACATTACAAATTAAAACTGTTGAGACAAGTTATTTCTGTTTCAGTATTTAATGCCTCATCATGCTGTTTGTGAAAAGAAACTAATATGTAACCTTGACATAATTTTTGGACTTACAAATGACTTGAGTTCTTAATTGTCATTGTAATATGCAAGGAGCTTTTACTAACAAGCACGCTTTGATGCTGACCTGAATACAGTGTAATTTATAGAGTACTACAATGTGAATGTAGAACCATATTTGAAAGAGTAACATATTCAGTGAAAAAAGACAGTAATGTTTTGTGAGGTGGTGTAGAAAGACTTCATATACAATGTTTAGACAGTATAGGATGGTGGTTTATTAATATGAACTGTAAATTAATTTTAATAAGGATTATAAATGTGATAAGATTAATGAAGTGGTGAAAATCTACTTTGTCTTTAGAAATTTCTAAAAATAATCTGGTCATTTGATTTGAAGAATTAATGTTATTAAATATAAGAGAATAAATCAGATAATCCTAAAACCATGCCAGTCTTAGATTAAAATCAGTTGAGAAAGAGAGAGTATACTTCTTTTCATTTATTTTTTTTGTACTTCCTTGGTAGTCTTGGGTGATTGTATAGGCATTGAGTATATGGCACAATGTAGAGCAGCCACTGTTTTTCTCTTACTGTTGGGTGACAGAAATGTCATCTCTTAGCAGAACCATGTATCACTTTTCTACAGTAAGCCTTTTATATGATCATTAAAGATACATTTATTTGATTTGGCTTCAGTTTTATATTGAATGTGTTGCATGCTAATGTCAACAGAAGCAACCCCATGCCTTTTAAATAGGGAATAGCAGCATATATGATGTATTTAAATTGTACTTGAGTATTAATTTCATTTTAAAAATTTGCTTCATTAATGATGAATACAAAATGAAAAAACTTTTTTTTTATAATATAGTTCTCTACCATAAATACTAGTCATATTGCTTAGCTTAGTAAGTCTTATATTGCCCTTTCTGTGTATTTTTTTTCCTGTATTTTTACTTGGTTAAGTAATCAGAAGTAGATCAAATACTTGGTTGGCAGAAGGTATAAAAATTACTCTTTATATTTTAGAAAACAGCAGTAAAACTACATGAAATTTTGAGTAGACTTCTTGAGTAAGGAATTTGTGAACTCTTGTGTTCACAAATTATGATCACTATTAAATTGCTTTATCTTATTAAGGATTGTTTTTGTCTTTTAAAGTTGAGCTGAAGCTTGTTCAAGAGTTAAGAACAGGTAAAATAGCATTAGCTTTGCTAAGGTCAATACTTTTAAAAAATCAAGTTCCTGTTTTAAATAACAGAAATTAAAGCCTTAACCCATTCAAAATAATGACCTACCATGTATAATTAATTAATTAATGGTATTTATTTTAAAAGTGACTTTTTGTATTTGCTTACAGAATTATTTTTTCATTAACAAATGTCTATTTCTTAGAAAGCCATAATGGAATCTGATGAAGAATGGTCTATGAACAAGAAATTGATTGATCTCTCTTCAAAAGATATCAGAAAGTCTGTAAGTATCATTTTTTCAAATATAAGAAATTACCCTAGTATTCAGAATCTTCATTAATTTTCATGTCTCATTGGAGAAAGAGACCATTTGGCTGAGTGACTAAAGGTGAAGTAACTAATTGTACAAATAAAGAAATTATTTTCATCCTGTCTGGTCTAGCAAATGCTTATTTATTCAAATGCTTATTTGAATGCATATTCCTGACCCATCCCTCTGCCACTGTAGTCCCCATAACTGGCTATGACAGCCATCAGACTGCCACAGGGGCTACTTGGGACAGGTGGTGAGAGGGGCCTTCTTGTTATTGGAATTACAATGAGAAACATTTTTCTGGAGGCTCACTTTTGAATTTGTAACTCTTTTTTTCCTTATACATTCTTTCGTATTTCCTAAACCATGTTTCATAGTTTAATGAAATGCCCATTAAATTTTAGATAAAAGTTACACATAAGTTGAGTACTCTTTTTAATGACCTCACTCTTCTAGAAATACAAATTAAATGGACTAGAGATATAATAGAACTGTGGATTCCTGTTTTTTTCCTATTCAAAAAGTAATTTATACTACAAATTTATCGAATGCCTACTGTTAACCAGACACTATTCTAGTATTTTTTATACAGTGGAGTGTAACAGAGAGGACCTTATATTACTTCTATTCTAGCACAGGGTTGGGAACTCCAGCCTGTGTGTGAAGTCCAGCCATCTGTCTGTTAATGTAAACAAAGTTTTATTGAAACACAGGTGTAGCCATTTATTTGTGATTTGTTTTTGTCAGCTTTCTTGCTATAAGGGCGGAGTTGAGAATTTTAACAGAGACTGTATGATCCGCAAAGCCTAAAATATTTCATTTAAATTAAAACTTTTATGTGATTTTTTTTAGTTTGCTGACCCTTGTTCTGGCAGCTGTCACTAGATTATTTCTCTCCCATTTCTTTGTTTGGAAAGCTAGACTCCTGATACATGTGACTGAAAGAATTCTCTTACATTTATTATCTCCCAGTCAAAGATTGAAATTTTATTGCATTATTGGAGATAGTTTTAATTCAAGGGCAAAACATTTCCTATAACCTTCTTTTCTTGCTTGCCAGTGAATTGAGCCAGACATATATTTTAAAAAAATGAAAATCAAAAAAAAAAAAAACCTCATAAATGTTCTGTTTACATCTGTCTTTCATGAGCCTATAGACAAAAAGTATGTGACATACACACATCTTTAGTGACTGGGTTTTCACTTCTCATAATTTCCAACGCCATTAAGTACTCTTTTAGAACATGATATTAAAGACAGTTGAAAATATTTCAAAGTAGAAATTTTAGAAGAAAGGTATTATTCTCCATTTGTTATACTGTATGTGCAGTTTTCTTACCAGTAAACCATCTAGTACCTATTGTAAGTTGTCTTTTAAAACCCGGATAAGTACTCGAATTGAGTACCGGGAGGGTTTTAAGATTTGACTTATTAACCAATATGGAAAATAAGAAATAGATACAGATTGTTGTAGGAATGGTAAGCATTTCAAAGATAGCAACAATTACCTTCTCTAGGTTACCACCTAGCGTTACACCTGAGATTCACGGCAGATGGGGAATGAACCAGATGACCTACTGAGGTCCCTTTTAGCTGTAGGATTTACCAATTATTTGGAGAACTTGAGTATAAGAATAATTCCAGAGGAGGTCATTTTTAGGTTAGCAAGCTTTCCAGTGTCTTTTTAAAATGATAAAATTGATCATGAAGTGAACAATGTTGAGTCATTATTTTTCAATATTTTTATTATAAAGAACTTATTATACTTCTTTTAAAAGCTCTATATCTTTGGTAGTTTCGGAAAGTATTTTACCTGCTTCACTGGGGGTGGAGTGATTTTCTTTCCCAGTAGATCCTTGGTTTTTAGTAGAGATTCACATACTTATAATCATTCTGATTCTTTGTTGATTGATTTATTTATTTTTGTTCTTCTCTGTGAGTATAAGCTTCTCTTTTTGTGACGATTGTATTTACTTTCTTTGGGTCTTTTGCTTTCTTTGCAGTGTAGTGTTACAAGGGAAACAGAGCTGAATGTTCCATAAAGAGGAACTGCATGATATGAAATAACTTGTCAAGAAAAGTGGTCACTTTTCACAAGGCTGTTTCATTGAGATTTCATATAAATTCTCCCCAACTTTTAAATGTTGTGATTTTTAAGTTTAATTTTGTGGTAACTATAGTTGGAAAACATCTAACATATTTAAGGACTGATTTTTAAAACTAAGGAAAGTCTGTTTCAAGGAAAATTTGGGTTTACCCAGAGACCTTCAAACCCAAGACAGTTACAGGAAATTCAGAAGTAACATCTGGAATATTAAAAGGGGAAAAATCAGATGCTACTGTTTTTCCACCATCAATACATTTTTTTTGCTATAATTCTGTCAGTGCTTTTCATAACTCATACCAGAGTTCCAACTTCTTTTCCCTCTGGCTGGTCAAGGCAGGAAAAGGAAAGTGCTAAACGTGCCTGTACTTTGCAACTAGAGCCTTTGCAGTGCCTGCTAACAACTCTTTGAGAAAGACAGGAGCTTGTAGCTTCTGCAGCCTCCTGCAAGGGGACTGACAAGAAGCTTGTGACGAGAAGCCGTGGTCATGAGCTCACTGAGCCATCTTGGCAGTTATGCCAGAGGCAGTTGAGAATTGGTATGTGTATTAGTTTCCTATTGCTGCTGTAAGAAATTACCATGAGTTTAGGGGTTTAAAACAACAGTTTTATTATTTTGTAGTTCTGGAGGCTACACTGTGATGGGTTTCACTGGGCTGAAGTCAGGGTGTTTCAGGCCTGCACTCTTTCTGGAGACTCTAGGGGGCAGTCCATTCCTCTGCCCTTTCCAGTTTCCAGAAGCCCCTGCACTCCAGCTCATGGTCATTTTCTTCATCTTCAAAGTCAATAGTGTGGGATCTTCCACTCTTTCTCTGACTCTTAACCTTTTTGTCTTGCCTTATAAGTACCCTTATGATTACATTGGGTCCACCTGGATAACCCAGAATAATCTCCCCATTTCAAGATCCTAACTTCACTGCATTTGCTGAGTCCCTTTTGCCATACAAGATAACATATTCATGGCAAACGGGCCATTATTTTGCCAAGTACGGTATGACACAAACCAAAGGCATGGGCGCCGCCGTCACAGTTGCTTCCTCAAGTTCTCTCTCCCTTGAAGTATGTCCTTTAGTTCCATAACGTTGTTTTAGCCATTCAGATTTATGTTTGATACATACTTACCTGCTTCAGATAGAAAAGGCATTCTAACAAAGCCTTCTATCCTTTTTTCTTTGACCACCTGGTTTGCACAAAGCACTACTGTTTGGGAGACAGAAATGAAAGTAATGTTTGAGGATCTCTGTGCCAAGCATTGGGCTATGCACTTTATGTGCATTTTCCTATTTAATCCTCACAGCAAACCTCTGAGCTCTTTGTATTTCTCATGAGACTCAGAGATGTTAAATAACTTGCTTAAGGTTACAATTAAAAGAATAAGAGCTGTAATTAGAGACTTTATCTGTCTCTTGATAATAATGTGAAAATATAAAAAAATACAAAGCCACAAAATAGCTCTCCATTTCTCTACATTCTACTATTTTGTAAACTGATATTTTTTACTTAGGCTTTTCCTATAGCATGATCAATTCTTTATAAGCCCTAATTTTAATTGCCTTATATTATTTCAAGATGCTCACTCTGTTTTCTCCATACCATACTATCTCTTTTCCAGTCATGCCTTCTTGAGGACATAATAAAATACATACAGTTAATAAAATTATGTGATTTAAAATAAATAAATAAATAAATAAATGAAGGAACAAAACAGCAGCAGACTCACAGAACCCACGAATGGACTAACAGTTACCAAAGGGAAAGGGACTGGGGAGATGGGTGGGAAGGGAGGGATAAGAGGGTAAAAGGGGCATTACGATTGGCAGACATAGGGTGGGGGGGCACGGGGGGTACTGTACAGCTCAGAGAAGACAAGTAGCGATTCTCATCTCACTACGCTGATGGACAGTGACTGTGGTGGGGTTGGTGGGGGGGACCTGGTGATGGGGGGAGTTCAATCATCACGGTATTGCTCATGTAATTATAGGTTAATGATACTAAAATAAAATAAATTATTAAAAAAATAATAATAAAAAAATAAAATAAAATTATGTGATTTAGTGCTAGAATGAGTAAATGCTATCTGAATAAGGGGATTAGAGAGAAGAGATATTACTGTTAAGTGGACCCACTTGGATAATTTCTCGTGACAGAACTGGGGCTGGAGGAAAAACTTGGAAGGACCAAAATCTTTTTAAATGATGAAGCAAGAAATTATGGCCATTTCCAATCAAGATAAAGTTTAAAATACTTTGTGTGCATAATGTGTTGTGTGTGTGTGTATGTGTAGAAAGAGGGAGGGAAGAAAAGATAATAGTTAATCCTGGAAATATTTTGAAATGAGGTTGTTACAACAAAGTATTGCTATACCCATCTCACCAGTTAATAAAAAATTATGACTGTTCATGTTTAATTTAACTATGGTAAATAAATAGTAAAATTTCAGGGACACTGTAAACAAAGCTCTAAGTATATGGGTAGGCCCTTCTATTCTGCATTGTAAGGAAAATACAAAAAAGGATTTCCTTATTCTCTATAGTCTAAGAAAAATTATTCTGTTGTTTCATATATATATATATATATTAAAGAGCACCTATTCTTTCCTGTTTTCTCCGAAGAAATTATAATCAAAAATTGGTTTTGATTATAATTGCTGGACGTTAGGAAGATCTGTCTGGCTGAAAGCCTGCTAAATGAAATACTTTACTGAGAAAGGTTATTGCTTAAGAATCTTTAGAATTGGAAATTCATTGCATATGTTTGTCTTGAAGCATGCTTAATTCCTGTCATGTCAGAAAGAGGGATTTAGCATAATTTTCTGATTTCATGCTGTATTTATATGTGTGATTTGATTATTTAGGTACCAAGAGGCTTACCTTACTTCTCTGTGGATTTTGGCCTCCAAGGTGGGTTTGCCCATGTTATTGAAGATCAACACAAATTCCCTCATTACTTTGGAAAGGTATGTGCACAGATTTAATAAAATTCTAGAGTTTAGCAATTTGGTAACACTTTTCTTTTGAAGGGAAATCAAAACTTTGGGCAGTATATACCAGGAAGTTGGCGAGCATTGTCCCACCCACTTTTTAAAGGGAGAACCTAGAAACTATTAATGAAAATATCCCCTGCATATTTATGACAGTCAGGAATGTCACTTTGGAACCAAACTTTTGTGGACAATGTCAACAGTGACGATAGTGTTTTCCTGTCGAGTCAGCCAGCCTTGTGCTGAGAATGATATTGCTAAAATTTTTGAAGCCTTATAATGAGCCAGCTTCTGTTCTGAGCACTCATTTAATGCTCACAGTAACTCTTGTTACATAGATACTGTTAGCTTCCATTTTACAGATGAAGAAACTAAGCTACAGAGAGGCTATGTGACTTGCCCAGGGTCATGTACTGATAAGTGACAGAACCAGGAGGGGTACATGTGCTCATGGTTGAACTAGAGAACAAATCATCTCACCTCTTCATTTATCACTAAGCACTATATAGAGAGAAGAATATATGACTCATTCACATAGATAGTTTTTGGATAGATAATAAAGTGTGGGCCTTTCGATTGCTAGTAGGTTCTTTCCATTACTTACTTCTAGGCACATAGTCCCTAGTTCTTTATTTCCTTTCCCAGTGAAAGAGGTTCCCTTTTCCATGAAGCTTTTCCTGATTTATGCAACAAATGTCATCTTTTTTGAGTCTCTATTGTCTGCTTTGGCATTGACCTTATTCTGTTTTATAAAACAATCCCTTCCATAGTTGGGTTATTATTCTGGCTCTCAGTAATGCTCCACATTCTGTTATGAGCTCTCTGAAGACACAGATATATGTTAGTTATCTTTCCATCACCTACAATATTTAGCACTTGCCTGTACACAGTAGGCCCCGTTGGTATAATTGTTAAGATGAAGAACCTGTCTTAGATTATGTCCAAGATCCCACCACGCAGTCGTGGAGAGCTAAACTGAACATGCAGATTTCGACCCTCAGTCCTGTGTTTCCGAACCACCATGCTGACTTCCCTCTAAGCATTACACGTCTCCCCCATACCTTTCTGTGCGTGGAGACTCACAAGCCTAAATCTGATTAACTTCTGTAGCCAACCGCACAGGAAGAGGACCATGAAGGAAATAACCTAGAATAAAAAGCTGACAAAATCTATTCCTTTCAGGGCTTGGGAATGTGACTTTTCAAATAAAGGTGACTTATAATTTTTAGTTCTGGGTTTACTCGGATTAGTATTAAAATACGGTTTTGTTTCCTGAAAAAAAGATTCCCAGCTAATCATAGAAGAAACTTGCTTATAAAATATCCTGGGTAGCAGGTAGAACATTAGCCTGAGATTCAGCTGCAGTTGAACAACAAAGTTAATAGTTGCTACGTTAATTAACTTTTTCTTCAAACTGTTTATCAGAACAGCTAATAAGGACTGAATTAGTTAAATTTCACTTTCTCTTCCTCCTCTTTGCTGTTGTCTATTAGATGTGCTAACAAGCAACAAAATGGACACATTGCTTGACAAGAGACACAGCCACGACTCCCTAGAATTATAGGGTTTGCATAGTTAGGACTAACTGAAAACAAGATTTAAAAAAATTTGAAACTAATATTTATGTAAAATTTGAATATCCTTATGGAGAACTGCTTAATGTTATATTTAGTAGAGGAATAAACATAGTTTCGTACCTCTTTCATTCATTCATGTTTTCAGTATTTATACATCCACGTTTCTGTTTTTCTCATTCCTTAAAAGGAAATCATCGGCGGGATGCTGGATTTGGAGCCCAGACTCTGGAGGACAGGGATCCGAGAAAACTTTGAGGATCAGAGGAAGAAAGCACTGCAGTTTGCTCAGTGGTGGAAACCATTTGACTTCACCAAAAGTAAAAAATGTTGAGTCATACCTTTCATTTTTTATTTCCTCTTCAGATTCCTTTCAGTTTTATTTCCATTGCACCTAACTAAAAACTGACCCGCAGGTCCTGGGGAAAGAAAGTCATGCTCTGAGTCTCTGACAACTGTGCATCGTTAGATTCTGCCGTTTCCTTCCCCACCTGCCCCTGTGGACTCAGTTAGTAAACGGGTGTTCCTGTTCTGTACCTGTGTCTTGGGGTTCTGAACTATTCGGTTAATATATAGACTTTTCTTTCCTGAAGGCTTATTTAGGACACATAGAAAATTATTTATTAGTTCAGAGGGAGGTGGGGCTGCTTCAAAGTCAAGTCTATGGAGTGGCTTCTTTTGCATTTTTAAGCTGAGTTGGAATATTCAGTAATAATTGAAATTTCTGATCATAGCATTTTATAGATGAGCTCTTAATTTTCTACTAATAGCATATATATCACTGTTACTCATTTGATTAAAGGAAAAAGAATGGCCCAAAAGTAATAAATAATTAAATGAAATATAACAAGTTCACGATTCAATCATTTTTCTTTCTCAGTTTTTAAATAGTGTCTTTGAATTTTGGTGATTTTAAATGTAATTGCTCCAAATAATACAATTTGCTGTTGTTTGGATTTTGTATGAAAGTTAAAAATTTTAAGCAGATCATCATTTGGAGCTGAACCTTGGCATTTTGTCATGAAATACTGAATGCCTAGAATCAGTGTGTCTTGTACTCTTAACGTGTAACTCTACAGTTACTTTTAATAGTGGTGTCTCCTTATTTCTTTAGCGTGTTAAGAAAGAAATGTTGTATTTGTAATTTTAAAATTTCACATACAACTTGAAGTTTAATGGTGTCAATTTCTCAATATTTGCAAATTGCTAGTATATTCATCAAATAGGTACTTGATAGTATTTTATTTATTGCTGTTTTCAAACTCTTTTGTCTTTGCTGCGAAGTCTTAGAGGAATCTGTAATGGTCGTTTATTCAATCAGTGAGTTGACAGTTATTTGCAGAGTATTTTGTTATGTGGTGGCAATGCAAAAATAAAAAGCACTTCCCCATCATAAATTATTTTACAGTTTAGTGGAGAAAAAGACATGTACATAAATAATTGCAGCACAGTATAAATTCTAAAGCATTGAAATGGGCCAAGTGTGTTTGGGTGCAGTGCTAAAAGACTGTTTCATACCTCTTCTGTCTTCTTAGTGGATGACCTTGCTCCCTGTTTTACTGAGAAAATAGAAGCAAATAGAAGGAAATTTCTACACCTATCAATATCCTACTTTCGTACCCATGTACTCTACTCTTCCTCTTTCTAACTGCAGATCAATTATTTTGTTCTTATCTAAGGGGTCATTCACTCATTTATGTTCCAGATTTCATCCCTTCTCACGTACTCATCTGCCCCTACTCTCTTTGTACTGTTTGAATATTCCCTGTCTGTAAATTTATTCCTGTGAGTATGTGAAACATTTTATATCATATCAACAACAAACACTCTCATCATATCCCTCTCTGCCCTTTTTCTTCCCCAGCAGAACTCATTTTTAAAAAGTCTATTTCCTCTCCTTCCATTCTCCTGTTCTTAGTATGGTTAGACTTTATCTGCCCCATTCCTCTTAAACTGTTGATATCAGTGTCCCCAGTGGACATTCTACATCAGCAAACGGAGTACTTGTCAGTGCATTTCTTACTCTGTCTATAGCATCATTAACCTAACTTGAAACCCCTTCTTTACCTGCTTCTAAAACACTGTCTCTCCTTTATGCCCCTTCCTTGCCAGCTGCGTCCTCGCCGTCTCTTGCTGATTCCTCTTCCTCTTTCAGCCTCTAAAAGTTGAAATGCCCATCCTCAAACCTTATCTTTTCTTTATTACACTCACTCTCTCCCAAGGTAATTTCATCACTCAATGGTCTTAAATACCATTTTTAAGTTGGTTCATTTATTCAACAAATATTTGATTGTCTTCTACATCCACTCACTGTTCTGCATGCATGATGACACATTAGTGAATAAGGCAAAAACCCTTGTCCTTGAGGGGCTTACATTGTATCTGGGAAGATAGATAATAAACATTAGGCATAATAAATAAATTACCTAAAAAATGTCAGAGGTGATCAGTACTATGGAAAAAGGAAAACTAGAACAGGATAAGAAAGATGTCTCCCAAATTTATGTCTTCACTCTGGACCTCTTCACTGAACTTCAGAACCGTACACCCAAATATCAACTTGACATCTGCACTATATCTGTATCTGTAATAAGGATATCTAAACTAAATTGAAAGCCAGGAGACTTTGCAGATTTTCTTCCTGATATTTATAACAGCCATTTTATTATACCTCATGGTTATATAGGTAAGGACTTTGATCAGGATTCAGCTGGGTGATTTGCCTCTGCTTCACGATGCCTGGGGTCTCAGCTAGAGTGACTGAAACTTCTGGAGATAACTGGGGCCATATGTGTAGAGCCTCCAGTCTTCATACAGTGCATGCTGGAGCTTGAATAGTCCAAATTAGCTGCTTCACTCACATGCCTAGTGCCTGGGCGGGATGACTGGAATAGGGACAGGCTGATAACAATCGTTTCTTGTATGGAAATGTCAGGGTAGTTGGGCTTGCTCTATGACATCAGGCCTCTTCCAGAGCAGCCATTTTAAAAGACAGTTCCAAGAAATAAGAGGTGGAAGGTGCCACTGTCTTAGGGCCATGGGCCAGAAATTAGCATAGCTTCATTTTTACTGTTTTCTGTTTGTCATAATTGTCCCAGAGCTTCCCTACATTCAAGAAGAGGGGAGAAACTACTCATAAGTAGTTTCTGTTTGCTAATTGGCTTAAAGCCAAGGTATTGTGTCTATTAAAAGAAAAAAAAAGAGGGGTCACAACCCTACCTCTATGGGAGTAGTGTCAAATAATTTGTGGCCATCTTTAATCCACCAAAGTCCACCTTCTGGCTACAAATTTACATTCCTCCCCCATGGAAAAAAATATTCATATCCTCCCAAGAAAGTAGGGCATTAAGCTTAGGCTTGAGATTCAGTATGCCATCTAAGTCAGGCTCAGAGATGCAGCTACTCAGGTGCTTAAATCTGAAGATTTTTGAACTTAAGTTGTTTGTACCCCTTACATGCATGCATACATACACATACACAATACACCCCAAACATAAAATAGTAAGAAAAGAATACAATAACTGCAGCAGGTGCATTCATTGAGAACGACAGACAACATGATGCACATTGCAGTCACTGTTTACTGGCAATTCTAAAATTAAGTTGAGCACATGTCACTCATTGCTTGCTAAGGGCTGCAGGCCTGCTTCTGGGGAATGACTCTGTGGGGCTTCTTGCACTGCCCTGTGTACTCTCGGTTCAACACAGAGTGAGCCTTTCTTTTTATAAGAAATAGCTCAAGACTTAATGCTTTCAGTCCAAAGTACCCACATTGTCTTCCTACTTGAAACAACCAAAAAATGGACAATATATATGAAACGATGGTTCCAAATGATGGGCTATCAGGCAAGAAAATATAATGATCCCTAAGAGATGGGAAACAAATTAAGATAAGCCCTGCAATTCCTTATCTTTCTACCTTGAGAGAGTTCCCACCCTGTGGTACAAGGTCGGGAATCCAAGGAGAGCTTAGTTGAACTTAACAAATTGAGGAAATACACTGTGAGTCTGGGGAGACCAAGACAACAGGTCACTGGAGAGGACATTGCTGTGCAGAAAGGGAGCTCTAGAGGTCTCCCGAGGGTCAAGTTTCTGTGCACTGATTAGCATGAGAGGAAACTGTCCAAGGCCAGGCCAAGGTTGACCTACCTGAGAGGATTAGGGGTAACCTTTCCCACTAGCTAGAATAGAAGATTTCAAGATTGACCAGGAATTGGGTAGAGTACACAGAACGGTAGTATGTACTGTAACATAATTGTCTCAAGACTTAGCACTATTCCAGTCTAGACAAACAAAACTTAAAAGTAAGAGGCAAAAGGATCAAATTGTTTCCATGTAACTTAACCACATCCCAGGACAAAACTTCAAAATATTTATAGGAATAAAAATATATTCAGTAGTCTGTCAGAGTCCGGGAGTTGCATTTGAGGTTTTGGGACAATGCAAAGAGCAAAGAAGGCAGCGGGAGTCATCATGGAGGGTGCCCAAACAGGCCACTTTATTCTGCACACAGCTGTGCTTACACTGCTCTACTGCTAAGTCATGGTTACATAAGTGTTTTAAGATGTGCATGCGCGTGGCCTTCATGGCCAGGCATCTGGCCTTCAAGGCCCTTATCTAGCTCCTTTCCCATGGGTGCAACAGGTTTCTCAAGGCCAGACATATCTGGGGTGAAGCAGCAGGCAGCTGTCCTCACAGAACAGTAGGGGAAGGGGGGAGCTTCCCTACATCCACCCCTTTCTATAGGACAGCAGCCGCATGCTTCTTTCTTGCACACAAAGCAGAGCCCTGTGCCCAGAGCCCACAGAAACAATATAAAGAACAGCAACAGACAAGGAGGCCGCATGCCCCGGCGGCCACTATGGTTATGAGCCACCGCCAAGTGGGACCAAACTATGACCACCAAGTAGGCAGGGGGTCTTGGGATAAAACTTCTATCTGAGACACTTCATCATCCACTTCCTGGAACGCAGCTTGTGTTTGCTGCTGGTGGTCTGTGATGTAAACACAGCAGTCAATGTGCAGTAAAGCACAGGTGCCCCCTTGTGCAGCTGTGAGTATATCCAGAGCCATTCTGTTTTGTAAAGTCACCTTCCATGCTTGGGTGACTTCATCTAGCTATAGGGCTAGCGAGGACCTTGTTACATTCAAGAAACAAGCAACATGCTGTGGCAGGGCTTCTATTTGTAATTCTGCATCTACAGTGCTGGCTCCTGGACAGAAAATAGCCAGGGGGTAAAGTCACCATGCTGTCCGTTTTGGGCGATGTCAACGGGAATATACAGCATCCCAATTATATGTGGGTCATGGCAAGGTTTGCAATATCTGTCCTGATATGTAGGGTCGGCCCCATGTACAACGGCCTGTCCATTTTTCAGGGAGCTAGGACCAGCCATATTCCCCAAATATCCACGTTTTCTCCCGGCAGGGGGTCGGTAGGCACAATGCCCACATGGGTGCAACGGTCCCACCAGCACTTAGGGGTGCCATTAACACTGACATTGGCACACAGTTCTCTAGGTAACCAGCCAACCATGCGACTGGGTATGGAAACCTGCTGTTCAATGCACAGCGGAGCTATAGTTTGCAAGGTTACACGTATACACTTACCCCACCTGTTATACACAGTACCCTCCCCAGGCAGAGTGTGTGCAGATTGCTGGATCAACTGCTCAGTTGCATGCTGAACTAATTTGCCTTCCCACCAGCAGTGTAGGAGGGTCCCATTTCTCCACATCCTCGCCAACATTTGTTGTTGTTTGTCTTTTGGATGTTGGCCATCCTAACTGGTGTGAGGTGATATCTCATTGTCGTTTTAATTGCATTTCTTTGATGATTAGCGATGTGGAGCATCTTTTCATGTGCCGGTTGACCATCTGAATTTCTTCCTTGGAAATTCTGTCAGCTCTTCTGCCCATTTTTTAATTGGCTTATTTGCTTTTTGTTTGTTGAGGTGCATCAGCTTTTTATATAATTTGGATGTCAGTCCCTTATCAGATATGTCACTTATGAATATATTCTCCCATACTGTAGGATGTCTTTTTGTTCTGTTGATGGTGTCCTTTGCTATACAGAGCTTTTTAGTTTCATATAGTCCCACTTGTTCATTTTTGCTTTTGTTTCCCTTGCCTGGGGAGATATGTTCATGAAGAAGTTGCTCATATTTATGTCCAAGAGATTTTTGCCTATGTTTTTTTCTAAGAGTTTTATGGTTTCATGACTTACATTCAGGTCTTTATCCATTTTGAGTTTACTTTTGTGTATGGGGTTAGACAGTAATCCAGTTTAATTCTCTTACATGTACCTGTCCAGTTTTGCCAACAGCAGCTGTTGAAGAGGCTGTCATTTCCCCATTGTATATACATGACTCCTTTATCATATATTAATTGACCATATATGCTTGGGTTTATATCTGGGCTCTGTACTGTTCCATTGGTCTGTGGGTCTGTCCTTGTGCCAGTACCAAATTGTCTTGATTACTGTAGCTTTGTAGTAGAGCTTGAAGTCAGGGAGTATAATTCCCCCCACTTTATTCTTCCTTCTCAGGATAGCTTTGGCTATTCGGGGTCTTTTGTGGTTCCATATGAATTTTAGAACTATTTGCTCTAGTTCATTGAAGAATGCTGTTGGTATTTTGATAGGGATTGCATTGAATATGTAGGTTGCTTTAGGCAGGATGGCCATTTTGACAATATTAATTCTTCCTACCCAAGAGCATGGGATGAATTTCCATTTATTAGTGTCCTCTTTAATTTCTCTTAAGAGTGTCTTATAGTTTTCATGGTATAGGTCTTTCACTTCCTTGGTGAGGTTTATTCCTAGGTATTTTATTCTTTTTGATGAGATTGTGAATGGAATTGTTTTGCTGATTTCTCTTTCTGCTAGTTCACCGTTAGTGTATAGGAACGCAACAGATTTCTGTGTATTAATTTTGTATCCTACAAGTTGGCTAAATTCAGATATTAGATCTAGTAGTTTTGGAGTGGATTCTTTAGGGTTTTTATGTACAATATCATGTCATCTGCAAACAGGGACAGTTTGACTTCTTCCTTATCAATCTGTATGCCTTTTATTTCTTTATGTTGTCTGATTGCCATGGCTAGGACCTCCAGAACTGTGTTGAATAAAAGAAGGGAGAGTGGGCATCCTTGTCTTGTTTCCGATCTTAAAGGAAAAGCTTTCAGCTTCTCGCTGTTAAGTGTAATGTTGGCTGTTGGTTTGTCATATATGGCCTTTATTATGTTGAGGTACTTGCCCTTTATCCCCATTTTGTTGAGAGTTTTTATCATGAATGGATATTGAATTTTGTCGAATGTTTTTTCAGCATCTATGGAGATGATGATGTGGTTTTTATCCTTCTTTTTGTTGATGGGGTGGATGATGTTGATGGATTTTTGGATGTTGTACCATCCTTGCATCCCTGAGATGAATCCCACTTGATCATGATGGATGATCTTTTTGATGTATTTTTGAATTCAGTTTGCTGATATTTTGTTGAGTATTTTTGCATCTATGTTCATCAGGGATATTGGTCTGAAATTTTCTTTTTTTGTGGTGTCTTTGCCTGGTTTTGGTATTAGAGGGATGTTGGTCTCGTAGAATAAGTTTGGGAGTATTCCCTCCTTTTCTGCTCCATTTTTTAGTTTTGTTATTTCTACCCAATCATAACATATAATCTTTACATATTGGTTTTGCACTGTGATCCCTACTATCAGTTTAGTCTTGAAGCTACTATTAAGCATAGTAAATAAATACTCAGCATTTTTTGGTTATTGTTGTTGAGTGTAGCTCATTCATTAGTAGAGTCCTTGTGAATGGCTCATGGATGCATAACTTTGTAAGTTTTTATGTTTACAGATGTTCTTCTATAGTATTGATACTTGATGGATGGCATGGCTGAATATAAAATCCTAATTCATACTTTTGCAGTTTTTTGAAAATGCTGTTTCATTGTTGCCCTTTCTTTTTATTTTTATATACTTGAGAAGTCTGCTGCCAGTCTAATTTCTCTTATCTTTACAACTTTTTGATAGTATAAGCTGGAGTCCTTGAGGATTTTAAAAAATTTCAAGTGTTAGTTTTACCAGGATGTGTCTCAGAGGTGACATTTCTCATTACCTCAATATCTCTTTCAAAATATAGATTCAGATCTTTTTTTCTGTTGTTTTCATGTATTATTGTCTTAATATCAGTTCTGTTACATTGTTTTTGTTTTCTTCAGAGACTCCAATTATATGTGGCTTATCTCTTTAGTCTGTCTTCCATTTCATTGCCTCACACTTTTTCTTTTTTCCTCCCTCATATTTATTCTCTTGATTGTTTTTCTCCATTTCTTCAATGCCTGTTAAGTTTTCATTTAGTCTGTTCCCCCTGTGTACCTTATAATTTAATCTTCATTTCTGTTATTATTTTGTCTTTTTTTCATTTATTTCTTCAGTTTAATCATCTATTTATTCCTGGTTTTGCTTATCTGTTTTTAATTTTTTGAATTTCCAATTAAGATTGCTTTTTCATATCCCCAAATGCTTTTGTGTTTTAATAAAGTTTGATGTGTTACAGTTTTCTTTTGCGTGATAGTTTTTCTTTTTCAAAATTTTCATCATTGTTGTGTGTTATTATGTTCTGATTTCTTGTACTAACATTACAGAGATTTATTCATGTCCCATTAATTATTTGGATTTGGGATGATTACAAATTTCCCTGTTAAAAGCACTCTCTCTGTCAGTATAGCAAAGTCCAGTTTCTTTAATGAATTTTGTAAACTTTGTAGTGGGGAAAAGGATACTGTGTGCTGTGTTTTTTTGTTTGCTTTGTTTTGTTTGCCGGACTCTGAACTTTCTGTTTTTGCTTCTCTCTACCATCCAGTTGCCAAAGGGCACCTCACATAGACTCATTCTGTCCTCCTTGCTGAAGCTGTCCTGTAGTGTTTTCATCTGTCAAGCCACTTTTTCCATATTTTTGCACTTAGATTGGAATTTCTGTTTCTACTGTGATTTTAGACTAATTTTAGGCCTACTATGGGCTCCATTTTTTTTTTTTTACTCTGTTCAGTTTTTCTTGGGCTATCCTTGCTTCAAAGGCCTGTGGTAGGAACATAAGCGATCGCTCACTGGTAATTTCAATGACAAGTAATTTGAAGTTTGACTACGTCTATATTCCCCTTAGGCTGAGGGTATGGTTTCTGTGTAAATGTATCTGTCCTTGTTTCTGGTGTATTTGTATCATTTCTGGTGGATATGGGAAGGCAGAGATGCAGGTTGCTGTCATCCTCTTACTGTCCAAAGTTCTCTCCTCTTCTTCCTTAAATCCACCTCAGTGAGGCCTCAAGAGCTGCTTATTTTGGGAGCTACAGTAGCATTGTTAATCCAGTTGCCTAATCAAAGTGAATTAACCAAAAAACTTTTTTCAGTCTTCATCTTTGTTATCTTCTCTGTAGGACTGAGCATTATTGAATGTCACTTAAAACTTCTCTTTTTACTTCATTGGTTGTCCTGTCTTTATTTTCTTTTCTTCTGTAATTGTTTCTTGTTGATAGAGTTTGTGCTTCCTTTTTCTTTGTATTCTCCTTAAATGAATTCTCTACCTAAATACCCCATGAGGCACTTCAAAATCAACATATTCAAATGAAACACATCTTCCTGATCTCCAGGTGTTTTCTTCCTCCATTAGTGTCCCTGTGGTGAATGAATCCCCTCACAACCTCCCACCAGAAACCCGAATGTCATCTTTTTTCTCTTCCACATTCAATTAGCAATCATGCCTTTAACACACCGCAAATATCCTCCATTTTCCTTTGGTATAGCGTCACTGCAGACCTCGTATCATCTCTCTTCCGGACCACTATAATGGCTGAACTATTGTTTCTCCTTTAGTTTTGCTCTTTTTTTCTTATAATTTCAGAGTATTTCTCTAGAAGATCATGTCACTCCTTCACGGGTTCTTCTATACTTACAGGATGAAGGCTGAACTCCTCAGCATGAGAAATGTTTTTCATGATATTTCATCCCGCCTTTCTACTGTTACTTGCAACTCCTCCCACTCGGTGAAAGTCATACTCACCTGTGATCCCCTTAGCATGTCATGCCAGTCCAGCCTCTTTACGTGTGTTCATGCTGTTTTAGTTAGACTGCTTCTCCACCGCCTTTCCACAACACGCAGATTGGGGGATATCTACTAATTTGGAAGACCTTGTTCAGTCCAGATGTTAATCTTCTTTATGGGATTCTTACTGACACCATGAGTAGAATTGATCACTTTTCCTTTGTGCCCCAACTGTACCAGGCACAGCATTCTGATGGAGCACTTTTAAGGTGTTATTTGATTTGTTTTTATATTTCTTCTCTTATGTAAATTCCTAGGAATAGTACCTGAAATATGGTTCATCTTAGTTGATGCTTTAAAAGATAAGATGATAGTTTTCTTTCTAAGGCTTGTTTTGCCTCCTTCCTGGTCCAGGACTCTACCGTTGGCATTGTCAGAAAGAGCTTCAACTTGCATTATTGATCAGTGTTCTAGATCTTTCTGCAGGTTACAGATCAATTCACTTTTCCCTGAAAAATAATTCTGTATCTAGAAACATAAAGAAAAAATTGAAAAGGAGATAACAGAACTAAGAGAGGAGCTACCAAAGGGAAGAAGCATTGAGATAAGAAACACGTCATACAGCTCGGTCAGTGGTTTCTGGTGCCGGAGATCACAGAAATAACCCAGGGACCATTAACATGATCTCCAGGAAATTTCTGCTGGTATTCTTGTACCTTTGGAGCAAACATGATTGAGATGGGTGCATTAAAATTTTAAAAGCGTAAATTGTTCATTCTCGGTGTAATTTAGCATAGTAATGTTCCTATTCAAATGTTAATCTTAAAGTTCAATACTAAAGATAAAGCACTTACTATTATTTATTTTTCTGCTCTATTTTCTAAAATTAATACAGTTAAGAATGCTCCGTATAGGTATGCAGACATGGACTTAAGCCACTTTCTAGAACATATATTGGGAAGGATATTTTATTATTACATGACATTTTATGATGTGAATTTGTTAACTGTATTGGGAAACATCCAGAAACATATCTAATGTTAGATATACTTGTGCAGGATACTAGAAAATGAATACAATTTTTCACAGACTATTGCCTACTTGTTCAGTAATTCTACGTGAAAATATTGCTATTTGAAAGAAAATTATGCCTGTCTAAAACTTTGATTCTGTTCCAATTTTATAAGTGTGTACATTGACCTAAAAATACTAATGTGTATTTCCTTTATTTTAATTTCAGTTTGCCACTGCATTTCTACCAACATAAAAAGAATAAAGAATTCAGTTGATTCTTTTCTAGAGGGAAAACATATTTGTAGTGAGTATAGTACTAGGAGTTACATGCTGTTTCCCTTTGTGGCTTTGAATAAAACTCTATTTTCTTTTCTATTTTGCTTCAAATAAAGAATTCAGATGACATTGTCTAAACTGAAGAGCACTGTATAGATAAGAAAGTTCTTTCCAAGTATGCATCTTACAGAGTTTAGGTGTACAGGCATACTTCATTTTACGGCATTTTGCTTTATCCTACTTTACAGGTACATTTTTTTACAAATTGAAGATTTTTGGCAACCTTGCATCAAGCAAGTCTATTTTCCCAATAGTATTTGCTCACTTCATGTGTCTGTCTCACATTTTTGTAATTTTTGCAGTATTTCAAACTTTTTCATTATTGTATTTGTTATTGTGATCTGTAATCAGTGGTCTTTGATGCCACTTTTGTAACTGGTTTGGGTGCGACAAACTGCACCCATGTAAGACAGCAAACTTCCATCAGTAAATGAGTATGTTCTTACTGCGTTCCCCGTCTCTCTCCCTCTCGTTGGACCTCCCTATTACCCGAGACACAACAATTTTGAAATTAGGCCAATTCATAACCCTACACGGGCTTCTGAATGTTCAAGTGAAAGGAAAAATCAATCGATGCATTAAACTTCATTATTGTTTCATGTTAAGAAATTGCTAAAACTACCCCAGCCTTCAGCAACCACTCCCCTGATCACTCAGCAGCCATCAACATCAAGGCAAGACTCTCCACCAGCAAGAAGACTACAGCTCACCAAAAGCTCAGGTGTTGGTTAGCATTATTTAACAATAAAATATTTTTAATTTAAGCTACATACATTTTTTTATACATAATGCTATTGCACACTTAAAAGACTACAGGATAGGTGTAGACATAACTTCTTTATGTACTGGGAAATTAAAAAAATCATTTGATTCACTTTCTTGTAGGATTTTTCAGGAATATGTTTCAGTTTAGAGACAGTGAAGAAGGATTCTTATTCATTACTCATTTTTCCAAAAGGAGAAACTTAAGTTTTTGTTTGTGAAGGGCATTTGAATTACTGGTGCTGTTTATTAGTTTTTGTTCCACTTTTAAGGCAGAATATTTCAGAATCCCTCTTTGTATTTTTATTGGTATTTATTTTGGTTGCATAAGTCATGTCATTTTTCCTGAAAATTAAAAGATAATGGAAAATGAGGGCTGTGAAAATACTCATTACCTAGATAGCATACCAATGATTGGATTGGATTAAACAAATTATTTCTATAGCACTTGTCTATGTATAATAAAAGCATTGGCTCTTCCAAAGAAATTCCAGATGCCTTCCTGGATGGCACAACACAGTCAATAAGCCAAATATAAATAGTATACTTCATTAACTAATTAATTTCATCCATTTTTACCCTCACATTTTTCTCAGGAGTCTTTTTTAGGTGGGTGATAGTTCAAAAATAGTTTTGCAGTAATGACAGTGGCATAATTTTTGAGCCTCACTAAGTCCCTCTATAAATAGCAGTAAGCAGCTAGAATATAGAATTGCAAAACCCAAGACCCACAGACATCATCTTCAAGGCAGTGTTCCTGTAGCCCCCAGTTATAAGCATGTAGGGACAAACTACCAACAGCAATGGGCTCTGCGTGCTATTGAGACAGGGACCATGGGAGTACTCAGAGTAGGGTGAAGGCCTCCAGAAAAAGCAGGGCAGGATATGTACAGTCAGAGCAGTGTAACTACATGCAAGGAAACCCCCTGCCAAAACTCTGTGTTAAACTTTAAGCTCTAGAGTCATTCTTCAGTGAGATCAGTTAATATTCCCCAAGTAAAGAAGAGTGGCACATGTTTTTATTATCCTAATCAATTGTAATCATGTGAAAGATTCACTTTAGTGTGTTAAAGGCCCAGGCCTATGTGCTGTCTTTCCTCCTTCAGACCTGATGAGGTGATTTGCAATCTGGGCAATTAATGGCAAGCAAGCCCAGCCATAAACAACATAGTAAAAGGCAGGAAGGATTCCACCTTAAAGATAAAATTTCATTTTAATACCCAGGAAGTTAAGAAGTAAGATTCTTAACTTACTCTAGCAAACAATACGTCAGCCCACCTTGGGGGCTGGGCAGGTGGCCTTGTTTTATATGCTCCCAGACCCAGACACCAGTATCTCAGGGAGAAATCAGAGCAGGAAGTTCCTTGTGTTAAATTAATTCTAAATATTCAGGGACCACTTAACAAGCCCACACCCCTAAGCCCTTTATCCGGTTCCCAAAAGTTCTCAATTGCCTATAAAACCCCTAGACAATGCACCACTACGGGCTCTCTTGTCCCCTCCTGGCATGAGCCGGGAGCTCTGTCCTCTCTCTGTATTTCTCAATATCAGCCTCTCACTGGCTCTCCTACCTTGGGTGTTTGCTAAGTTCATTCTTTGACTCTGCAAACAAGAACCCCAGCATCAGTATCAGCATCTGCACAAAAGGAAGTGGAGGGAAAACTGGGCTTTTAACATCCACAAGTACAAAGGAAACCTTAGATTGCCAAAATATTTACTGCGCAGCATGCTGGATACGTCTGCAAAGATCAGGACAAATTGCAAACAGAATCCCAATGGTGAGTGAGGGTAGTATCATCTCATGTTATCAAGTAAAAGAAGCTACCCTGGCCTATTCCCTCTCTTTAAAAGTAGAAGCAAATTTTATTCAAAACAATGATAGAACTTTCATCAGTTAAACTCCATACAAAGTTTCTGTAACACAGAGAGAACAGGAGGCAGACCCCGTCCCTCAGACCGTGAGAGTCGCAGATAGACCTGCCCCCGCTGATGGGAACTGCGACTCCATTTCAAAGTGAACAAAGAATGTGATAGGAGAATGCAGAGGGCGTGGTTTGGGTCAAACCAGCAAGTGTTTACTGAGTACTGTGAACAGCAGACTCTGTGTTAGGCAGAATGGGAATCTGAAAAAAGTAAGATGGGCTTTTTATCTTCAAGGAGATTAAAGTTTTAAGCTGTTAAATTATGGAAAGTTTGATCATGTTAAAATAACGTTTTAAAACAACTGAGGAACTTGTGGATCACGTCAAAAGGATCTCAGGAGAAAGGAGAGAGTTCATGATGGGACAGTTTTAGAAAACGAATTTACTGAGTCAATGGATAAGATTTGAGATAGTTGTTGGGATGGGATGTTCTGGTTGGTGGAACAGTGTGAGCCAAGTGCAAAGGTGGAAAATATGCAAACCATGTTTGGAGGATGACAAGTAAATCATGTGTATCTACAAAAGTCATCTGAATTCTCAGTAGATGAGAATACCCTGAAGGATCTGGTACACATTTTGGAAAGTCTCAAAAGTCTAAGTAAGTATGGCTATTCCCATCAGTATTGTGGCATTAGTGCAGATTTTAGGAAAGATGGTAAGTAACTTACTTGAAGTAGTGTTTTAAGAAATTAATCTGGAAGAGAGTATGTAAACTTCAGGAAGGCCACTAAGAGGATCTTGCAGTCGTCTTGTTACAATGAAATAAAGGCTGGAACAGGTGGTGCAGTGTTGCAGTCTTGGTCAAACATTCGACGGGCATATCAGTGTAGAGATGAAGGAACAATGCTACTGAAGTGCCAAGAAGGATGAGAACTGCAGGACTCTTAAAGAGATTTACTTATGCAACTTCTTTGATACATGCAACACTTTCTCTGATCGGGTAGGAAGGAATTGAAGCAGGCTTCAGTGGTGCCATGCTGTTCATAAGGAGTAAAATAGTTAAACGACGTGGAGTCACACTCTTTCCTTCTTTCCGTTTATCATTTGTATTTTTGTTATCATTAAATATGGGTCAATTTACTGAACTTTGAGAGAGAATCCACGAATTGTTGATCTCAACACCACTGTAGAGAGTCAGCTTTGGGACAGTTTTAGTAATCCCTTCCCTGCATTAAACATAGCCAGAAATTCTTGGTCTCTTAAAACATTTTGATAAAAATTGACAAGACTTTGAAATCTTTCAGCAGAAACTTTCAAATATCACAATCTACTAGCAGGGCACTTTTTGTGATGACTTGCTGGTATATCCAGGTGCCAGAATGATCATGTAGGATTTATCTCTATGAAATAGCAACAGAATTTATTGCTTAGTTAATACTTTTCATCCGTCTTACCCTTTCCAATTGCAGTCTCCATTAAACAATATCTGAGTGATAAAGAGACACGCCAACTACCTTCTAGGTTCTGAATATTAAAGTGCTGGTCATCAATTGCACAACAGTCATATTTCATTAGAGTTACTGTCACTTAGTGTGGCTCTTGTCAGACTGTCCACTGGATACATTTTACAATTCAGTAATTGAATGTAGTTACGTCTATTTTTGGCTTTAAATAGAAGTAGCAGCAAGGTAAATTGCAATCCACTTCAATTTATGTAGTTTTTTCCACTAATAAATGAAGTCCTACTTGGAAGCATTGTGAAGTGCCTGGTAATAAAGACGAGGTTGTAAATATGGGTTCTCCATTTCAAATGTTCCCTATTTGGCTTCTTTATGGCAGAACCGAATCAATACAGTGATAACTTGGTAACTCCAAGTTGCCTTGGTAGCTGAGTTTTGCTGAACACAAAGTCTTATTTGGGTCAAGGTGTGAGTTTAAACTGTTCTGTGTGTGCTTTGTCCTTAATATGCGTCTTAGGTTTCACTGCAGAGAAGCAGTTTTTCAAGTATCAAATGAAATTTCCTGCTTACTTGAATTTAACAAATTAATCATCTGTTTTTGTTTTGAATGTAACTCAAGGGGATAAGGAACAAGGTGGCGTGTTATTAGCTGACATAATTTCTGTGGATTTCTGTATAATTACACAAGGTGTTCATAATACTCAAGGGATCTTACTTTTCTAGTAAGTAGGAAATATACTGCTCTTTTTTTGGATCTTGCTTAAATATTTCAAGCTATTATGGTCTGTTAAGATTCATCTTTAAACACTCTAAATGGGAACCAAACAGGCCAAATCAGCCGATCGGTGACCAAGGAACTCGATGCCCACAGGAGCACGTTACATTCTATTAAAAATCAAAAGCTGTTTTTTGTCAAGGGGTTTGCTACAATTTAATTTTATGAGCTATTCTTTGAATTCAAGATCTGTCCCTAGTAGGGCGTATTCTTTGAGTAGATTTTACAGAGCAGAGACGAGATCTACTCACCCAGCTGCTTACCTGCCTGCCACTTGGACTTTAAAGCATGCCGGGGCCCCAAATGACCCAGACATATAGTGACTCTATGTGTGTGTGACTGTGTTTATTAATGCATGCAACTGTATGTTAATATATTAACATAAGACTATTAATAAAATATAAATAACAAAATGTATAACAATGAACATGGTCATATAAAATGCAGTTGTAGAGAATGAAGTTTATTCAGTCAACACAGGAAAACAAACAGAAGTACATATTTAACTTTCATCTACCACTTCTATTTAAATACCTCACTTTTTGAACAATTATTTTATCTCAAATGCATGATAGTTGAATACAGTCAGATAGAATATCGTTAGGTTACTAACTTACTAACATCTTTTGAGGGTTGAGCTTCTGGAATCTTCGTAACAACAAGTAAAAAGTAGTGGAAAGGAGATTGCTTGCATTCTGCGAGCATTCGGCTTTCCTCTCCAGAAGGGCATCACCAGGCGCCAGTTTCTAAAATGTACTTTATATACATCCACAAGCCAGAGTCTGTCCACTGGAAAAATCTGGCGGGTGTTTCCTTAACCAAACGAGCAAACCACACTGCCACGGTAATGGAATAAAACGGCTTCCATTTGCTCCAGTGTGATGCACTGAGAAGTGCACACTACCTCTGTCATATTCTGGCACAATTTTTTTTATCTGAATCTCCTCATCATGAAACAATCCAAGTGTCAAGCGTACTGTGAAACAGTGGCCGGCACTCTTCAAAAATGTCAGTGGCATAATGGACACAAAGGGGCTGGCGAACTGATTAGGTTAGGGAACACTAAATAGTTATAACAGCTAAATACAACCTGTGCTTTTTGACTAATTCCTGGATGGATAAAAAGGAAAACCATAAACAGCTGGCAAAATTTGAATAGGGACTGTATCTTAGATACTAGTTTTTTATCAGTGTTAAATTTCCTAAGTGTAATCATTGCATTATGTAGGAGAATGCTTTTGTTCTTTGGAGATGTGTGCTGAAGTATTTAGGGAAGAAGTGTCAAAGTCTGCAAGTAGCTTTCAAATGCTTAGGGGTAAAATGTGTGTGTGTGTGTGTGTGTGTGTGTGTGTGTGTGTGTGTGTGTGT
>JAQQAC010004253.1:4788098-4949707 GCA_029783875.1 Phataginus tricuspis | reverse complement strand
GGCAAGAGTGTGGAGGTTTGAACAGGTGTGCCAGTCACTGAGTCTGTCACAGATCCCATCACTTTCATTTGAGTATGAACATCATTCTGGATATTTCAGAATACCAAAAGCCCAGAAAATTCAGGCTGATTTCAGAAATTTTTCCAGAACTTAGATATAGATAGAAGCTATGAGAAGAAAATAGGGAGTTACAGTTTAGGGATTTCAGAAGAAAAGACTGAGGCAGATTCAGGAGAAGAAATTAAATAGTGACACAAGTTCCCTGGAATGAAGACAGGTCATCAGATCCAACAACCTCAGCAAGTACAAGACAGAATTAATGCATATTCGCCCGTAGTTGATACTTCTGAACTTCAAATATTAAAATGTCTAAAATCATCCAGGCTGAGAAAAGTATATGAACCAAAAAAGGAAAAAGAATAGTGTGGGCATCAGTCTTCTCCACAATATTAAAGGTTAGGGAACTGTGAAACAACAGCTATAGATTTTTGAGGAGACATACTTTCATAACAAATATTTGCTCCAAGTTTTTTTTTCAGGTTGAGCAAGAAATGCACATAAAACAGACAATGAAAGACTTAATACAAAAGAAATATAAAGCAGTGAAGTCATTGAAGTTAGAGGTTGTATCTAAGTAACTTTTTGAATTTTGGTTTTGAAACATTAAAAATTACAGAAAATACAATGCGATATAATCTAAATTAATATTTACCTGATTAATAT
The DNA here is from genome assembly GCA_029783875.1 of Phataginus tricuspis. Lineage (NCBI taxonomy): Eukaryota > Metazoa > Chordata > Mammalia > Pholidota > Manidae > Phataginus > Phataginus tricuspis. Next base: position 4,948,984 of record JAQQAC010004253.1, on the reverse strand, counting down.
CTGAGATATATGAAATAAAAATTGTGAAGTAGGAGGATGGGAAAGGGAGGCGATAAATCAACTGTTTTTATTAAATAGACTAAATTTCTTTCACCAGTAAATAGATAATAGGATAAAATTATTAATGTGTGTGTTCACATACCTTCTCCTCTCCCTGAGCCCACACAGGAAAATATCACCTTTTTTTTTTTTTTACCAGATTTCTCCTTGTCCTCTGTTATTGCCAAATTATGTCCTGTATTTTAGTGCTGTGCAATTAGGAGGTGAGCGGAGAAGGACAGGTGTAGAGAAGCCAGACTAGGAGGTGTAAGTTGGAAGAAATGAGGGAGATAGGAGACATCAAAAGCTGCTCAGGGTGAGGTGGTTGGATTTCAGTTTTTCACCCCCTTTGGGGTTGAGTTGGTAAGTGAAGAGCCCCGGAGAGTGGGGGAGATTAGACGACTGGTGAGAAAAAAGGAGGTTCAAGATGTGTTCCTGAAGGTCATGTGTCAGGACCTCTACATCCTTTTAAAGATGAAAGTAGGAGATGCAGTTCCTCTTTAGAGACTCAGTTGAATCTTAAAACATAGTTACCGTTCTGACTGTGCTTTGGGATGCTTTATGATGCGAATGAACCGCCAAGATGACAGTTTCCATAGGTTACCCTTGGAGGGCTTGTCTAAGATCGTGGACTGGAAGTTAAGCCCTCAGCTGAAACTTAGAATACTACGTCATTGCTTTGTCACCTGACTCAAGAGCACACTTTTATAACCAAATTGAGAGCCTATTATTATCATGACTAACACACTTTATGATGATTGTGCAAGGGAGGAGAGCTGTGATGGTAACAGGTAGCAGAAACACCCTGGTGGATGTGCTGAAACCTGAGTTGTAAACGGTGTTCTACCAGGAAATGGCTGCGCCGGCTGCAGAGTTAAACTGAGGTGGTGCTATGTGAGTTCACTAAATGTAGGGAGCCTAAAGGAATCCTTTAAGAAACGGTGCAATGATAATTACGTTTTACCTCAGCGTCCACAGATAACCCAGCTTCTCAGGCAGTGAGGCCTCTGTGGGTCCTCACAGGAAGCCAAGCAAGCAAAGCTGAGATCCTGGCTCACCGGATCCTCACGGCAGGACTGGCTCCCCGGGGCGCAGAGCGCGGAACATGGAGGCTGAATTTAGAAGCACTGGGAAGTTATGGCCAGAAAGGGAAAGTCATGTGTCAGAGATGGGAGAAAAGGGCTCTGCATGGTGGTCAGCAAAGTTCAAGGACGAACAGGACAGGCACCAGAGGTGTCTCCCTCCTGTTTTCTTCTGGATTCATGGAGCAGAGCTTTATATGCACATCAGCCTCAGAGAGGGGCCCCCACGCAGTGTTTGTGAAGCTCACTATGTCCCAGAAGCTGGGCCACGTGGATCATCACTTCAGTTGGTTACAGATATTTTATTTGGGATATTTATATGGAAGTGTCTGTACAATTATTTTCATAATATTAAGACAATTATAAGAAAAATGCTAGTGGAGTCTCTCCTACTCGCTTCATCAAAAATTCCCAGGATAAACTTTGACTTGGCTTCAGTTGATTCTCTGTAGAGATTGGCACCTATGAGAGGAAACCAGAGAGTGAGTCCTCAACTGTCTGTGCCTGAATGAGCCGTGAGGGGCGGGAAGGGGGCCTCCCGTGCAGTCGGAGCTGTCGTGCGCTCTTTCTCCTCGTGTCTGCGGGATCCAGGCAGCCCCAGTGTTGACCGACCCTACGTGGTGACCGCATGAAAGCGTGCGAAAAGCAAATAGGATATTTTCTGAGACAAATAATGTTTAACGTGTCCTAGGGTATGAGTTGCAGTTTGCCTTAATGCCTCCTCCTGTTTGATATATAAAGAGACAGAAACTGCAATATGCAATTCTAAAAATGCCAAAAACGGCTTTCAGGGAACACCACCAGTTTTGTGTAGTTCTTATGTACACACAAGCTTTGATGAGCTATAAGGATTTGGGAAGTTAAACCTCTCTGTGCCTTAGTTTTCTCATCTGTAAGCTGAGATAATACCTGCCTCCTGTGGTGATAGACACGCATCTTTGTTGATACATATATATATATATATATATAATGCATCTCACTAAATAAAGACTTAGTGAATTATAGTCTTATGTAATGGTATTATTATAATAGATATGGCATATTTTTAGATATATAGCATTGATGACATTGATGGTGCACAAAAGGACAGTTTATGAACTAACAAATACTATGTTTTCTCCTGAAAAAACAAGATTGGTATACTTTTGGGGAAGATGAAGAAAGGGTGTGTGAGTATAATATGGTACAGGTATAGATCGGTAATGATCCCGACCAGTTAGAGATTTAAAAAATGTAAACTTTGAGAAGATGGGCCTGGAACTGCAATTTTGAGGAAGGGCGCTCTTGGGCGGAGAGGAGGAGAGACGGCCAGTGTGTGTGTAGAAGCAGGAGACCAAGGAGCAGGGCCCCGTGGGGCTTGAGGTGCTCAAGCAGAGAGAGGAGTGAGGCATGGCCTTCAAGGCCCCACCGTGGGGCTCAGATCCGTTTCTCTGGTTCTTCGCCGTGGCGGTCTCCTCCCCGCTCCCACCACCTCTGGCTGTCACCTTCCCGTGGGGAGCTCCCACGATTATAGCAGATTCTTAGGTGGGTTCTCACATGAATCCCATATATATTCTGGATACTGTTTTCTCCTAACTCTAGTCTCTATTTTTAATCTACAAGGTATTGTTCAGTTTCTAAGAGTATGATTCAACTTAGAATCTCAGCAAGGCTGTGTGTGTCATCATTACACACATTTATAAAGTGTGTGTGTAGACATATGACATATATGAAGACGCACATGTATATTATTTTATCATTTCTAGGGTTTGGTGAAAGATATAAGGAGTGCAGTGTGTGCCCAGTTCCTGTACTGAAGCTGGGAGCCCTTTAATTAAGACCTTTTCTCTTATGCTGTAATCAGTGATAGAAGCAAACACGGGAGACAGAGGCGAGGATAAAGCAGGTGCATCAAAATAAGTCATTGAAAAGTTAACACTTTAATTAGTATTCTCACAATAAAGAGGTGATTTTGCTCTTAATAAAGTAGAATTTTATAGTTGCAAAAAGAATCATAAAATGTTCAGCTGTTTAACAAAATCTTCCACCGGCCATAGAATTCTGGGTACAAGTTTTTATTTTCATTCAAATTATTCTTCTGCAGGAGGAAAAGGTGGAACCCAACAAATCCATTCCAAGTGGCTGAACTTAAGAGGAAAAGTTTTTCTAAGAACACAACCCAAATTCTGTCAGGAAACTTCAGCAGAATGCGCAGTGTCCGGGTGGAGTCTCGGACAATCATTACCTACTGGCCTCATGCTAAGCCTTCTGCTTCCACTTTTCTCCTTCTTAGAGAAAACAGTATCTTGTAATCTTACAGTTTTGAAATGAATTCTCTCTAGATTCATATCGAACTAATGCAGGAAATCATGTACATTATGCAAAAGAAATAGTCAAAAGCAAAATCCCCATGAAAGTATGAATTAAAACTAACCTAACCTTAGGCTTTCAAAATAAAGTGACTCTAGACTAACTTTGATTCTCTTTTCTCTTCATCACTCAGGTGGTTTCTCACCCCAGTGAACAACCAGTCCTACGCATTTCTAAGCCTCATTGCTATTCAGGTCTGTTAACATGGTTCTATGGCAAAAGCACATTCCGACACAACTGGCTGAAATGCCTGCGCTCTGGGCGCGTAAGTGCTAAGGTGGCCGTAGAAGTGCAAAAGCTACAGTGGCGTCTGGGCTTAGAAAGCGAGGTTTCTGAGCCCTGAGGAAGCAGAGGCACCAGCACCCCAATATTCAGTGTTTAGTAAAGACTTCCTGTATGTCGTGTCCTTTACTAAATTCTCTTTGCATTCATGATGCTTGATTCTATGTTATTCTCAAGGGACAAAGTCTATATTTGTGTTTCTAACAATGACAAACACTAGGATTTTTAATTCATGCACTTCATTTCAGCTTGTTTGGTAGAAAAACGATTAGACCTTGAGTGGACTGGAAGCATTCATTGAGTGTGTTCTTATAATTTATTCCATTACATTTCCTGGTTAGCTATCTAAATCTTGGTCTTTTGACTTTCACATTTAACAAAATAGTCTACACAATGTTATAACAGCATTCATTGTCTTTCAAAGCTAATAACAGACAGTAAATGGTCTAGCATTTTAATTAGATACTTGCCTTCATGTACATTCCATCAACAGTGGAGCAAAGCTGAATAACAGGTGACAGTGTGATCTGACTGCCGACATCCCCATCCCTCCAGTGTCATTACAGTAGACAACAAAGGAATGCAGGATGAGATTCTGTTCATTTTTTTTCCTTAAAATTTCTTTTTCCTTGCTCTTCTTTCCCTATAGCCATTCCAATTCTCTCTGGTTTTTCTATCCTTTCAGCAGTGCTGTAATGCTGGGCAGAATACCTGCTCTCTTAACACATAGTTACTTTCTAAAACCTTGCTACTACATGATGAGATAATAGCAATCCGGTTTTCCCAGCTGCCCCCTCTCTCCTCTCTGCCTCCCATGGCTGAGAGCTGGTGCCCTCAGGGTGCTGGGTCTGGGCTGCCCACCTAGGCACCTGGGGTCAGTACTCTCTCTTCACAGGCTGCCGCCCAAGCAACCGCTAACAGACCCGGGCAGGCCACCCAACTCGGTTTGTTCACCGAAGAAAGATGAACAGAGACGGAGGTCCACATGGGGGGCAGTAGGTTGAAAGCCAGGGAAACCAGGCAAATGCTAGAGGACTTGATGTGAATGGTTGGGGCAGACCCAGGTATTAGTGAAGCTTTGCTGTAACAGGGTCATATTACAATGACAGGCAAGATGTGGGTCCTGTCATTAGAAAAGCTTGAATAACAACTACGATATGGGGTGACACACATTAGAACAGGGGGGTGTCCAATGTGTTGTTAAGGACAGTAGCCTATTTGAAGTAGATGGAGCAGAAGGAAGGTGAGGGCTGTGTGACAGTGTAGATGTGGTGACAGAGCCTTGAAGGTGAATGGGATTTAAGTAAGCTGCAAATAAGAGAGAATGCTCCAGAGAAGGACACCCTAATGCAAATTTACCAAGTTGTCATGGAGATGATGAAGGTTTCAGAGCGGTTGTGATCCAGTGTGCGAAGGGAGGGGGTCTAAGAACTGGTACTGGTGTAGGTGGGAGGGAACCGGACAGAAAGTCACAGGTTAGGGCTTTACCTGCAGTAACGGGAATCACTGAAGATTGTACGGTCAGGTAGAGAGAGGATCAGATTTATTGTTTAGAAAGACCACTTTGACACCTATGTGGAAAATACTTCAGGAGGTCTGGACATGAGAAAAAGGAGATTAGTTTATAGGCATTTGCAGTATAGTCTATTCAAGAGAGGAAAAGGATCCGGGCCAATGGAGTGGCGATAGTACATGAAAGATATATTTGAGAAGTATCTTGAAAATAGGTCATAGATGGGTGTCAGATTTGGGATGAACAGAGGGAATTCAGTAGAAATAGTTTAGAGAGTGGTCGGGGGAGATCAACCAAATGAATTCAGTTGTAGATTTTTTGGGTTTTGAGAGTTCTAGGACATTGAGGAGGATATTTCCCACCGCAGAATAGACCTCAGGAGAGTGGCGATCCTGGAGGGGAATCTGAAGATCATCGGTTTATGGACAGCAGTTAAACCCACAGCCCGGGTGAGATGAGCCTGGCTGACGTGAAATGGGTTGTGGAGAGGTAATGACAGCCTGATGACTATGGTTAGTACTGTATTATATATATGAAAGTTCCTAAGACAGTAGATATTAAAAGTTCTCATCCTATGTGAGGTAGTTAACTGAACTGTGGTGGTCAGTTCACAATATGTACATGTGTCAAATCAGGTACACCTCACACTGATACAATGTTATATGTCAATTATATATCAATAAAACTGGAAAAATCAATTAAAAAATAAAGGTAAAAGATGATGCCATATTAAAGGGGGGACTAGAGGGGATATTGTTGAGAAAGGTTTAGAACAGCAGTGTTTGATGTTGCCGAAAGTACCTGAGAGTAAGTGAGGGATTGTGAAGCGCTGTCCGGTTTGACAGCAGTGGTCTCTGCAGATTCCAGTGAAGAGGAAGTTTTAGGTTGGGGGTCGAATGAGAGGTGACAAAGTCAAGATTGTGACTATTCCATTTTTCTAGACCCTTGACTTGAAGGGAAAGAGAAAAAGATTTATAATAGCTGCATGAGACAGGCAGCTCGTGTATCACCCATTTAACAGATGACCAGGCTGAAGCTCCGAGAGGCAGTAATTTGCCCAACACTGACCCCTGGGCAGTAGCAGAGCCCAAATGAAACCCCTGGTTGCAGATCCTACATTCACCTTCCCTTCTACCTGCCCCCCTTGCATGACAGACGGGTCACCCAGTGCAGTGGACATGACCACAGCCAGTTAGTATAAATGTGGCTATGGGCTGTTTCTTCCAAACGCTAAGGTATTAGGGTGGAGGGGGTGGCAGGGAAGGGAAAGAATTATTTTCTGTTGATCTGAACTTGTGAAACATGGGCAGGAAAACTTCATTTTAAGCCTTGTTTAGCATGTTTTCTTGGCTGAGTAGGAGTGTTCTGGCAGCTGACTTCTGTTTCCCTTCTTAGCCTTATTATACTCTTACTGTGATTTCAATTCATGACCCAGCCAAGGATGATAAAAAATAAATTACATTCCAACTATATCCATATTAGAGGCCGATTACTTAGCTGCCTGAAATTCTTTGTCACTCAGACGACATGCCTTGTATGGAACCTACCTCCTTGACTTAAAAAATGCATTTTATTTGGTGTTTTCTTTAGAGATTAAAACAACTGTTCTTACAATGATACACAGGCTGCTGGAGTCAAAACAGCTGTCTGCTCTAATGGGGATCACATAACATCCCGTGCTTTCTCACGTGCAGGTAAACCGTGCACGCAGACAGGAGGAAGCCAAGTTCTGTTCTGAACTCGGGCACTGTGAACTGGGGTCCACAACCCTGGCCTTCCTCACCGAGGACCTAGAATCCTAGAATTAGATGAGATGCAGTGCTTTGCGATGCTTGAAGACCAGGTTCGCCTGGGAAGATGGGATCCATCTTAGAAAGGATTAAGCAATAAAGTTTGCTCACATACTTTGTGAATGAGGCTGGCCGAAAAATGGATCTTTGTGTCATAATTACTCAAGCCCAAATATATATTCCTCAAACAGCTGATCTGCCTCCTCCTGTAAGAAGGACAAAGTAGTGAATGATACTTCTTGAGATAGATGCTAAGCTTCTTAAGAATAGGGGTCCTTTTCATACTTGTTTAATCATCAGTAGTTACTTACGTTAGTAATTGCTGTATCTCGTAGGTTAATCAATGTTATGAGCTAATACTTATTTTTTAGCATAGAGTAGGCAATTATGTTCAGCATATAGTAATACTCAGCAAATAATCACTGATCGACTTCATTGCATTCTAGGGGCCTTAGCATTTTCTCTTCAAATTTTAAGTCGAACTAACGCTCACTCAATCAGAGACACAGTACCGACGCGCTTCAAGGGGAGCCGCCTGCAGGGATGCCGGCTGGGGGAGCTGCGTGGAATGGGATGCATCTAGGAAAAAACAACCAAAATGAGTTTCCTTTCAGACATTTTCTATTTTGGGGGGCTGTTGGTTGGACTTACCATCTACTTACATCTGATCACAGTGGAAGGCACAAGGGCAAATAAAACAGGAATGAGCTTCGTTTATTTTATACCCAGTTATTAAATGGCTTTGTGAAATAGGAGCTTAGCGATGGTAAGATTTTCTTCTCTTTCTGCCTCCTGGAGTTCAGACCTAGCTTGTCTCAGCCAGTTCTTCCCCATCCCTCTGCATCCTGTATATAGGAAGGAAGTGAAGGTGATGTAAAAAAGAAAAGCCCTAAGTGGAGTCTATGAGAGTTTGTAATTTTTTATGAGAACATAAATTTCCATGAGCCAGAAACCCTTCTTCCATTCTCTCCCGTGAAAAATGTTCCCACCTACATTGTCACCAGCCAACCTTCTGGCCCGACCTGAGCCCCGGCTGAGCAGACAGGCTGGAGTTCATGTGCTCGGTGAGCGCGGCACCAGGTCAGAGAGCTGGCGTTGGGCTGCTCGTGAAGTGAGACACCCCAAAGCTCTTCCTGACCTCACACATGTATTGAAGCTAGACTCGCGAACTTCATCAGCTGCACATGCGCACAAGGAACACTAAGTGACCAAACACATTCACAGATCTCACTGGGTGATGTGGCTTGAGTCCTGATTTCCACTCCCTGCTAGGGAGTGTGGCAAACTTGAAACAATGGCACGCTTGGCTGTCTGTGTAAGTGAAACGCGCTGCTATTTTAATGAACTGAGGCAAAGACGCTATTCAAATCTTAGTTCAGCCAGAAAGGCGCCGAGCCCAGCACTGTACCTGACGTGTGGTAAGTGCTCGGTAAGTGCTCGGTGACTGAACTCAGAGTGAATACCTTGTTCACTGTGTTTCCGATCTCTTCCTACCCCCCCCCCCGCCCACTACACACACATACACACACACACACACACACACACACACACACACAAAACACAAGATTTTTAATTTGGGAAGAAATGAATACACTTGAACGTAATCTTCATGTGTTCCTTTTTATCTGTTCCTTTTTATCCACATTTAGTTTTTGGAGGCTCTGGCTAGCTAAAAAGTATCCAAGGAGAACAGCTATGACTCTACTTTCCCCTACTCTGTAAGCTTAGTTAATACATTAAGTTCAAGTTGGTTATTCATACACAGCAAAGATAGAAAGGAATTTCTATACCAAGGCTCCATTTCTGGCTCCTTTTTCTCCCCCATTCTCTCAGGATTACTATCAATATCCCAAAGGACTTCTGGACACCCGGTAGCTAAGATCAAATGAAACATAGAGAAAGTGATCCTTCACTCTTGGATGAACTGTCAAGTCTCTCTTCCAAGTAGTGGCTGTTCAGTGGGACATAGGCGGCTGCCGCTGCATTTCAACTAAGGCCTCAAAGCTAAGGATGGTGGGGAGATACCCGTACTTTCTAAGACGAGATGTTAGACTTGTCCCCATAGGGCCCGCAGTGAGATGGCAGGAAGATGGCAGGAAGGTACCCGTCCCTCGCCCGTAGTCTGTGAAGGGGAGACTAGGAGTGTGAGAAGGATTCACTCAAGGAATTTGCAAGAGTGGAGAGTGCCCTTGCCTTTTCCCGCTTTCCCCCTTCCATGTGACAGAAGATCCCAAGGAAATGCTCACAGGGCCTGGGACTTGTGAGAAGGGAAAACTGGAAGTTGTAATATGTGAACCCTTATCTCAGTCACTGCTTAGAGGCTTACTTAGCTGCAGAAACTGCTAGGTCCATCCTGAGATGGCTGCAGATTTGGAGCATGGTGGGAGTTCTTGGAAGGTGTGGAAACGGAGCCCCATGAGTCGAGGGCACACCTGACCCAGAGAACAGCGACTGCCCCCCTCTGGAGCTCCGGGAACTGCCTGGGCTGTGACAGCTGGTCGCGGAGGCGGCGGTCCTGGGAGATGAAGGGGGTGTGAGCACCCCGAGGTCCGTGGCTGCCGCGGAAGGCCCGGTGCTGCCCAAGGGGGCTGCCAAGTGGAATGCGAGTCCGCGGCAGAAAGGGCCCGCGGGTGCATCGCTGGCCGGGCTCGAGGAGGCGGGTAAGAGTCAGAGGTCAGCCCTGGGGGACCCGCCCACAGGGAAGAGGCAGCGTCTCGGGGTCGGTCATGAGGGCGGCCGCCAGGAGCTGCCATGTGACCGCGCTACCCGCCCGAACCTCGGCCCCCTTCGCCTTGTCGCTGCTCCGGGAAGACCCGAAGGCATCAGAACTTGGGGTGGAGGGGAAAGGGGCGCAGAGAGGCCGGGAGCAGCGCGAAGAGCAACCCCCCTCCCTCCACGGGCTCTCAGCGCTCACGGTCAGACCCGAGCTCCCCGGGAGGAAAACAATAGGCGACTGGAAGAGAGAGTCAGGTTTGATTCAGGTGGACCAGCTAGTTTCAGGCCCGAACATGAAACCGATGGAAGAGCTTGGAGGTCTGCATGGTCTGTAGTTAAGGAGCAGGGAGGGGAGATGGAACTGACCAGGTTGCTGGCAGCAGCGGGACAAAAGGAAAGCCTTTTCTCTGTATCCCCTCAAGTTCACTTTGCTTAATAAACTGAAAAAGTTCATTAGAAAAGTCTGTCAATTTATTTATGAGAAGCTTATTAAGAAAAACTGAAATGGAGTTTACAGAAAAGACTGTATGGAGTGGTTATATAGTTGCACTGGTGTAAGCGTGAGTAGCTAGACGCTGAGATATTTTTCGGTTTATTGGGCAAAACCATTCTTGTATTAGCAAGTTTGTTAATATGCCAGCAGCTTTTACTTCAGGGTGCCCCTCTAATGATAGTCTGCCAGTTGCTAGTTCCCTCCTTCATTCTTTGTAAAAAAAAAAAAAAAAACTGCAACTATTAGACCAGATTATATTTAACTTAGTGCAACTAATCTTGGCCATTAGGTTTAGTGGAACAATGAGATTTAGTGGAACTCATTTGGTGGCTATCTAGGAAAACTTTTAGAAAGAGAGCACATTTTTGTCCTTTTCCCTTCTGCTCGAAGTGTGGGCATGATGACTGGACCTCTGGCAGCCCTCTTGGTCCAGGAAGTGACACATTAAGGATGGCCAGGGAGAGACGATGGGAACCCCTGTCCTCGATGACTCCGTGGAGCTGTCATGCTGGCCCGGACCTGCATTGCTGTCTGTGCAGCTACATTTTCTATGAAGAGAAATAAACTTGCACCTTTTAAAAAGCCTCTCTTATTTCCAGTATCTGTTATTACCAGCCAAACATACTTTCTAAGTGATAGATTTCCTAAAGCATTATGTCATAATACTAATCACCAATACTGGACAACTTCACCTCCTGAATGTATTCTGAGCTTACCTCCTTCCTTGCGCCCCCACCCTGGCTGCCTCAGTTCAGAATTTCATCATTTCCCACCCAGATTCCTGCCACAGTTTCTTCAGTGGATTTACCACTTTGTGTCTTAGTCTCATTTTCCTTTTTATTAGTTTCCATAGCAATATGCCACAGACCGGGTGACTTCACAAACATGTATTTTCTCGTAGTTCTAGGGACCAGAAGTGTAAGATCCGGGTGATCGCAGGGTTAGTTTCTCGTGAGGCCTCTTTCCCTGGCTTGCAGGGAAAGCTCACTTACACCTTCTTGCTGTCCTCTTACAGTCTTTCCTTCGTGTTGTGCATCTCTGGCGTCTTTCTTCTTATGAAGACGTCAGTCATAGTACATTAAGGTTCCATCTTTATTACCTTATTTAACATTAATTACCTCTCTAAAGGCTCTATCTCCAAATACAGTCACATTAAGGGTTAGGGTTTCAATATATGAATTTTGAGGGGACACAGTTCACCCCATAACATCCCTTAATCCATTCTCTAAGTGTTTACCAGAGCGATCTACCTAGAAAGCAAATTTGGGGAAACATTCACTCTTGGTGGGAGTACAAATGATACATTTCTGGAGGATGTATATATATACATACATATATATATATATATATATATCCATTGACTTGGTAGTTCTGCTTATAAATGTTTATCCTAAGAAATTATTACATAAATGCTCGACTGTGGCCATCAAGGGTTTTAAATAGTGCAAAAGTGGCATCTGTCCATATATATGCATGAACTATGGTTAAATTATGGTACATTTCTCCGATGGACTGCTGCACTGCTGTTCAAGTGATGGTTTAGAGCTATGTCTGTGGGCACGGATTGATGTTCATGGTGTATTGTTACAGGCAAAAGGCAGTTTGCGACCTTTTATGACTTGGCACACGTGTTACTTCTCTCAGAATATCCCTTTCTTGTGATCACCTCTCAGCCCGCCATGTCCCCAGTCTGTGTGGGGACCACTTCCTTTTTCATTTATTCTTTCAAACACTTTCTTCTTTTATTCTTTCTTTCTTCATTTATTATTTCTACCAGCCCTAGCGCTGCTGCTGGGCAGAGGGTCCCTCGTTAACAGGGCAGGTAGAAGTGACTACCGGCCGACAGGAGCCCACGTGGGCCCTGGAGCACCCGCCGAGGGAACGGAGGCCTCGCTCAGACCCGGAGGATGTCTGTTTCTCGCCTTCCTATTTCCTACGGGGCTGGGAAGGGGAGTGTGAGGAGGCGAGTGAGAGGGAAGCGCATCCCATCCTCCGCCGCAGCTGCTAGAACCACAAGGCGAGCCTGAAGTAGGACTGAAGACCTTTGGATTATATATGAAATTGAAGTTTAAAAATGAACAGAACTGGTTCCTGGACAGTTTTGAAATGTCTCAACTAAGACATTTTTCAAAGTCAAAGTGACTAAAGTGGTACAGAACCGAGTCAGAGGAAGGATGGGTCTGACATAGTATCACTGGGTGGCAGTTAGTAGGAAAAAAGGGTTCCTTTTTATGCCAACGCTCCAGACTCCTCAATAACCTGGTTGCACCATTTGACATCCGCCTCCATCGGAAGCCACGCTGATTTTCCGGGGAAAGCCACTCTTTACCCTGGCTGATCTTAAAAACAAGGGCTAATGGGTGACAAGCTCTGCTTTTCAGGGGACAGTCTTAGAAGGTGCTCGTTAGCAGTTGATATTCAATGTGAGTGCTTTCTAATGTAACTTCATTTAGAGCTATTTTCATTTAATGAACCTTGGAACGCTGTAAGGACGCAGCACGCCCCTGCCGTTTTCACGCACATATCCCGTAGCAGATGAACAGTTCAGGGCCGGGACCCTCTAGTGCACTTGCTCAGCGTAGGTATGGAGAAAATGTGGCTGCGGTTGGGTTGCAGCCGGTAGAGGCTGTCTGTCCCGTTTAACCTCAGTCTAGGAGAGAATTAAAATGATGAAGTTTTGAGAGCTAAAGTTAGGCAGGTGGAATCTGGGGTAACTCCCAAAAATCAAAGATGCGATTTGATGCCATCATATCTCTCAAGTCCTCTCTTAGCTTGTCTAGATCCCATCTCTTTTCTTTAATAAAGAAAATACTTGAAAGTGACTTGACACCGAGGACTTAGGTACCCAGTCTTTGCTAGCTCTTCTTATTTATTCAATCTGTCATTCCTCAATTAAAAACAGTATTCTTTTCTCTTGCTTAAAGGAATCGTAGGTGTAACAGGTAGATTACTAAGGCAGAAATTATATGGGGAGCTCACTGAGAAAAGTTCTTGAAATGCCCAGGGTGGAGAGGACAGGTCACTTGAAACACATCTTGTTCTGGGAAGTGTCACTGGCTGCCTCAACTTATTTTTGCAAATTTAAGTCAACTACGCCACACTGAGGGTCTCCTTCAGTTTTGTATGTTTGGAAGGAGTTAGTCAGCTTTCTTAGGAGGTGGATAAAAGAAAATCTTACTGAGTTTGAGTGACTGAAGAAACTGCCTTTGTCCTGAGGAGGAAAGGCATGTAGTAACTGTGGGTGCTGCCTCGGGGTCCCCTGGCCCTGTCTCAGTGCATACTGCTGTGAGTCCAGCTCATCCCGGGGCTGTGCTGTGAGGGTAAATCTCTGAAACCAACCATGAGTCCCACTGCCCCTGTGCAGGATTCGAACCTGGCACCACCGTTAAGGAGAAGCCCACTGAACTCTACCGGCTTTTCTTTGAGCTGAACTGAAAAAGGTACAAGGAAAAAAAGCAACTGTATTCTTTGACACCATTGCTTTTAAGTAAAATTTATTACAGATTTCTTCTCTACTTCTGGATGAAGTCTTGGGCACATCCTATAATTTTATCAAGTCATTTTCATGTATTAATGAATGATTCCATTTCTCAGGTTTTGAAAGCACAGGCCAGACTAATGTATAACTTTCAGTCTCTCATTCAATTCAGTCTCTCCCCACCCCCCAAGCTAAGCCTGCCTACCATGGGGAACCTGCAGTAGAAGGGAAATCATGTGATGCTTTAATTATGTCCTTCCCCTGCTCAGTTTGCTAAGTTGCCTCTGGCTCCATCACAGTTGCAGCAGGAGAGAAAAGAGGGAAAAAGCAAAGCTGAACAAAACAAAACAAACAAAACAAACCCTTACTTGTGACCTGGCATCCGGTCCTGTGAGGGTGTCAGATGCCCCGAAGCCGATCTTTTTCTGCTAAGATAGTTCTAGGGGATCTTCAGAGAATCCATAACTAAGGGCTCTCTTTCCCATAGTTCTCCAGTACTGGCATTTCCCACTTTGAATTTCTGCAGTCTATTCCACACAGACTGCTTTTTTGAGGTCACTCTGTCCCTGAAGATGATCCTCCTGGGTGGGATTTTCTTCAAAATGACCCAAACCACCCATCTTCCAGGGTCTGCACCGTGGGAGGTACTTCAAAATTCTAGAAGCACAGGCCATTAACCAAAGCAGCTTTGCTCTTTGTCAACACAGGCTGCTCTAGCAAGCTTCTGACTCTTGGAGGAGCTCATACCCCCACCTCCTCCAAACTCCAGGAGAAACAAGCCATCCTGAGTGGTTTCCTGAAGCTCTCTACCCTTTTCCGAGGAAGGGGTGCTGTACCATAGCACCCAGACAACTTCCCTTCTAAAGCAATCTTCACGTGCAATCTCTAGTTCTATGATTAAGGGTCCCTCTGGGTGATGGGGTCATGTTTGCTGGACTGGATTTTGGAGGTCACGCTAGTGAGTTTTGCAAACATTGGTACTTCGCTTTGAAATATATGTGTACTTAATATTCTTTGTTCTTAGTTTTGTAATATCAGCCACAACTGAGAAAACAGGAAAAGTTCCATCTTAGCACCATTTTGTGCTACGATGCGTTGACGAGGAGCAACAGCAGTTCTTGCCTGCCCCTCACACTTTCCTGTGGGCCCCCCCAGAGGGTACACCTACTCTTTTTGGGCCCTGAATGTTAGGAAAGTGCATCCCAGTAATTGGCCAAACAGGACCTCGCTAATGAACCACGTCACACAGAATCCCTTATGGTCCAATAACGGTGCTCAGGACCAGGAATCTTTGTGTGCTGGCAGAGTGCAGTGAGTGCCATGTCCCTTCCACGCCTCTGAGGCATCACTTCTCCCCGTATGCTGCTTCCCTGTCGCTCTAAGTGTCTCTGTAAGAGCTCCTCAGCGGTTCGGGCTGGAAGAAAAACAAGGGGAGCAAGATTCAGTTCTTTCTGAGGAAAACAATAGTGAAATTTCAGACAGAAACAAACATAAATTAGTGTCTCAGTAAATTGTCCCGCCTCAAATAGGTAACAATATATTATAACAGGTACTGAGAAGGAAAAGTACATGGGGCTGCCTGTGAGAGTATGAAAAGAAGACCTAGTTCAGCTTTGGGCTGGGGCCGGGCACCCGGGAATGCTTCTCTGAGGAAGTTCTGTTAAAGCTGAGATATCGGGAGTTGGGGCAAGAGAGTGTCCCAAGCCAAGGAACTGTATTTTCTTGGCCGCTGTAACAAACTACCACAAATGTCTTAAAATAATAAACATTCGTTCTTTCATAGTTTTGGAGGCCAAAAGTCTGAAACCGAGGTGTGGGCAGGGCTGCACTCCCTCCAAAGGTTGTGAGAAGAAGGGAGCCCTTCCTCCTTCTGCCCCTGCTGTTGGCGGCTCTGGGTCTTCACCGGCTTGTGGCTACATCACTCCAATCTCTGCCTCTATCTTCATATCATCTTTTTTTTCCACTTGTCTGTTATAGAGATGCTTGTTGTTAGATTTAGGGCTCACCCAGGGAATCTTGGATGATCTCATCTCAAGACCCTTAACAATTACATCTAGAAAAACCCTTTTTCCATATAAGGTCACAGTCACAGTTTCTAGAGGTCAGGCTGTAGACACAGGTTTTTGGGAGGTCACCATTCTGTCCACTATGGGGACTAACGGTGCCGAGTCTCTGAGGTCGTCTACCCTGAGCTCGCAGAGTAGCCAATCTCTGTAGCACCTCTTTAAACCGTCATATGCTATTTGTACTATTATCTTTGCTTTTAGAACTGTTTTGTGCCTTCAGAATATACATTTATTGAAGACAAAGGCTTTTATCTCTTCTATTTTTGTACTTACGTCCCCTCTCCTCCACCATGTCCAGCATATGTGCTCTTAAGGCACTTGAACTCAGCTGCAGATTCAGAATCATGTCCATTCCAACTGCTTGGAGGCAAAGTAAGGAAATGACAGTTTTTGAAACTAAAATTAATAAAGGAGCATAAATGAATGAGTTTACCATCTATGGAAATCTTTTCAGGAGGAAATGATTTGGACGAGTGTACTTGATAAGATTAGGGAATTTCTTAGCTCCCAGCCAGGGAACTAAGGTGTTCCCGTCTCTCATACCCCCCACCAAAAAAAAAGAAGGCATAAATTTAGGATATAACTTATGAAAGATAAGCTGTCATCTTGGAAATAGTGGTATGTCTATCTTGAGGCTATGTTGTAATGACAGAAGTCTTTGGTGGCTATTAAGGAACATTGAAAAAGCAAGTGTCTGGGAAGAATTTGTGATTGCTAATCTGTTATTGTCAGAGGTACGGAGACACTGTCTGGCTCGTGTGGGTTTTCTAGTCACATTAAAGCTACGCTGCTAGGGTGGTAGGGATGAGATCCAAAACTTCCCCCAGGTTCCTTTGTTTGGAACAATATACTTACCACAAGTCTCCTGGTGACAAGTCAGGTTCCCATGTAATTTGGCAGCTTGTAGTGAAGTGACAGGGTGCAGGGAGGGCTGTGCCTTGCACAGTAGACATAAGTGTGGGGTAAATAGAAGTTTTCACCCAGAATTTCCCTGCTGGCCTTGGTCCATTTACTTACAAATGGATGTTCACCATGGCAGCGCCTCCTGTCGATCCTCAATCTGGGGCAAGGGTTGGAGAGAAAATGGCCATTTTCTCTTCCCCTCTGTTCCTGGTACCTAATTGGTCTGGTGCCCGCCAGTCACCCACCTGTGGAGTTCCTCCCAGAAAGGGCAGTGGGGGAAGGGAGTGCACACCACAGCCGTAGGGGGTGGACAGATCCAGGACTGGCTAGTGAACCCAAGCAAGCTGTGAGCAATGAACCCTTTTCTCCCAACCTACCCTTTCCCTTATCTTCCTTCAGTTTAATCAGATTCATTAGGACCTTGCCCTGGACGGGGAACCACCTTACCCCTGGAGCTACAGTATGCCGGTCACCATAAGATCTGCTTTCTGTAAAACATAAACTGGCCCTCTTGGCAGTGACTTGTGAATTTAGATAGTAGGAATCAGTTCCTAGAATGTGACTAATCCTCCAGGTGAGCAAAAATGAAATGACTGGAACTTGCCTCCCTTGGGACTAGATCCTAATTTCTTGGTTATCCTGTGAGAAGGCTGACCTCAGGCATCCCTACTCCAATATTTACCCCTAAGATTTGCAGTCAAAGAAGGTGACTGGGTAGCAAGACATTGGAAGGAGGAAGAAGCAGCCTTCAGATAGGGTATAGCCTTGACAATTTACTTGGCTGCTCAGGAAAGAAGGAATTGAGTGGAGATGAAGGAAAAAGAAGGGTATTGTGGAAAGTGGACACAGTATTTTAAGTGGAAGCATGTTTGGACCTATGGTTTCTAATGTTGCTTGAATGACAGTACATTCTCCCTTTAAAGGCATGGAAATCATCTGCAAATAAATCAGACTAGAGATAATAATGTAGCACAGATGCCAGACTCACAAATAGACCTCTATGGCACCATGATCCCAGGATCTCTTAAATTTTCTTTAAAAAGCTTAGATGCCTTATTTCCATTGGGCCCTAGTAGCAATAAGGAAAATACTCTTGGATTTATAGTTACATTTCATCTTCCTAAAAAGCCTGGGGAGAAATGTGAAAAAAGGAAAGCAAACACACTTGGCTCTATCACAGCCACTCTGCTTTTAAGCAGATGCACATTCGATTGCACAATTTGTTTTCTCCCCGAATTAGTCTCCAAATGAGTAACTCACAATTTCCATTTGCATGGTTCATTTTGCTTCCCAATGAAGTAAATGATTATTTCGTGGTTCAAAGAAAGTCTTTTCAAGGACACCAGAGACCAATAGCATGCTCATCCATTAAAAATGAAGAACTTTTACTTATGGTAGTAAAACCAACATTTCAGACTGAAATTCCAAAGTATTTACCTTTGTTTTTCCTTATCTGCCCTGTGTATAGACAGTCATGTGCCTCTCAGGAAAATGGTCCCCCCCACTTTGGTTACATATGACCCAAAGTCTGTCAATCCACAGGCAGTGGGGGGTTTGGCATGATGAGCTGTGGTCGAAGAGGAGGGAGCTGGGCTGGTTGAACCCCTACCCTCTGCGGCTCTAAATGGGGAAGTATGGTGATAATCAGGCACTCAGTAGTGGAATTAGAAGCTGATGAGAAAGATGACAGAAAGAGGCCCATCTGAGAGCCATGGTGGGACGTAAGTAATTAAGACAAAGTTACAAATAAGTTATTACATAGGAAAAAATATATGCAGAGTGGAGGGCAAGAAAGCCAGTGGGAAATGGAAGAAGCAGCATGTGAGTCAGTTGACTTATGTTAGGGGCAAAACGTGAGCATGAAGATTCATGAAGAGCTGGAGGAAACCACATGGCCTTTGATTCCAGATTATCTTTCATTTTTAGACTTCAGGAGGTCCTCTGGCTCCATTATGGAACCTCCTTTGCCTGAGGTCTGACCACTTTTCTTGGTCACCTATTTAGAGTCCATTTCCCTGGTTCCATGATAAAGAACTCTGCATTTAAAGTCATCATTTTGACGCTGATGTTCTTTTTACTGGTTTATTTTTTAGGCACAAATGGAATTCATCGCCTCAGGTACCTGGTGAGTCCATAGGCAGGGCAAGCTTCAGAGGGAGTTTCAGCGTGAGCAGGACTGTTACTCCACCTCTCTGTGAATCCCTCACCTGGGACCTCCTATGTTGGCTGTTTTTATCTTCATGCAGGCTCCTCTTCTTATGGCAAAGTGGCTACCAGATGTTCCTGGGGCTGTGTGCTTCTTTGCACAAGAGTGGGGATTCCCTTTCCTCTAACTTCTGAAAATGAATTCCTGGAGTTCGCTCTGACTCGCCAGCTTGGGTCATGAACTAATAACTGTAAATGCAGTTGGGTCAGTCTCACTTTACTTAGGGGAAATGGCATAGCTGTCAGGAGAAGACTATAGTCTTCACTCTGCTCTCATTCACCACAGACTTTTATGTGCTTCAAACCATCAGTGGTTTCTGATGGCAATGAAAATAAAATAAAAAGTTCTTCGTCTTGTTCTGGGAGATCCTGTCTGATCTGACCCATGCTCGTTTCCCTCACCATCTCGTCAATTCCTCTTCCTCCTTTTTCCTTTGCACTCTAAACACAATGAGTATTTAATTCCTCAAAAGTTCCAAAACCTTTCCCACCACAAGGCCATCACATATGCTCCTGGGGCATCTCTGCTGGCACTTTCTTCACCCACTTTTCATCTACCTATCAGTGAAATAAATTTATAATTTAAAATGTGGACAAGGGTCTTGAAGGAAAAGGATATAGAGTTATAAGAGGAAATAAGGAGGAAGGAGACCCAATTTAGATTGGGGAGAGGGTTAGAAGGAGGCTTCAGAAGAGGCCTTCTAAGCTGATAAATGAAGGATGACTACTAGCTCTCATTTGTTTAATATCTGATTCTCCTACTAGACAAATCTCTGTGAGGGCAAGGACCATCCTCAATTGGTTCACTGTGTTATATGTAGTGCACAGACTTGCATGGGCCCCATAGATGCTCAATATATATTTGTAGATTGACTGAATGGATATTCAGAATGCCCTAGTAGGTCAGTATTATTGTTGCCATTTACCAATGAGAAAACCGGATTGAGAATGGTGAAGCTACTTGCCCAGTGGCATCAAGACTTGCCTCTAGGAAGTGACCAAGCCAAGATTAGGACCCAGCTGCAACTCCAAGGCTCTTAGCTACTATCTCAGGGGCCTCCTAAAGAGAAACTGCAGGTGAATTTTTGCACTGGGTCCAAGAGGCAAAGAAGAGCACCCTGACCTCCTGTCACACTGGACATTCTTCTGAACATGTCCTGAACTTTATCACGCCTGCCTCTTTGCTCCTGTTTGTTTCGCCTGGAAAGCTTTTACCCTCTTTATATTTTATGCAAATCTTAGTCACTGTTCAGAGGCCACCTCAAATACTCTTTGAAAAATTAAACTCTTTACTTTTGTTATGATGCTACCATCTACCTGTATTAGTATTATTTAAATATATCTCTCTCATGAGTTGATTCCCTCCTTGAGAGATGGGATAATATCCTATTTGTGTTTGTAATCCTTAAAGCACTTAGCACAATGCCTTGCATATAGTTGATGCTCATTAAAAATTGTAAACCTTGATTTTGAAGCCTTTCATTGTGTTATCTTCCATAGATGTGTTTCTCAGTCAAAAGACACTATGTGTGATTGTATCTCCCTTACTCACTGATGAATGTGGACTAGCAAAATCCCTGCTTGACTTTCAGGCTTGCCTGTGCTGCTGACAGTGTTTAATCTCTCAGTGTTTTTTTCTTTCTTTTTTTAAAACTTGGAAAATGTCAGATAATATATATAAATATGAACTTACATAATTATGCATAAAATATATAAACATATGCTATTATAAAGTTTGACAATTGCTTCTCGAGGACCTTAGGGGTATTGTCAGGTCAAACATGTTATGATTGGCTTCCTCACTTTGCTTTCCTTGTTCTAGCTCTTCAGCATTAATGCATGGATAATGGTTTGTCAAATAAGTACAAGAGAAAGAATCAGAAAAAAATATGCCCATCCAACACAAACTATAATAATCTTATACCAAAGTCTTCCATGATCCAGTTATTCTACTCTTGATCTTTAGGCTACGAACCAAGAAGCCAGACTAGATGGGGCCAGATCACCACTTCTTGAGCTTGTCTGTTGGCAGAAAGCCCAGTATACATATGTACCACATCATCAGCCTCAATAGGGATGGTCTGACCACCGTGTGAATTCCTCATGGCTGAATGCCCAGGGAGCAGGTGTGAGGCTCTGCCATGGTGGCCTGCATTCTCTTTGACTTACTGTGAGTAAAATTGCAATATTTCAAGAATCTCTCACCTGGCCTTAGTGCATCTCCATAGCAATAGGTGTTACCAAGGGCTGGAGAGACATAGTCCATCTCTTTATCAATAGGTGATTACAAAGGGGGTGGAGCATGAGCAGGCACCTGGACTAAGAGGTATTTCTGGGGTCTTTTTGCAGCCACTTCATGAGAGACATGGGCGAGCAGAAGTAGATGACTGCTTATAAGCAATAAACGAGTTCCTCCCAATTTATTTCTCCCTTTGACTGATTTTGGCTTCAAAGGTTATTTGCTCTGGGCTGTGGACATATTCTGCCCCCACCCCCTCTGCCCCACCCCAAAGGTATACTTACTTTCCTCTATGGAACTCTGTGCCTCAGGTGTGGCAAGGCTCTAGTCCAGAAAGATGATTCTCTTTGCCTCCAGAAAGCAGTCTCCCTTAGCTGGCCCTGCATGATATCTGGCCGAAAAACGCTTTGACTGTAGTCACATCATAACTCTAGAGGCAAATACAAGACATCATCAACTTTTAAAAGCAGTATGCGTGACATATATGCGTCCATCCCCATAGGGGACAATAGAAACGATTCTATTAGTCAAAGAGAAATAAAGCTTTGCATATTACTGTTGTTTTATATGCATTTGTTATACTTGTCATTCAGAGAAGAAAGAAATCCCTAGTGAAGCTTCTATAATATTGAATTTGAATGTGACTCATATTCCTGCTTAATTATTATAAAGCATTTTGGTAGAATTCTGCCTGGTCCTAACTGAAGTTTATAGAACCTTTGACTTCAAATGCAATGAGTCTGTCATCACTAGGGTAACAGTTTGCACCTGAGGATACAGTCTGATGTAGTACAGGGCTGAGTCTCGTGAAGAGGCTGTGAGTGGGAGTCATGCTACTGTCAGCACAAAGGCTGCTGTCCAAGCAAGGTGAGGCCTGGCCTGCTGTGCAGTGAGAGTGGGCTGTTAGGGCAGGGAGGAGAAGGGAGTCAAGGCCTACCTCATAGAACTTCCCAGTCCCACCCCAGACTCGCCAATGAGATACGTTCACCTATCCAATCTGCAGTTTCCCCAGTTCCTCCCCTGAAATTTTATCACAAGCGGAGTTGAATACCCCAATGGGTATTTAATGAAGGGGAGTTTGGAAAATTGTATCTTTAAAAGCTAATAAATGGTAACTTAATAAATATTAATAACTTAATTAAACTAATAATCTTTAACAAATGCAAGAGGATTCCATCTTAGGAATGTACAACTAGGCATCTTGGAAACATTCTATTATTAAGCATTTAGGTTGTTTTAAATTTCCATGTAAGTAATGGAAATAATTATCTAAAACATGTTTCCAATTTGATAAGCAAATAGTAACATATTTTTTATTTGAATTATTTGAAACCATGAGGTTGTATAAATTGTCATGTGTTTGCTAGTCACTAAAGTTTTCCTTCTGTAATTCCTCTACTTGGTATATGTATATTGATGTGTTTATTTTTTCTAAATGATTTCTAAAGAGAATTATACTCTAATAAGGATATATATGTATTATACATGCAAATATACATACACAAATATATTATTCTTACATATCATCTGTTACAAATATTAATATTTGCACTTTTATTTTTATTTTTATTTATGGGACTTTTAAAAAGATACCTGAAAAATTTAAAAATTAGTTAAAAACTATCATTTTTTCATCTTTTTAAAGATATAATTGACAAAGTTGTAAGGCATTTTTTACATTGTTTTTTCCTTTTGTGAAATACTTAGAAAGGCTTCTTTAATCAAGATTATTTAAATATTCATCTATACTTTTTTCCTTAGTTCTGTTGAAGTTTTGCTTTTTTTTTAACACTTAATTATATCCAGAATATATTTTGATATGGTGTGAGGTAGGGCTCTTCCTGTATTGCTTAACTGTTGTTCCAACACTATTAATTACATAATTCAAAATTCTCCACATTAATTACATAATTCAAAATTCTCCACATTATTTGAAATTCTTTATTTATCATATACCACACTTTTATGTACATGTTTCTATTTTACTGACATGTCTGCGGAATTGTTTGGTTGTTTCTGAGTGTCATTATACATTGAAGAGAGAGAACAATAAGCTCAGGTCAGTTAATTACCAATTTAAGGCATCATATGAAAGCCAGAGACCTTTAAGGTCACTTTTAAAGATTTCTCTCATCTGCAGTTGAGGGCTGATACTGCTACAGACAATTTACCTGATTGTAAAATTGGTAGAACTTCGTAGAAGGCTGGCTTTGCCACCTCACAAAATTGTTCACATGAAAATCAGGGCTCTAAAAGGAAGGAGACCCTTTGACTATGGTTAGGGGGGGTCTTCTGGATAGATGCACCTAAGAATCAGAACCCCCCCGGTTCCTCTGAACTGCTGTGCCTGCAGAGTTCTGTGTCTGGAGACCTTTTGGGCCTGGAGGCCTGGTCTCAGCCAAAGCAGATGCCATGCCAGACTGGGCTTATCTTTCTCAGGGTTTGCCCCCACCTTAGCCACTAGACCAAACCTGAGGGGCATGTTTCAGCATGAGCTGACTGGGGAAAGATGGCCCTACTAGTTTTGAAGACAGATTATTCACTGAACGGGCTTCAGGGCTTGATAATTCATACCAGAAAGAACTGGGAGAGCATGCCTGGGAGAGGTGAGTGATACAAAGCTGGGTAAGGGAGAGTTTGCTGAAATGGAGGACTCTTATTATTGGCAGTTAATGCCCTTGCATGGAGAGGCAGTTCTCTATCCTACTCTGATGGCTTTAGAAACTTGGAGGAAGTGATGGCCTATACATAACAAGCAATTCATTTGAGTTGTGGAAAACTTAGAAAATAAAGAAACATTAAAAAAAAATCTCCTAAGTCCTTCTTTGCCCTTTGTTCCAAAGATAGGTGCTATTAATATTTTTATATATTCCATTCTATACCTTTTCCTATATGCACATGTGAACACTCACACATAAAAACACACTATAACTATTGGGATCATACTGTATATAAAGTTTTTTAATCCTGCTTTTTAAAGAAATTAACATGATATTGAAAGTATATTTCCAAAATACTAAAAACACTAATATCCTTGGAGAATATCACTTTTAATTTCAGCAGAATATTCCATTATATGATCTAAGTTTCACTTAGTGGATTATCCCACACCCTGTTCAAGGAGGTGCAGCCAGTGGCTCGGGGAATCGACTCCAGCACCAGCGACTTGTTCAAGGGCGGGACGCCTGATGCAGTTTGGGCCAATGAGAAATGAGGAGAGACTTGCAGGTGGATTCTAGGTGGATGGGAAGGGGCAATATTGCTTTGGCAGCTGACTTACCACCTTGAAAGAAGCCTGAAAGGAAAAAACTTGATATATGGAGAAAGAACAAATGAAGAGAAAGACCAGAAATCAAGTCAGAGCCCCAGATAAAGAGCCTAAAGCCCATCGTACTTTTGGTCTCTCGGTTATGTGAGTCAATAAAATTCCTTATTGTTTGATGTAGTTTGAGTTATTTGCAGCTAAAAGCATTATAGAGAATACATATGGAATCCAGGACAGGCCTTCAGCCTTGCTGACTTAATTCTAATTTTTGAACACAGCAAACCTAGATCTAGTTGTGTTACTTAGTAGTAAAAGCACTGACTTTGAAATCAGAAGTGCATGCATTTGACTCCACTCTGCTACTAATATGTAACCTTGGGCAAGTTATTTATCCTCTCTGAGTTTCATCATCTAGAAAATAGGAATAATAACAGCTATTTCAAAGAATCTTCATGAAGCTAATTATTGTTATCAAAGGAGGGTGGAGGTAGGAAAAATTCAATCCCCATTGTAAAAATAGCCAGCAGAGGTCTGTATGGTCTTACGGAGTCAATTGTTTTCAAATGTGGCATATTTTTTTGTCTATAAAAGTAATAATTACTTGTTTAAAAATGCTGAAAAGTATTGGACAAAATTAAAATCACTCATTGTGCTAATCAGCCAGTACAGTGATTGGCCTTTGGGTTTAAGCAGATTCCACAAACGGAGAAAACCAGAGTTGTTTGTCCAGTTCTACCAGGGTTACTTGTACAACTATAGTCAAGGTGCTTCACCTCTCCATGCCCTAGAAGTGCTGAACTCCACAAGAGGAAGAAGTAAGCTTCCTACCTCATCATGAAGGGCAGGCCTCTAGCAATCTCATGTTTCTAGAGGCCTAGAGAGAGATTTTCCTGGAGTGTTTTATGTATACCAGTCTGGGGAGAACAGAATCCCTTTTATGTAATTAGAATCCATTCATAGGTGTCCAAGGGGAATATTATAGGCAGGGGCTTATTGCATTAACTTTCAGGCATTAGATGCAGTAATCTTTTTTTTTTCTTATTAGTATGCCAGCAAAACTCAAGCGATATATCCTATTTAATTCTGCTGGAACCATCTGATCCAGGAGGATGCATATCCTGACCCTGCATCGTCTGCCTCTGAATAGGAATCCTTGGTGGTTTCAAAAGGCAATTCAATCTGAGGTTGTTCCAGATTTATAAAGCACAGAAACAAATAAGTATAGATACATATGGAAGAGGCATTCAGGAGATGAATTACTGCTTACATGCAAGGGGTGGAGAAGAGACTATCTATCAAGAGGATTATGGTTCCAATGAATGAATGGGGACCTTTTCCAGAGCAAAGTCATACACAATCTCCCAAACATATTGAATTGAGTTCAGAACCAACCTGAACAGTCTGAGTAACTGCAGACCAGAACATTCTCCCAATCAAGTATGTCTCTGCCTACATAAGTATTTCCTTTTCTTGTACCAATCTTACTTTCTCTGAACCATCTTTTTATAATACTAAGCCAGAATTCATTTTTAACAGCTCACACTTACTCTGTTGTCTTTTGTTCTTCCCACATGCTATCATTACTACCCTGTTCTGGAACGTTTTCTTTCCTATCTTTGCCTCTCCAAGTCCTACCTAACTTTCCAGCTTTAGCTTCAGTGTGACAGTCACAGGGGGCTACCTCAACCCTTCGGGCAGAGTTGGGTCCTCTATTTTATATTTCCAGAGCATTCGGAACTTTCTGTTTGGTATCATAGTTACACATAAAATTACCTGTCTCAACTGGAAACTTAAAAAAAAAAAGTACATACTCTAAGGAAGAGCTATTTAACCCAGAAAGAGCCATTCTGAATTTTAAAGCAGAAATGATTGAATCTACATGGAATTGCAATGTTTGGTTTCTTACCATTAATGAAAGTAGGATCTTGGAAACTAAGCAAACTCCATTTTTCAGCAAAGTTTAAGTTATAGTTTTGCAAATCTGAGTCCATGATTATGTTAAAATTCACACTTTAAAAAATGTTTGCTTTAAAACATGCATATTTACATGTCTGATATTGTGTATCCAGAAAATGGATTTTGGTCTTGTCTTTTCTTCTGCAGGTGCTCAGAGGACTTTGGGACGGTAAGCGGGAGAACTCGGTCAGGCTGTTCAGAGTGAATGCCAAGATTAAGGCAGAATTTGGCTTTTCTTTATCCGGGGCTTTAGAAAGAAAGAGAGAAAACACTTTTTATGGGATTTAGAAACATGACATAGGAATTTTTTCCCCAGATATCTTTGTTGTATTTGCCAGTTTTAAGGAAGCCTATTACATTTTTAAAAGTTAGAATATAATACAAATGGAAGAAGAGGGTTCATAATTTAAATTAAAAATAATTATTGGCAACACAAGAGCAGTTCTTTTCTTTCCTTAAGTTCTTGTTTATGGATCATTAGCTACTTGACAAGAGAGATTACGAGAAGACAAACTAAAAGCTAAAGCACTAGGGACAAATAGCCAATTGAAGATCAATCATAAATGAAAGAGAGCCCCTTGGTAATTGCCATCCATGGGGAAAATGTAATTCAATTTATAAAGTTATCAATTTAAATTCATCTGTTGGAAAGTGGGGAGTAAGTGACCTTCTAATAATATACATATTTTTTGTTTTGAGATTTCATCCAAAACTGTAGGAAAATCTCTGCTGTGATAGCCTAGGAATCTGGCCCCATCTCTCCAACTTCCCATATAATTATGACTTTGTACCTATACTTGTGTTGGTATCAATGTGGAAAGTATGTAGTTATACAGGGGTCATATTTGTTATACGCGAGCTTTTTTTTCATTGAATCTCAATGTTTCTGCAGTGTGGCGTTTGTCAATGTGTTAGGGTTCACCTGTGCTCACCTGTGTGGTACGTGTCCCTTGTCTGACACTGTTTTCTCGGTGCCAGCACCACCCTAAGCAAGACACAGTTTGTGCTAAATTAAAGTCCGAGGATTCAGTGAAACAGCGTTGTACCCTGAAGAGAACACAACAGCTGCTCTGCTCATGCTCTCCCTCTTTTCTCTCTTACCCCACTCTTCCCCCTCCAAGTCTTTGGCCCTACTAAACAGAAGGCACTTGTCTCCCCACAGGAAACACACTCCCTATTCTAAGGGAGCTCAGTCCGCGACCTGAGTATGTTTGGTTTGGGGAGAGGATGGAGCCTGAAGAAGGAAGTGACTCAAGGGAGAAGAAAGGAGAACGTGGATGGATGGGAGAAGGGCTGGAAGGAGGCACGGGAATGAGGAGAGGCATGGTGATGGGGTGGGAGGCATGGTGTCCGGGTCACAGAGAAGCGTATTACCTTTAAATAGAGGAAGGGGCAAATCTTTTGAGATGAGGTAACCAATTAAGAGGGTAGATGTTGATCTGCCATTTTGACATGGCCAGTTAGGCAGAGAGACTTTTACATAGTTGGAAGACATTTTGAGAAATCCCCAAGTATTGAAACGTATTCTTTGTCATGTGGCCGAATATTCCCACGCGCCACTGAGCGCCTGAGTCCTCTGCGATGGGCACAGGGCCGCTGCTCTGCTCCTGGGGCTCTGGGCCGCCACTGCTCCCGTCTGCAGATGAGGGGCGTGGACTCTGGAGCGTCTGCTTTGACGCAGCTGGCGGACAGGCGAACGTCAAGCAAATAGAATTATTTAGCTCTTCGTTCTAGAGGTGAACATTGAAGTTTATATGGTCTTACCTCATGTGCGAGGCTAGAGTTTTAAGAAATTCAAAATAAAATTTGAAATTTCATTTGGCAAAATGTATCCAATGAAATGTGACTGTTCAGTTTTAATTCTCATTCAGTGAAACTTCTCTGCAGAAGATGAGGAAGAAAACACAGATGCCTCATTGCACAGCTTAGCAGGCACGCAATGCTTATGGACACCTGGCTTAGCACTGGGGAACCACGGACCTTGCCCCCTGTTTTCAGGCTGGAAGTGGAAGCAGATAAGACTAGATCTGCAAGTCCAGACACATAGTGGATGTTGTAATTCCATCTTAGGCATGACAAGATGTGCCTAGATTGTTTTCCTGGAGAAAAACTAAAGCTATTGGGTGGGAAACGCATGGGAAAACAGATAGATCCAAAAATCTAAACCACAGTCTGCTTGTCAAAGGCAAAGTTCTGATGGTGTTGAAGTTTATTTTGGGGCGTCTCTCAGTTTCTTGTTCTCTTTTTCCTTGCTGGTCCCACCCTACGCCACCCCTAGCATCTTTATATTGACAGTTGTTCTTTCCTCATTCAGACACCATGACTGCAATAATTATATATTCTAGGCAAAAATAGCATCAAGTGGCATAACAAGAGATTTGCAAATGTGTGATATGAAAGTCATACAAATTATACTTAATGGTAAATCTAGTTGTAATATATTTAATTGCTGATTCCAAATTAGTTCTCTTCCTCACCTCGACTCTCCACCAATAACATTCCTTTTTCTTCCGTCCACTAGTCTCCTCTGAAATTGATTTGATAAAATAATATACTTTAAAGTGGTGCTAGCTGATAATATCTTATATGAATATTAGTGACTTTTGTGTGTGTGTCCAGGATCTTTTTCTTTTGAGAATCTCACTTTCTTCTTTCTGAGTGAATCTCTTTTCTACTCCACGATCACATGAAACAGATGAGAGTTTTTATTTTCTAATGACTCCACCTTCCTGGCCACAGTGATTGGTTCAGGGATAAAAACTTAATTTAAAATGACCAAATAGCGACCTTCCCTAGGATTTTATTTTTAATTATTGGGGAGATAACAGTCTCTTTCTTCTCTGATATTGGAGGGTGAGAGCATATGAAGTCTGTGCTCACCGTGTCCAGCTCTCCGACTGCAGCATCTCTCTTCCAGCTTTTTGTTGGCTTACCTCTATCTTTGCCTTTCCTGAAATTTAGTTTATTAGTCAAGAAATATCTACTTCTCTTCTCCTTGTTTTCTTCACTTTTTCCCTTAAATAGTAGTGACAGTTCTTACTAGTATCATCGCATAACGAATCAACTCAGTATAGAACATTTTTATTTCTCAAAGGGAAATAGTCACTAAAATTAACAAAGTACATTTGGCGGCATTTCAGGCAGTGTGGCAAGGGATGGGAAGGAATTTGGAGCAAAGGGTCTACCTGCTGGTTCCCAACTTTCACCATACCAGTGCTCGTCTGTGCCACTCAGCAAAAAGACTAGCTTTGCCAAGGACCTTTTGAGCGCTTCGAGGTAGATGAACCGGTGACTGTCTTTAGAATGGGCAGCAATGTCCAGCCCCTTCCTGAGAGTTCTGAAGGGACCTACAAGGAAAGAAGTTTAGCTGGTGTTAAAGTGGTGCCTGTGGGTATCGTCCTGTGGGTCCTGTGGGTCCGATCTCCCTAGCAGCTCTGTGTGGGCTTCGCTGCTACCAGTCCATGGGGCAGGAGCCCGGGAAAACCTTCGCACTGTCCCAGTGGGTGTGACTGTGAGCCGGGTCTGCCGGGGTTTCCTCAGAACCATGCAACTTTTCAGCTGAGCAGAACCTGGGGTAATTTTTCTTCTCTTTCCAAAAGGAACCTTAGCCGGCTAGTTGTACAGAAAGTTCTCAAGCTTGGAGCCAAGGTTCTTGGGAACTACAAAGTCCCTTTTTGCCCGTGAGTCTTTGAGACTGACCACTAGGAGAGCAGAAGTTTCCAGCTTGGGTCCAGGGATGGATGGGAGACAGCTTACTGCTAAACAGATCCACTGGACTCATGTTTAAAATTATCAAGAGAGTTGGTGTGTATGGTCCTTGCCCTCCCCATCTGAGAGTCTACTGAGTGTGCCTGGCTTTGAAATATCCTCACTGAGAGTCTGTGTTGACAAGTGACAGCGTTTCTGCATTTGTTCATGTGGAAATGAGCCTCATGGTGCATCACAGGAGTCCCCAAGAAGTCCTTTGTGAAGCTCTCTGCCCAAGAATGATGATGGCCCTGGTGAGGGTCTCCAGAAGCAGTACCATGTGCATTTAAGGCACTTGGTGGGTGTAAAGTGATATTGCCCTAGCGTCTGGCATGGTGTCGCTAAGGGAAAATAAGA
Source organism: Phataginus tricuspis (assembly GCA_029783875.1). Classification (NCBI taxonomy): domain Eukaryota; kingdom Metazoa; phylum Chordata; class Mammalia; order Pholidota; family Manidae; genus Phataginus; species Phataginus tricuspis. Next base: position 4,918,505 of record JAQQAC010004253.1, on the reverse strand, counting down.
ACAGCAGCATAGCTTTCACTGAGTACTTGTTATATGCCGGCAGCTCTTCTAACCATGTTACAGGTAGTACTTCATTTGATTCTCACAAAAACCCTGTCAAATAGGCATCTTTATCGCCTCCACTTTATGGATGGGAAAATGAGGCACAGAAAATCGAAATGAATTGCCCAAGGTTACTGTGGTAGCTCCTCTCCAGAGGGGAGTCTTCTAATGAGCCGTGCCTAGTGATACCTTGACTCTCTCTTGACGGCTGTGACTCACTTTTGGCCAACAAAATATGCACAAACATGTCACATGAATTCCAGGGCTAGTTCATAAGTAGCCTTACAGATTCTACCCAGTTTTCTTGGACCACTCACTCTTGGGATCTCTCTTTAGGACTCAGTTACTTGTAAAAAGCCCAGGGATTCAATCCATGTGAATGTGTTCTGTTTGACAGCCCCAGGTGATTCACCAGCTGTCAGATACCCTTTGGCTGTTTAACCTAGTCAAGTTCAGATGCCTGTAACCCAAGTCAACATCTGACTGCAACTGCATGAGAGACTATGAGCAAGAAACACCAGCTAAACCCAGTCAATCTACAGAACCATGAAAGCTAATAATAAATTATGGTTTAAAATCACAAGGTTTAGGGTGGTTTATTATGCAACAATAGATAACCAGAGCATCACATGAGAGGTAAATGGCAGAGCTAGGATTGAAACCCAGGCAGCTTGGGTCTAGACCCATTGCTCTCAACCAGTATTCTACACTGACCCTCCAGTGCTTTTTGTTGTTCGGTCCTAATGATGACAATTACAGATGCACTGTCCCCAAAGAGGCAGGCAGGCAGATCTATAAAGTAAACATAGTGTATTTGTAGAGAAAACATGTATATAGTGGAAAGGATTATGCATGGGATTTTGAGTCAGATGGCACTGAGTTTGAACCTCAGGTTTACTATCTCCTAGATTAGTGATCTTGGACAAGTTACCACCACTAGGTACATCCAGCCTGATGGTGCTGAGGGTCAGATTCTCAAGTCAGTGCATATAGTCAAAGTTACCTCTGAAAGCTCTTCACATTATTTCAACACAAACTCAAGTGTCTTTGAATGGACATAGAATTTTTAAGGTCAGATCTAGAATCATGTTTCAAGACTGCCATATCTCTCTTTTTCAGAGGAATTTATGGCTAAATCTATATTATCTATTGCTGTATAACAAATCACCCCATACCCTAATGACTTAAAATAACCATCATTGCTCTCATGGTTTCCGTGGGTCAGGAATTCAGAGACGGCACAGTGGGAATGACTTGCTTCGGCTTCACACATCTGAGGCCTTGGCTGGAATCCTTGAAGGCTAGAGACTAGAATCACCTGGGGTCTCAAGCACTCACATGCCTGGTAGTAGATGCTGACTGTTGACTAGAGTCTTAACTAGCATTGTCAGCTGGAACACCCACATGCGGTTATTGTCTGTGGATTATGCTTCCTTAAAACATGGTGGCTGGGTTCCAAGGGCAGGCAAGCATGAGAGCATGGGTGCAGTGGGATTCATACTGGCTTTTATGACCTAACCTTAGAAGTCAAGCAACATTATTTCTGCCACAGTCAGGCAGTTAGAAAGATCAGCTCAAATTCAAGGTAGATCTTACCTCTCAGTACAGGGGTGTCAATGCCACGGTGTAAGGAGAGTATCTAGAATGGGATATGTGTGTGTGTATAGTCTTCTATACAATCTCCCACTCCAGCTTTGAAGTTAGTTTCTTGCTAGGTCCCACAAAACTACCTTTGTACCTCATCTTATCCCAGAGTCTGTCCTGGAACACTAGGGCTGGATGACTAAGTGGTTGCGGCCACAGCGACTACAGTGATGGATGGGGCTGGGTCCCTCAGACCCTGAGATTTAGCAACAAGAGGCCTGTATGAAAGATAGTGTGCAACTCAAGGAAAAATACACTACACTCAGTAAATGAGAGGGCACTTCAGTGGCCAACAAAGCTGTTTATTTTTATTTTTTATGTATTTATTTTTTTGGTATCATGAATGTACAATTACTTAAACAACATTATGGTTACTAGACCCCCTATTATCAAGTCCCCCCCCCACACCCGATTACAGTCACTGTCCATCAGTGTAGTGAGATGCTATAGAATCATTACTTATCTTCTCTGTAAATAATAACTTTCCCGTGTCTCACTCCACTACATTATGTGTGCTAATCTTAATGCCCCCTTTTCCCCTTATCCTTCCCTTCCCACCCATCCTCCCCAGACCCTTTCCCTTTGGTAACTGTTAGTCCATTCTTGGTTTCTGTGAGTCTGCGACTGTTTTGTTCCTTCAGTTTTTTCTTTGTTCTTATACTCCACAGATGAGTGAAACCATCTGATACTTGTCTTTCTCTGCCTGACTTATTTCACTGAGCATAATACCCTCTAGCTCCATCCATGTTGTTGCAAATGGTAGGATTTGTTTTCTTCTTATGGCTGAATAATATTCCATTGTGTATATGTACCACATCTTCTTTATCCATTAATTTACTGATGGACACTTAGGTTGCTTCCATTTCTTGGCTATTGTAAATAGTGCTGTGATAAACAAAGGGGTGCATATGTCTTTTTCAAACTGGGTTGCTGCATTCTTAGGGTAAATTCCTAGGAGTGGGATTCCTGGGTCAAATGGTATTTCTATTTTGAGATTTTTGAGGAACCTCCATACTGCTTTCCACAATGGTTGAACTAAGTTGCATTCCCACCAGCAGTGTAGGGGGGTTCCCTTTTCTCCACATCCTCACCAACATTTGTTGTTGTTTGTGTTTTGGATGTTGGCCATCCTCACTGGTGTGAGGTGATATCTCATTGTGGTTTTAATTTGCATTTCTCTGATGATTAGCAATGTGGAGCATCTTTTTATGTGCCTGTTGGCCACCTGAATTTCTTCTTTGGGGAAGTGTCTGTTCAGCTCCTCTGCCCATTTTTTAATTGGCTTATTTGCTTTTTGTTTGTTGATGTGGGTGAGCTCTTTATATAATTTGGATGTCAACCCCTTATTGGATATGTCATTTATGAATATATTTCCCATACTGTAGGATGTCTTTTTGTTGTACTGATGGTGTCCTTTGCTGTACAGAAGCTTTTCAGCTGGATATAGTACCACTTGTTCATTTTTGCTTTTGTTTCCCTTGCCTGGGGATATATGTTCATGAAGAAGTTGCTCATGTTTATGTCCAAGAGATTTTTGCCTGTTTTCTTCTAAGAGTTTTATGGTTTCATGACTTACATTCACATCTTTGATCTATTTTGAGTTTAATGTGTATGGGGTTAGACAGTAGTCCAGTTTCATTCTCTTACATGTAGCTGTCCAGTTTTGCCAACAGCAGCTGTTGAAGAGGCTGTCTTTTCCCCATTGTATATCCATGGCTCCTTTATCGCATATTAATTGACCATATATGTTTGGGTTAATGTCTGGACTCTATTCTGTTCCACTGGTCTGTGGGTCTGTTCTTGTGCCAATACCAAATTGTCTTCATTACTGTGACTTGTAGTAGAGCTTGAAGTCAGGAAGCGTAATTCCCCCTGTTTTATTCTTCCTTCTCAGGATTGCTTTGGCTATTCAGGGTCTTTTGTGGTTCCATATGAATTTTAGAATTATTTGTTCCAGTTCATTGAAGAATGCCCTATTTTGATAGGGATTGCATTGAATCTGTAGATTGGTTTAGGTAGTATAGCCATTTTGCCAATATTTATTCTTCCTAGCCAAGAGCATGGGATGAATTTCCATTTGTTAGTGTCCTCTTTAATTTCTCTTAGGAGTGTCTTGTGGTTTTCAGGGTATAGGTCTTTCACTTCCTTGGTTAGGTTTATTCCTAGGTATTTTATTGTTTTTGATGCCATTGTGAATGGAATTGTTTTCCTGATTTCCCTTTCTGTTAGCTCATCGTTATTGTATAGGAAAGCAATAGATTTTTGTGTATTAATTTTGTATCCTGCAACTTTGCTGAATTCAGATATTAGTTCTAGTAGTTTTGGAGTGGAGTCTTTAAGGTTTTTTTATGTACAATATCATGTCATCTGCAAATAGTGACAGTTTGACTTATTCTTTACCAATCTGGATGCCTTCTATTTCTTTGTTTTGTCTGATTACCGCAGCTAGGACCTCCAGTACTATGTTGAATAACTGTGGGAAGAGTGGGCATCCCTGTCTTGCTCCCAATCTTAGATGAAAAGCCTTCAGCCTCTCACTGTTAAGTATGATGTTGGCTGTGGGTTTGTCATATATGGCCTTTATTGTGTTGAAGTACTTGCCCTCTATACCCATTTTGTTGAGAGTTTTTATCATGAATGGATGTTCAATTATGTCAAATGCTTTTTCAGAATCTATGGAGATGATCATATGGTTTTTGTTCTTCTTTTTGTTGATGTGGTGGATGATGTTGATGGATTTTCGAATGTTGTACCATCCTTGCATCCCTGAGATGAATCCCACTTGATCATGGTGTATGATCCTCTTGATGCATTTTTGAATTCGGGGTGCTAATATTTTGTTGAGTATTTTTGCATCCATGTTCATCAGGTATATTGGTCTGTAATTTTCTTTTTTTGTGGTGTTTTGATATTAGAGTGATGCTGGCATCATAGAATGAGTTTGGAAGTATTCCCTCCTCTTCTACTTTTTGGAAATCTTTAAGGAGAATGGGTATTATTTCTTCTCTATATGTCTGATAAAACTCAGCGGTGAATCCATCTGGCCCGGGGGTTTTGTTCTTGGGTAGTTCTCTGATTACCAATTCAATTTTGTTGCTGATAATTGGTCTGTTTAGGTTTTCTGTTTCTTCCTTGGTCAGTCTTGGAAGGTTGTATTTTTCTAAGAAGTTGTCCATTTCTTCTAGTTTTCCAGCTTGTTAGCATATAGATTTTCATAGTATTCTCTAATTCTTTGTATTTCTGTGGGGTCTGTTGTGATTTTTCCTTTCTCATTTCTGATTCTGTTTATGTGTGTAGATTCTCTTTTTCTCTTAATAAGTCTGGCTAGGGGTTTATCTATTTTGCTTAGTTTTTCAAAGAACCAGCTCTTGGTTTCATTGATTTTTTTCTATTGTTTTATTCTTCTCAATTTTATTATTTCTTCTCTAAGCTTTATTATGTCCCTCCTTCTGGTGACTTTGGGCCTCATTTGTTCTTCTTTTCCCAATTTCAATAATTGTGTCTTTAGACTCTTCATTTGGGATTGTTCTTCCTTCTTTAAATATGCCTGAATTGCAATATACTTTCCTCTTAGAACTGCCTTTGCTGCATCCCACAGAAGTTGGGGCTTTGTGCTGTTGTTGTCATTTGTCTCCATATATTATTTGATCTCTGTTTTAATTTGGTTGTTGATCCATTGATTATTTAGGGGAATGTTGTTAATCCTCCATGTATTTGTGAGCCTTTTTGTTTTCTTTGTACAATTTATTTCTAGTTTTATACCTTTGTGATCTGAGAAGTTGGTTGGTAGAATTTCAATATTTTTGAATTTACTGAGGTTCTTTTTGTGGCCTAGTATGTGGTCTATTCTGGAAAATGTTCCATGTGCACTTGAGAAGAATGTGTATCCTGTTGCTTTTGGGTGTAGAGTTTTGTAGATGTCTGTTAGGTTCATCTGCTCTAGTGTGTTGTTCAGTGCCTCTGTGTCTTTACTTATTTTTTGTCTGGTTGATCTGTCCTTTGGTGTTTTGAAGTCTCCTAAAACACATTCATTGCTTTCTATTTCCTCTTTTAATTCTGTTAGTATTTGTTTCACATATGTCAGTGCTCCTGTGTTGGGTCATATTTATTTATAATGGTTATATCGTCTTGTTGGACTGACTGCTTTATCATTATGTAATGTCCTTCTTTATCTCTTGCTACTTTCTTTGTTTTGAAGTCTATTTTGTCTGATACAAGTACTCCAACACCTGCTTTTTTCTACTTGTTGTTTGCATGAACTATCTATTTTCATCCCTTCGCCTTTAGTCTGTGTATATCTTTGGGTTTGAGGTGAGTCTCTTGTAAGCAGATGGGTCTGCTTGTAACCCATATAGATGGGTCTTGCTTTTTTATCCACTCTGCTACTCTGTGTCTTTTGATTGGTGCATTCAGTCCATTTACATTTAGGGTGATTATTGATAGATATGTACTTATTGCCATTGCTGGCTTTAGATTCGTGGTTACCAAAGGTTCAAGGGTAGCTTCTTTACTGTCTAACAGTCGACTTAACTTTATTTTTAAGTTATTGTAAACACAGTCTGATGATTCTTTATTTCTCTCCCTTCTTATTCTTCGTCCCCCATTCTTTATATACTAGGTGTTTTATTCTTTGCCTTTAGTTAGTATTTGGGTGATCTGCTTTCTTTGCTATCATTTTATTTTCTCTGGTGACATCTTTTTAGCCTTAGGAGTGCTTCCATCTAGAGCAGTCCCTTTAAGATATCCTGTCGAGGTGGTTTGTGGGAGGCAAATTCCCTCAACTTTCACTTGTCTGGGAATTGTTTAATCCCTCCCTCAAATTTAAATGATAATCGTGCTGGATACATTATTCTTGGCTGAAGGCTCTTCTGTTTCATTGTGTTAAATATATCATGCCTGTATTCTCTTCCAGCCTGTAAGGTTTCTGTTGAGAAGTCTGATGATAGTCTGATGGGTTTTCCTTTGTAGGTGATCTTTTTTCTCTCACTCGCTGCCTTTAATATTCTGTCCTTGTCTTTGATCCTTGCCGTTTTAATTATTATATGTCTTGGTGTTGTCTTCCTTGGGTCTCTTGTGTTGGGAGATCTGTGGGCTTCATTGGTCTGAGAAACTATTTCCTTTCCCAGCTTGGGGAAGTTTTCCTCAATTATGTCTTCAAAGACACTTTCTATCCCTTTTTCTCTCTCTTCTTCCTCTGGTACTCCTATAATGCGAATATTGTTCTGTTTAGATTGGTCACACAGTTCTCTTAATATTCTTTCATTCCTAGAGATCCTTTTATCTCTCTCTGCCTCAGGTGCTCTGTACTCCTCTTCTCTGATTTCTATTCCATTAATAGTCTCTTGCACCTCATCCAGTCTGCTCTTAAGTCCTCAATCAATTGTTTCATTTCTGTAATGTCCCTCCTGATTTCCTCCGTTAGCTCTTGCATATTTCTCTGTAGGTCCATCAGCATGGTTATGACTTTTATTCTGAATTCTTTTTCAGGAAAATTGTTTAAATCTGTCCCACCAGGCCCTCTCTCTGGGGTTGTCTGGGTGTTCATTGTCTGGACCATATTCTTCTGTCTTTTCATGGTGCTAGAAGTGGTCGCAGGCAGTTGCCACATGTGTCAGCTGGGAGAACAAAGTCCCTTCCTGCTTGTTCTCCTTGACCTTCTCCGCAACCAGTGCCAGTTACCGGCACACTGGTAGGCAGTCTTTGGGATAATCCCCTAAATTGCCGTGGGCAGGGTCCCCCTCAGGCTAGCCTAGAGGACTGAGGGGCGTTGCAGCCACGCCAGGTGCATTGCAGCAAATCTGGCACCCCTTCGCACTTTCCAGACGTTGCTCTGGCTTCCGTAGCCTTTGCCGGTTACCCGCACACTGGAAGACAATCTCTGGGATAATCCCCTGAGCTGCCAAGGGCAGGGCCATCCTCAGGCTAGCCTAGAGCACTGCAGGGGTTTGAAGCCACGCTGGGTGCTTTCTGCACCCCTTGGTACCTTCCAGACCTTGCTCTGGCTTCTGCAGCCATTCCCGGTTAGCTGCTTGCCTGCAGGGAGAAGATTCTGTGTGATTTCTGTGGGCAGGGCCGCTCTCCCACTCTTCCACAGCTGTGGCGGATCTGCTGGACCATTTGCAGTACCAGCTGGTGGGAACTAATGGAAGGCTGCTTATCACTGTGAGGGGCTTCGGCGGGGTTGCTTTACCCAGCAGCCGGTTAGGAGGCCTGAAATTCCTCAAGATTCCCAGCCTGCTAGGCTGAGTGCGCTGGGACTATTTTGTTCCGCTGTTGGGCCCTTGTCTTTTTAAGAGTTTAAAAAAGGAGCCCACTTTCCTTTTGTCCCCGGGGAGCTGGCTGTGGGGGCACATTCCCAGTTCCATCTCGGATCCTGCCCTTCTGATTCTCTAATCTCCAGTGCACCATGTGATGTGTGTCTGTGCTTCCGGTGCAGATCACCAGGGCTGGTTATTTAGCCGTCCTGTGCTTCCACTCCCTCCCCACTCTGATTCTTTTCCTCCCGCCAGTGAGTTGGGTGGGGAGTGCTTGGGTCCTGCCGGATCGCGGCTTTGTATCTTACCAGCTTCGTGAGGCACTGAGTTCTCGCAGATGTAGCTGTAGCCCGGCTGTTGTACTGTATCTTCTGGTCTCTCTTTTAGGAATAGATGTATTTGTTGTATTTTCACAAATATATATGGTTTGGGGAGGAGATTTCTGCTGCCCTGCTCACACTGCCTCTTGCCGAGCTCCAGGTATGACATTCTTGAAGATCCTGCTGCTCTCTCCACATTCTCTTATTCTTCCTCTGATTTCACCCTCAGTGACAGCTTCAGAAGGTTTGCCCAGCTGGAGGGACCCAGTTGTGAAACAGCATCCTGGCCACACCACAGCCTGGATGCCTTTAATTTCTTTGTGTTGTCTGATTGCTGTGCTCAGACCTCCAGGACTATGGTGAATAAAAGTGGGAAGAGTGGGTCCTTGTCTTGTTCCTGATCTTTAAGGAAAAGCCTTCAGCTTCTCGCTGTTAAGTATAATGTTGGCTGTGGGTTTGTCATATGGGCCTTTATTATGTTGAGGTACTTGCCCTCTATACCCATTTTGTGGATAGTTTTTATCATGAGTGGATGTTGAATTTTGTCGAATGTTTTTTCAGCATCTATGGAGATGGTCATGTGGTTTTTGTTCTTCTTCTTGCTGATGTGGTGGATGATGTTGATGAATTTTCAAATGTACCATCCTTGCATACTTGGAATAAATCCTACTTGATCCTGATGGGCGATCCTTTTGATGTACTTTTGAATTCAGTTTGCTAATATTTTGTTGAGTATTTTTGCATCTATGTTCATCAGTGATATTGGTCTGAAATTTTCTTTTTTTGTGGTGTCTTTGCCTGGTTTTGGTATTAGAGTGATGTTGACCTTGTAGAATGAGTTTGGGAGTATTCCTTCCTCTTCTAATTTTTGGAAAACTTTAAGGAGGATGGGTATTAAGTCTTCACTAAATGTTTGATAAAATTCCGGTCAAGGAGTTTTGTTCTTAGGTAGTTTTTTGATTACCAATTCAATTTCCTTGCTGGTAATTGGTCTATTCAGATTTTCTGTTTCTTCCTGGGTCAGCCTTGGAAGGTTATATATTTCTAGAAAGTTGTCCATTTCTTCTAGGATATCCAGTTTGTTACCACATAATTTTTCATAGTATTCTCCCATAATTGTTTGTATTTCTGTGGTGTCCATAGTGATTTTCCTTTCTCATTTCTGATTCTGTTTATGTGTGTAGACTCTTTTTTTTCTAGATAAGTCTCTTTATCTATTTTGTTTATTTTTTCAAAGCACCAGCTCCTGCTTTCATTTATTCTATTGTTTTATTCTTCTCAATTCTATTTATTTCTGCTTTAATCTTTATTATGTCCCTCCTTCTACTGACTTTGGGTCTCATTTGTTCTTCCTTTTATAGTTTCATTAATTGTGAGTTTAGACTGTTCATATGGGGTTGTTCTTCTTTCCTGAGGTAGGCCTGTATTGCAATATATTTCCCTCTTAGCATGGCCTTCACTGTGTCCCACAGATTTTGCAGTGTTGAATTATTGCTGTCATTTGTTTCCATATATTGCTTGATATGTTTTTATTTGGTCACTGATCCATTGATTATTTAGGAGCATGTTATTAAGCCTCCATGTGTTTGTGGCCTTTTTTGTTTCCTTTGTGTAATTTACTTCTAGTTTCATACCTTTGTGGTCTGAGAAGCTGATTGGTATAATTTCAGTCTTTTTGAAAATACTGAGGTTCTTTTTGTGGCCTAGTGTATGATCTATTCTTGAAAATGTTCCATGTGCACTTGAGATGTGTATCCTGTTGCTTTTGAATGGAGTGTTCTGTAGATGTCTGTTAGGTCCATCTGTTCTAATATGTTGTTCAGTGCCTCTGTCTCTTTACTTATTTTTTGTTTGGTTGATCTGTCCTTTGGAGTGAGTGGTGTGTTGAAGTCTCCTAAAATGAATGCATTGTATTCTATTTCCCCCTTTAATTCTATTAGTATTTGTTTCACATATGTAGGTGATCCCGTGTTGGGTGCCTAGACATTTATAATAGTATATTCTATTGTTGGACTGACCCTTTTATCATTATGTAATATCCTTCTTTGTCTCTTGTGACTTTCTTTGTTTTGAAGTCTATTTTGAAAAGCTGTTTATTTGTAAACCCAAAAGTCTTTAAATGACTAGGAAGATGTCTCCCTAGATCCTTCACAACACTTCCATTTTCACTGATTTCCTACTGTTTAAAGGATGTCAGCGATGCCCACCTGGACCACAGGGCAAGAGAGGCTCTAAATCTGTGATAGCTGAGAGGATAGGACTGAGTCAAAGAACTTACTTACTTGGAAGCTAAACGTGTTATAAATCTGATGATTTGCTTCATTTTTATTTACTGTTAGCAGTGCACATTCAAAGAGTATCCCACACTTTCTAACCACCCATGCATGAAACCATTTTCTTTAGTTTTGTTATTAAGCTCTTGTTTGAAAAGGAGAAAAGAAATGACATTCATATTTTTAATCAAGTGGGATTTTCCATACAGAAAAGGTAGGGTGGTGAGTCAGACTGACATAGGTTTGAATCCTGACTCTGTTATATATTACCTGTGTGATCTTGGGTAAGTTCTTAGAATTCCCAGCATGACAAAGAAGAACATGGAATAGCTGACCAGCAGAAACAAAATAAAAATGGTGCCAGAAGTCAAGGACATAGTTGAAAGCCGGCAAATGTCTGAAAAGTCTCAAGGATGCAAACTGTCATGCTGTGCACAAACTGTTCCTCATGGCTCTCCTCGGGCTTATGACATCATCATGAGAAATTCATATGTAAATGAATGATTTGTAATTGGGGAGGAGCAAAATGTGGCACAGGGAGCTCCTCCAGGGTCAAGGAGCAGGGAGGAGCTTGGGAAGAGTTTGCATAGTGCACACGCTCACCAGGGCGCCACCCTGGGCGGTCAATGGGAGAAAAGGGTTCAGGCAGAATGATGGAGAATATCCCGGGCACTGAGCATGCCCATTATGCTGCCTGCGGTGGAGCCAATGTAAAGACACTTAGTGTCACACTCACCCGTGTTGTTTTGCTTGCTCTAGCTGTTGGCGTCTCTAAGACAGGGACGTCCTATCTGAAACATGAGGGAGCTCTGTATCAATTGGCTGGAGCTTTAAGCGATTTTCAGCAGCCCGATCTTCACTGTGCATGAATCTTGCTGCTGCCAAAGAGGGTGGTCCCTGCAGCGGTGGGACATTAAGAAGGCAACTATTCTTGACAATGATACGGTGATGTGATAATGTGAGATTTGAATTTTACTTCACATTTCCTGAGTGTGATGAATGATACTTTATTTTCCTAAATTAAATGTATTCCTTCATGTCCCTCATTTATTCATGCATTCATAGTACTGAGAAAAATTACCCAAAAGTTGGAAATGAGAAAGAAAATAAATCAACTCCAGACATTCATAAGATGGCCTGGCATTGTGATCTCACAAAATTTCAACTTTGGACAATGTTACTCAGAGATAAATGAGATCTTTTAAAAGCCCAGACAGAAACAAGGTCGCTATGCCATTCACAAAATACCCAATACCCTTTTTTGGCTAAAATGAGTGCTGCTCCATTCCCAATCATCCAGTTTCCCTCCCAACAGAGAAGACTCAGTGTGGCCCGGGGTCATAGAATTGCCCCGCTTCCTGACAGCCCCCATGCTAGGGCTCACCCTGGCTTTCTTAGACCCCCAACCCCAAACGGCTGATCCCCAACAGCCCAAGTCCTGTAAAAGGTTCTTTCTTGTGTCTTCTCCCTGAGACACCCCACATTTCCCTATGGCGAGCATTCTCTCTCACTGCAGCGAGTAATAAACCTCACTTGTGCAACTGCAGGTGTGTCTTGGTAGACTTTGGCTGGAGTACATCGGTAGAATGGGGGGAAAAAGATGGTTACATAATGTCACGCAAGCGGCATTGTCTAATGGGTCTTAAAAGATCCTTTGACTCTTTAGGAGAATAAACTTTGTACAATTGATTAAACAATTTTTAAACTTAACAAGATATGATCATTTTGGATGCCTTTTTACTCCTTTTCTGAAGAGAAGGTAACATAATGGCTCTGGTTTCATTGCCCTGAAAGGTATTAACCAGTTTCCTATTGAATGTAACAGTCTCATTTCAAAATTCCTTTTTGTCCGCTCTTAATAAAAATCATGATTTTTCAAATTCTCTTTGAATCAATTTCATTATTCTTTTGGTTACCTGCATTAATGCTCACTCACTGTTTGTATGCAAATTATATTTTTAACATTTTGAGATTATACTCTGATAGTTTGGACAGTAAAATGGAGTACTGAAATGTGGGCTCTTATGGGGGGAAAAATCCAAGATATTTACTGTACCTCACCTATTAACATAGGCTTGTGAGTGGAGGTTTGAAGTGTTCTATGGAGGTGGAGGTTCTAAATGTCTATGGATTTCACAAATGCATAATGTCATGTATCCACCATTTACAGATAATTGATGGATAAGCAAGAGGAAAAGACTACATAGGTAATCATGTCACCTGTGAAGTTTTAGTTTTTCCTTCCTAATCTATATGTAGGAAACATTTAGAATAAAAAAAATATTTTGCTAGGAATGGCTGGAACCACCTTTGCTATACCTATCAGGTGAAATTTTCTTTGGCTTTACAATATACTGTTTCCTTTCTTTTTATATGTTCCCAAAGCTTCAAATAGGAGAATTCTGCTTTCTTTTTCAAGATAAAGTTGCTTTTGTTACAAAAGAAGACCATTTGGAGCAATAAAATTTTCCTTTCAAATACTATATTTAAAAAGCAGAAAACTTCCAAGAATGGACTAACAGTTACCAAAGGGAAAGGGACTGGGGAGGATGGGTGGGAAGGGAGGGACAAGGGGGAAAAAGGGGCATTATGATTAGCAGACGTAATGTTGGGGGGCACGGGGAGGGCTATACAACTCAGAGAAGACAAGTAGTGATTCTATAACATCTCACTACGCTGATGGACAGTGACTGTAATGGGATAGGTGGGGGTACTTGATGAAGTGGGGAGTTTAGTAACCATAATGTTGCACATGTAACTGTAAATTAATGATACCAAAAAAAAAAAGCAGAAAAGTTTTTTTCTTTCACCTGTTTAAATCCCTCCTTTTAGCTCGATCTCATTTGATTGAATAATAGACATAATGCAACCCTGAGATGAAATTTGGGACTTCCAGGTGAGAAACTGGCTAGTGAGAAATTGGCTAGTTTCATTGAAGATTAATACGCTACAGGAAAAAAGCACAATCACAGTAAGCCAGGTGTTTGTCTTTTATGAATGTGAAGACTAGTGTGAGTATGTGGTTCTGAGTTCTTAAAGGTTGCTCTTTATTTCAGATGCTTTCCCATGTAGAAACTTCCTATCCAGGCAGAGCTTGGGTTGGTCAGGTGTGACTTATGGCTGTTTATTTTAGTTGCTATATGAGTAATCAATTTTTTTTCCTTGACAGTCTACCCTACTGTTTAATTTTGCCAAATTTTTAGTGATGAATATAACTGGATTTGAAAATTGAAATGCCTCCAGCAATATATGTGAATGTGCATGGAAAGATAAAGGAGAGTCAGGGAATTCTCCGAAGGACGAAACTGCATCTTTCTTGACTTTCTATTTTTTAGTACTTGAGACATAATAGGTGCTGAGAAAATGCCATTGAGTAAATGAAACAGTGTATCACCTGGTGTCATTTCTACAGAATTGTACTAGGAACGGAGTTACACCAATACATATCCATTGCAGTTATTCGATAATTCAGAAATGGGATCTATGAGGGTTTCTCTGGCGATCTTTCCACTCCTTCAATAACCCTTCTCTCTGCAAAGACAGGATTCTTTCCGTTGTAAGTGGCAGAAACACATTCACTGTAGGCAAAAAGGTGAATTAGTTACAGCTATATACTGAATGTGCCTCTCACCCCCCACACAATTCATATGTTGAATTCCTAAGCCCCAATACAACTGTATTTGGAGATGCAGCCTTTGTGGAGGTAATGAAGTCATAAGTCATAATGAAGTAGTGCTCTGATCTGATAGCATCAGTGTCCTTAAAAGAAGAAAGACCAGAGCTCACCCTCTCCCCACGCATGGAGAAAAGGCTGTGTGAAGGTACAGTAAGGAGGTAGCCATCTGCGCATCTCACCAGAAACTGAACTGACCACACCTGGATCTTGGACTTCCCAGCCTGTAGAACTGTGAGATACCAATTTCTGTTCTTTAAGCCACCCAGTCTATGGTATTTTGTTATAGCAGACCAAGCAGACTAATACAGTCACTCATGGTAGAAAAGAAAAAGGAATTACTCACAGGGTTAAAGCAAGAGCCCTAGGAAGACTGGCTTCTGGGGAAGCCACCAAGACCTGCCCTGTCTTTTTTGTATATGCTTATGTCTGCTTAACTTTATCTTATAGAAAGACTCTCCACATGGCAGAAAACACTACTAAGACTCAGATTTATAATCTCGTAATCCGGCAATCCCAACAGAAAGAAAGTCGTGATTCTCATGTCTGAATATCAGTCTCAGAGAAGGACTCTGGCTCTGCTAAGAACACAGGCTCACAGTTTAAGATAAATCTTTCTTGTTTGGGAAGAGAATTATTATTGACAAGGCCTGGGTTACATGCCCATTGCTGTCACGGTAGACTAGAGAAGAGCCAGGTGTAACCCCATCAAGACCATGCATAATGGGTTAGTGATGGTTCTTTAAATGAAGGAAGCTTAATATGAAAAGGACATATATCCACTCCACATGGACTGAGCCAGCTATGTCTTTGGTTTGAGGGAATTCAAGCATCTCCAGACCAATGCTCAGCCATTCAGAATCAAGCCATATTTGACTAGCATAGCTCTGATGGTGCTTCCCAGTTTCAGAAAGGAGGCTTCTGTACAGTTCCTGAGATCAAGTTGTTGCCTGGTACTTTGGTTTTAAGTGTCTGACTATCTTTTCCCCATTTCCATAGTATCTGCTGTCATCACATCTCCAGTATTCTTAGTTCCTCTTGACCCAAAATTGCTTAGGAATTAGAATTCTGTAGTTGGATCTATTTCTTTGAGGTCAATTTTCTGCCTTTTTTTAATTCCTGAAAAGCATTTGCCTCTGGATTTCATATTGCCCTGCTAGATACATGTATGTTTTTTATAAAAACCCATTTCCCTCATGTTAGACTCTGTGAGGCAGGCTGATGTCCTGGATTAATATTTATTACCAGTATTTGACCTGGCTGGAGGTCTCTCTAGAATTTGCAGTGCAGTTGAGTTCCTCCTGTTCTCCTTCCAGAATGCCTTCAGCCAGTAGACTGACTCCAGGTTATTCTCAGTCCTCCTCTGCCTGATCTGTCTTCCTGAGCTATATGGCTTTACTTGGGATAGAAAAAATTTTTTTAACTCAAATTTTATGCATGCATACCATGCCTTCCGGTAGTCACATTTTATGTAGTTTCCTCTGATACTGGCCCTGGGCTTGGTCAATGGGACATTAGCAGATAGAACACAAGCAGAGGCTTGAAAATCATTTGCATAATGGGGTATTGTACTCTTGTACTGTTCAATCTTGGAGTTTTGAGCCACTTAGAAAAGAAGTCTCATTACTCTGACCATGTGGAGAGAACAACGCTAGAACAACTTGAGCAGCCCCATGGTCCCAGCCGTCCTAGCTAAGGTGCCACACGTGTGAGAGAAGCCATATTGGATAATCCAGCCTCAAAAGAAGAAATGCCAGCTGAAGCCAACCTAGACTGAAGAACTGTGAGAAGTGATCATTATTTTAAGCCATTAAGTCTTGTGATGGTTTGTTATACTTAATAGATAACTACATATTGTGTTTTTTGCCAAATATGGAGATGCCAATCCTTTATCTTTGCCATGCTCTGATTCCATTACAGAAGTCAGGACGAATGCTCAGTTATCAGCACACACCCCTGCTCCATCTCCAATGCAATAAGAAGATAGCCTGCCAATGTATCAAGGACCTGCACCCTGCGGTGGGGCTTGGAATATCGAAGTCTGTTTTCTATCCATTGTTGGTGATGTCCGTAGGATCTTAACAACCTGTAAGATGCTGGCTCTTAGAGCTGTCGTTCTTTCCCAAGGGTGTTGAGAGCATTTAATGAGTTGATGCACATAAGTCACCAGGGCAAGAGTCGACATTCTATACCTAGTGGCTATGATGCTCATCAACCCTCTTTATTCTCAGGTGTCTTAGGCTCCTGAATTCGCTCTGTGGTCCCCAGAACACAGACACCTGGCTAACAGTTTGCCCGTGTGATAAGGCTCTACCTCCATGCAACTGACTGAGGATTTCAGACTTCTTTGTCTTTAATTTTGAGGGCACACAATTTCTGGAAGGATTTGTCAAGAAAATTAATTTTCACCTAGTCACTGTCCACAGCTCTGACACTATACTCCCACCATGCTCTCATGGATACCCTCTTTCCTCAGACTGCCACTGCCTGCCTTGTGATCAAGGCGAATCCCAGATCCCCATGTCTGGACGTAGTCTTTTATTATCTGAAAAATCAGTAACACGTGGATTTGTCTATTTTCTCAGCTTTGCTTATGTTTAGCTAGGACTGCAACACAGCCATGTTATGAACTACCCATGGAGATTGGTTATGTCATTCAGTGGCCTCAGCCTCATCGGAAAATGTGATTGTGAGAGATCCTCCCATAGCTCTGAAAGATGGCATGGGAAGATAACCGGCTAATGCGCATGTAATAGTCTCTTCTTTGGGGATTCGACCCTGAGACTATTTGAAAGAAAATGAGCAGGCTAATGCACCATATGGTTATTAAACTTTTCTCCAAATGTTATACTAGTTGAATATACCATCTCAAATAATATTTAATCAAAAGTTAGAATTTCTAATCCATGGGTTTTGGAGCATCAGAATTTTTAATTAAAGCTATATCTTTGCACAGGTATATTTTCAAGGGTTCAAAAATACAGTTTGAAAAAGCCTGATTTTTCAATCTAGCCACTAATTATACTTTTAAATAGGTCACTTAACTTCTCTGTGCTTCAATCTGATCACCTCTGAAAAGACAGATCATAGCTGACAACCAATTTGATTAGGTGAATTATTTAAAAAATTAAAACTAAAAAAGAAATAGAATGCCTAAATACATTTATAACCATTGTATTGGTCTTCTCACTGTATTATCTTTTGTATAACAAAACACCAAAGAATGGGAGGCTTAAACAACAGAAATTTATTTTCTCAAAGTTTTGGAGGCTGGGAAGACCAGGATCAAAATGTCAGCCAATTTTGTTCCTGTTGAGAATTCTTCCTGGTCTGTCATTAGATGCCTTCTCCCTGGGTTTTCTGTGTCAGAAAGACAGCTAGCTCTCCGGGAGCTCTTCTTGAAAGGATACTAATCATATAGAATCAGAACTCTACCGTTAGGACTCCAATAATCATAATTAGTTCTTTACTCCAAATACAGCCACACTGGGGGTTAGGCCTTCAACATATGAGTTTGGAGGGGACATAATTCAGTCCCCATCAATCACTGAATAAATTAAATCAGCAAGCTCTTTTCAGAAAGAAACTACAAGGAAAATAGTTTCTATGAAACTCTCAATGAAAAAAAGAGTGACTATTTCCCAAATCATTTTATGCAGCTAGATAAAACCTTGATAGCAAATCCAGACCAGAACATGATGAGCAAGAAAAATACTCCTTTGTGAATATTCATAAATTCTAAAAACAAATTATTGGCAAATTAATATATATAGTATTATAATATATATAATAAAAATATATAAATATATATATATTAAAATAGTATATAAAGGATGGTACATCACAAACAAGTTTGGTCTAATACAGAAATCCAAGAGTGGTTTAGTATCAGAAAATCTACAAATGTCAATTTTTTCATTAACAAATGAAAGTGGAAAAAAAAAAGACACAGATAGCTTGTTTTTTAAAATCAGCACATTTGCATGAGAAACACCCTCAGTGAATATGAATATAAAGAAACGTTCTTAACCTGATAAAGGTATCTAACAAAAATTGAATGCAAACATCCCTCTTCATGGAAAATGTTTGAAACATTTCTTTTACTACTAAGATAAAATGCTCATTATCACCTTTTCTGGAGGGCTTAGCTGGCATAGTAAGAAAAACTACTAGGCAAAATGGAAGGGGTGATGAACAAATATGTCAGTATATGAAGCTGCTATGATTGAATTGGATTTCTATTTTGTGAAATAAACAGAAAACATAATTAAAAATGTGTGCCAGACATGTATGGAAAAAACTATAAAAATTATAAAACTTCCTTGAAAGCAATTATATATGACTAAGTAAGCAGAAAGATTTACCATATTTATGAAATATAAGTATTAATATTATAAAGATGTAAATTTTCCCCAAATTGATCCGTAGAAGTGAAATCCACCTTTCAGTTTTCTTTTTGGTTTTTTAAAAATACTTTGTATGGATTTTTCTTGCCTTCCCGAGAATAATGTATTATAAGGAATTTATTTCAAAGCAATGTGAGAAAGTGGAAAGAACATTTACTCTGGAGTAAAACAAAGCATTATTTTTAATGCTGTTCTCAGCAAATGCTTAACCTCAGAGAGGTGGTTTCTTTAACTTTATGAAAGAAGGGGTAATGCCTAAACTCAGAAAAGAATAAGGACTAAACAAGAGAAATGATAAAGTGAGAATGTAAGTGGAAGTGCCTGGTACATAGCAGGCATGTAGGAAATGTTCATTCTCTTTTATTTTTGAGGACAGGCTTGTACTCTTGTAGTTTTCAGTATCTCTGTTCTATGATCAATGAACTGAGAAACAGAACTGAATTCTACCAGCTGTTAAACATTTTGGAGAATAAAGAAGGAAATTAGTATCAAGTGAACAAGCAGTTATAGGCATTTGTTTGAAATGTCAATATTCCCTTGAAAACTGGACCACTTTTTCTTATTTCACTCTTATCTAAATTCCTGTTATGTGTCGGTTTCATTATGTTGTTCTGTTAGACCTTCTTGATTTTAAAGTAGTCAATTTTATCAGTTTTTCTCTTATGCTTAGTGCTTTTGGGTCTCATTTAATAAATTATATTATTATAGCTTTATAATAAATTTTGATATATAGTAGAACAAGTTTCCTATATTATCTTCTCAACTTTCTGGGCTTTGGCTCTTTCATGTTAATTTTAGAATCATTTGTCAAGTTTCTCAACAAGCTATGCTGAGATTTTGATTGATATTGTATTATCCTATAGATTAATTTATGTAGAATTCACATCTTTAGAATATTGGGTTTTTCTATGAACACAGACTATATTTAATTTATTCAGCCTTATTTAATATTTTTAAAAAGTTTCAATATTTTAAGTTGAGTGTTCAGTTCGTGGTTATGCCTCATTACTTAAATATATGCATTATGTATTAAATATAATCTTTTAAAAATGTGGAAACATGCCTTAGGTGGAATGTAGCCATTAAAAATCATGGCAAAATTATTGATATGGAAGGACTCACAGTCTATTAATAAGGAAGAAATTCCTTTTTCATGACAGCATACGTTTTATTTAAATGCCATTCACTCAAATATATGTAAAATTATGAGAGCGGAATAAAGACTGATATTTGGAGGGCTTTTAAAAATGAAGAGTAGATATAAGAATCAGGTAAACACTTCTAGAATGGTGGAGTAAGAAACCTTGCAAATCTGCTCCTTTCAGGAAAACAGCAAGAATGCTGGCAAAAACTGTCAAAATTAAAACATTCAGAACTCTGTAAATCAAAGAATTGCTATATTTGAGAAGCATTTGTTCAAGAAAATCAGCGGGACCATGGCAAGAACATTGAGGTTTGTGGTGTTACCTTGCTCTCACCCATCGCCCTTTCCCTAGATCTGTAGTAGCTTTGACAACCAATATCCTCACAACTACAGCAACTGTAATAACCAGCAAACTCATGGCTACTGGAGGTGATTATATAGATTTGGAGATCTCTAAAAGTGCCATTCCCCAGAAATCTGACATTATTTGACCTGTCTGGTAGCTCACTAAAAAGCTCCATTCTCATAGCCTTGTCTTTATTTGACATGACCCAGAACTCACTCTCTACGAATAGTCGTATCTCTGGAGCTTTTGTTAAATCAGTCAGTAACAACTGTTTGACACAGCCAGGGTGGTATTACCAGTTGGGGTAAAAGAGGCAGACCATAGCACTTGAAAGAGAAAAGTTGAGAATGAGATGTCCAATGGGGCCTTGGAAAGCTCCAACATATTTCTGGGAATCCAGAAGGCCACATTAGGAAAGACCCAAAAGGGCCACTCTCACTGACCCTGAGGCTTTATAAGCAGGAAGTGAAGGCTAAGGAAGAG
This sequence comes from Phataginus tricuspis, assembly GCA_029783875.1. Lineage (NCBI taxonomy): Eukaryota > Metazoa > Chordata > Mammalia > Pholidota > Manidae > Phataginus > Phataginus tricuspis. The sequence continues at coordinate 4,897,920 of JAQQAC010004253.1, read as the reverse complement.
TTGTAAGCTACCTGCCAGAACACTGAAGGCATACACCAGTGAATACAGAGCCCCCTCAGCAAAGACAGGGACTTATTGCATCAAGGCATTTAAGGAAATCTCTGTCCAATCATTAGCCAACCATTAAATTAGTCAAGCAGAGACTTCAGTGACCATACACAATAAAGAATACAAAATTTACAGTATTAGTTCAGTAAATCACTCAACAAACAACAACGACAACAGGCCAGGGCATGGGGGATCATATTTTTACATAATTAAATAATAAACATATTATTTAAAATACTTCATTTGTAATGATTATTAAGAGACACACAAAAAAATAAGAAAGTATGGCCCACGCACAGGAAAAAAAATGCAATCAATAGACAAATCTAGGAAAGCCCGACATTAGGCTTACTATACAAAGATTTTAAATAAAAAAAAAATGAGTGAGAATGTTTGATATTGATACTGAAAATATGTAATATCGGGGTGATGGTTATAGGAGTGTATACACATGTCAAATTCATTGAGCTGTACACTAAGATTTGTGAATTTTATGGCATGTACCTCAATAAAAAAGCTGTTTTAAATCAGCCATTTTAAATATGTTCAAAGAGCTAAAGGAAACCATGTCTAAAAAACTAAAGGAAAGTATGAGAACAATATCTTGCCAAATAATGAATATCCATGAAGAGAGAAAAATTATCAAAAGGAACCAAATAGAAATTCTGGAATTAAAAAGTACAGTAACTGAAATTTAACATTCAGAGGGACTCAATAGCATATCTGAGCAGGAAGAAGAACATATCAGAGAAGTTGAAGATATATTGATAGAGATTATGTAATCTGAGGAACAGAAAGTAAAAAAGAATGAACAAAAAATGAACAGAGCTTCAGAGGCCTGTGTGACACCATAGAGTGTACCAACATCAGCATAATGAGAACCTCAAAAAGAAAGAGAGAAAAAGGAAGAGAAAGAATAGTTGGAGAAATAATGATTGAAAACTTCCAAAATTATATAAAAACGTTAATCTAGACACCTGAGAAACTCAACACACATCAAATAGGACAAATCAAAGAGATCCACACTTAGACGCATCAGGGTCAGGTTGTTGAAGGTCAAAAACAAAGTGTGAATCTTGAAAGCAAGAGAAAAGCAACTTACATGTACAAGAGATTCTCAATAATATTAACTGCTGACTTTTCTCATCGAAACCATGGATCTCAGAAAACAAATACTCCAGGGAAACCATTAATATAATAACTCAAAAAATTATAAAACAAGCAAGGGAATTAAAATTGTACACTAGTAAATATCTACTAAACAGAAGCAGTAGTAGAGGAAAAGAGGAACAAAAAACAAGACAGACTTATAGAAAACAAATAGCAAAATGACAGAAACATGTCATGCCTTATCAGTAATTATATTAAAAGTAAGTGGACTAAATATTCCAATCAAAAGCTAGATTGGCAGGAATGAATAAAAAATAAAATTCAATTATCTTCTCTGTATAAGAGGTGCACTTTAGATATCAAGATCAAATAGGTTCAATGTAAAAAAATAGCAAAAGATGCCTTGCAAATAATATCCAAAAGAGCTGAAGCAGCTATACTAATATCAGCAAAATTGATTTTAACAACAAAAAAATGTGATTGAAGAAAAGGAAGGATATCTTATTGGCACTATAGGAGCTTCAATCCATACCAGAATTATTGGGATTCAGAAATCTCAGTGCTTGGATGGAAATTTGTACTTGTAATTACAATTTATAGCTGAAAACTAATAAATCAGCAAGGCTGCAGGATACAATATCAATATTAAAAAATCAATTATATTTCTATACACTAGCCATGAACAATTCAAATGAAACTAAGAAAAGCAATTGAGATATTAGGAAGATGAAGCAAAGTCTATTTGCAATAGAATAAAAAAGAAAAAAATACTTAGGAATAAATTTAACAAAAGAAATATAAAAGGAAAAAAATTTTTTGTATCTATATAAGATGATGGATGTTAACTAAACTTATGGCAGTCACTTCTCAATATATATGTCAAATCATTATGCTGTACACCTTAAACTTATACCTGCTGTATGTTAATTATATCTCAATAAAACTGAAAAAGCAAGAAGTGTAAAACATACTGAATACTACAAAATATTGTAAGTATTATAGGTGAGAATGTGAGAAGTTGTAGTCCTCATATATTGCTCATTGAACATTAGAGCTGCTTTGGAAAGCAGTTGGCAGTTCCTCAAAAACTTAAACATGGAGTTACCATGTGACCTCACAAATCTACCTCTAAGTATATATCCAAGAGCACTGAAAACATATGTCCATACAAAAACAGATGTTCATAACTATATTATTCATAATACTAAAAAAGTAGAAACAACATATGAATGAAAAAAATGCATTATATCCATACAATGGAATATTATTCAGTTATAAAAAGAAAGGAAATACTGATACAAGCTACAACATGGTAAACCTTGAAAACATTATGCTAAGGGAAATAAACCAGTCACAAAAAACATATTATATTGTATAATATAGTTTAATTCCATTTGTATGAAATGTCCAGGATATGCAAATTCTTAGAGATAGAAAGTATATTAGCAGTTGCCATGGGCTGGAGAGAGATGATTGCTATTAGCTATAGGATGCCTCTGGTGGTGGTGAAAACTTTCTTGAATTAGATTGTGGTGATGGTTGTACAACTCTATAAATATACTAAAAACCAGTAACTTGTACACTTTAAAAAGCTGAATTTTATGTTATGTAAATTATGTCTCAATAAAGCTGTTATTTTAAAAAATGATGCATTCCAAGGTCCTCTTCAGGTCTGTTATTTTGTTTTAGGCATATTACCCAAACATAGCAGGTAGCTATAAGAAACCTAGATAATCACACCATCACCCTTAAAGGGAAGCTTCAATTTTTTCTTAGTACATACCCATAAAGGGAATATTTTTTGCAGCTATTTTACCTGTACAAAAACTGTTTGAAAGTGATTCAGTTGGAAGTCCCTGCTGTCAAACCAGACCAAGGGAGTGACTGCACTTAGTGGGCCTGCCTCATTGCACAGTCCCAGAATTGGGAGATCACCTTCTCTGCCTGGTAGAAGAGGGAGTGCTGCCTAGTTATAAAAGTGCACAGATCCAACATCCCTCATTATGTGTGCTGAAGTTCCCTTCTGCTCAACTGTGCGGTGTCCTGTGGTTGTGTCTGGCCGCTCTGGGCTCGTGCCTGGCAGCTGGAGGTGAACATCCAGGCACCCTAGTCTCTTAAGGGAGAAGAGTTCCCACAGTAATGCCTCATAAATATAAATGATGCACTATGAAAATTGACAATCTTTTAAAACAGCAATTCATTATACTTAAATTTCTTATGTTGAAAATAATATATGTACTTTTGAAAATATTCAGTGAGTACAAAGGAAGGGCCTTCTCTTGTCACTAAACCTCAGTTTCACTCCAGAGGGGGAACCCCAGCCAGCAGCCACTGTGACATTCTGCCAGTCATTTGTTGATTTGCTCTCAGCTGCCCTCTCTCCTCTGTCCTTTATTGCAGGGAACTCATTTCCATTCTTGTGGTTTATCCTCAGGATGGTTCAGCAATGGGTTGTACTGGTGGGAGGCTGTAGGATGGGGAGGGGGAAAAACCTGCCTCAGCTTCAGGGGGGCGTTTGTAAGGCAGATGCATCTCTTCTGTGGCCTGTTTCCTTCCCAGGAGGCCTGTTGTGAGTCCAGCTTCCTTTGGGTCACTCCAGCCCGGGGGATTTGGTGACCCTGCCCTTCCTGTCTTCCTCCAGCCTGGGGGTAGTCATGATATCCCACATCATCCCACCCTACACCCTGTAGCTTTTCAGTTTTTTCATCACCTGTTACAAAGGTATGTTAAGTTCCTGTATTTGAAATATCAGGGGACTTTGCTGTCTGGACATTTACGGATACAGTATTCTTGCAGAAATTTTCTATGATTATATATTCATATACACACATACCCTTTATTATATAAATAAGATCATAGTATTTGTGTATTGCCTTTTTATTTTATATTACATCTTGAAGATATTTCCTATTAGCCTACGTAGATTGACACTGGTGTTTTAAATAGATGCGTATTATTCCATTGTAGGGGTGTGCCATAGTGTATTTAACTAGCGCTCTATTGATTGAACATTAATTTTCTTCCAGTTTTGTGTTATTACAGACACTGGGAAATTTGAGAGAAGTTGCCAAATTGATTTCCAAAGAGATTATCCAAGTGTCTACTCCAAGCAAGTATATATAAGTGCTTGTTTCCTCACAGCCTTACTCTTGTATTATTGAACCTTTCATCTTTTCCAATTTGACAGAGGAAAAAAGCAGTATCTCACTGTTTTAAGGGTAGTTTTCAAATAATGGATGTGAATAAGGGAACCTAAGACTTTGCGTAGAGAATCCCTGGGGCATGTCCCGGAAGTGAGGGGTTGGACAAAGGAGGAGACGGCCTTCGCCTGCAGAAGACGGAACAGCCAGGGATGGGGCCTGTGCGGGTGGAGATACTCTTTCTAAGTATGGTGACATTCTGAGAATACCTGCTTGTCTTGTGGCTGCTAGTGTGTGCGTGTGCGTGTGTGTGCGTGCGTGCGCGTGTGCATCCGTGTATGCACGGGCCGGTGTGCTCGCGTGCTCCTGTTGCACCGGATGCAGTGTTTGCTCCTTAGAACACGAGGAAGGGTTCTCATCTGGGGCCTTATGCTGACTCGGAGGCTCAAAGCCCACCCTTGATCTTCTTGCTGGAAGCTTTTCCCTGGAATCAGCCTTAAGTAGCTTATCCTTCTGGCAGAATAAACTGCTGAAAATTAATGCCTAGAAGAAGCACAGCTCCCAAGTGATATTGTTTTCAGGGACCCAGGCAGTGGGTTTTTTTTCCCATGGGATTGAGAGAGGCTTGAAGGAAGAATTATTCCCTCGAAGGAGAGCCGATGCCAGGAGAGGACGTCAAGCCTTGGACTGGACCTGTGGTCCTGGAGTTCCATGAAGTGGACAGCAGAGGCGGGAGGAGGGGGAGAAGAGCATGGGATGCAGGGAAGAAGTTTCCAGGGGGACAGCTCAGAAGTACCGTTTGGGGAAAGAATGTATTAGGCAGAGGATCTCTGTAGCCTCAGCATCCATGGGGCTCTTTCACTCATAGCAGCACATAGGCGGGTTGGCCAGGGGAGGGAGAGGGTGTGAGACAATCAGGAATCGTGCGCGGATGACCTTCTAGAGGCCACATCTGCCTAGTGCAGGGGTTTACTCTTGCTCCAGCCCCAACACCCTTCGAAAGCTATTTTAAAGGTCTTAACGTCTCAGCAGAGAGCTCATTTTTGCCTTCTGTGTGGCTTTCCAGTTACACTAAACGAAGAGGAGGCAGAGGAAGGCGAAGAGATTGAGGAAAAGAAGGTGTGAGGTGGGAAAAGGGAAGGAAGAGGAGGATCTAATGCTCTACATGAGTCTCGCACTTAAGGCCAACTGCTATTTGATTATTTGGGGATCCATTTCCCAGTCACCTGAAGTCACGTAGATGAGTTTCCCTTTATTCGTTCTCCTTGATCACCATTCCTCCTCAGCTGTCTCTAACTGTGAAGAGCAAACTCTTTTTCCCTAGGGGTTAAGAGTGGCGTTGTGGCTTTGTTCACTGTATAGGTAAAACTGTTTCTGAATATCTAACATCTATTCAGTCAGAAAGAAACCACTATTTTCCAAGCACCGGCTCCCCCTTAACAGAAGAGAACCGACCATGAAAATTGCCCTGCTTCTCAGAGGTGCCCGCACTCACCCTATACCATCCCCTGGTCCTGGGACCTCAGAAGCTGGAGGTAAACAGCCCCTTCGTTGCCTTTACTCCACAAGGATCTTCCAGGGGGGAAGAATTCATTTAGCCTAAATGGAACAGGCTAAAACTGGAAAGGAAATAACTGGTATTTTCCTGCTTCTTGGCGCATATTACAAAAATAGAAGCTGAAAGTTTAAAAAAAAAGAAGTCTCATCTGTAACGTGATGCATAGAATTGAAATTCCCCTTAAGAATTTTGGTTTCAGGAAAAGCATTCTTGCAGTTTTTCACATCCTGTGCATAAGACATTACAATCCTTAGTAAAGAGCATCTTTAATTCATGACAGCTGAGTCAACAAATGCTGCTGTCACTCCTGGGTTCCTCCTCCTTGCCATCTTCTAATTAAGCGGAATTTTCAGCTCGGCCCACCTGAACTTCTTTCTAGCTAACCTAGAGGTAACTCTAGGCTAGATATTGCTTAACTGGCTAGCATAACATTTAAAATATTTTGCACAGCGTCCTGCAAATTATTTGAAAATAAAAACAGTCAAACCAACCAACCTATGCCCCCTGCTATTGCTGTTAGAAAACACAGCTACTAGAAGCATGTGGATTCCCAGATGTACTATTTGCACAGTTGCATCAAGCTGCATTTCCCCACTGGAGCTGGGAAAGTCAGGCACAAGGAAGCCTGACTGTCAGGTACTCAGAGATAATAGGCTGGCTGAGAAGCAGGGACCTGCTTCTAGTACCAGGGGACTGTGTGCAGCTGGAGTTAACACACATTGGATGAGATTTCACACTTTCAGAAGCACTGGAGAGGCATTTAACTCAGGCCAGATCTCTGCGGTGTGGACTCCCTTTCCCCAGTCCATGTGTCTGTGGCGAGAGCTGAATTTACAGAGCACCACAGTAGGGCTGGCAGGTGAGAGTGTCCGTGGTACTGGAAGTGGGATTGGCCTTGCCTGTCTATTGCATCAATGTAATATTTCAGAACAGGGATGTTTTCAGGGCTTAGGTGGCCTGGTGTTGCCTGCATGCAGAGAGGATCCTGCGGCTGGTTGAATGGTATGTAGAATGCATGATGCTAAAGATCCAGATACCCTGGGTACCATGCTTTAACAGTGGACTTCTGGAGGTACTGTTTCTAGCTTTGCTGCCCAGCCTGGAGAGTGACACATAGTGGGAGTTTCAGACAAGAACGGACAGGGTCATATATTAATGTAGAGATAATTGGCCATCCCCCCAGTTTTGTCATTCTTGTGGCATCTGTGGCTTCCTGTAGAGTAGTCCTTTCTCACTTGCCTTGATTACTACAGTGACTGCTTAACCTTGATCCTGTCTCAGGTTTTACCCTATTCCATCCTGTCTGCTGCGTGTGTCACACATTATGCTCCATGCCGGGGATACACACAGAGATGCAATGTCTTCCCTTAAGGATTCATAGTGTGTGGACCAATGACAAGGCAAGAGGCTGATTTACTTCAAGTCTGGAAGAGTTGCCAGAGACACAGAGTAAAGTTCTGGGAGAGAACCAGGCATTTTTGTTTCTCCAGTAAGACTTGAGACTATTACCTATTGATTTTTAAACCAATAGGGAAGTACTTTCATCTGTAAATAGCCAGTAGGGTTTATGGTCATCCACAGACAGTGGTTTATAAGACTAGCCATCTCCAACTTAAAAGCTGGAAGCAAGGCATACAGGTCTATGCATCAAAAATGTCGTAAGTATACATGTCCATCCTTTTCCAAAATATAGCCAGTTATATAAGATGTGTCACTCAGCATAAGCAAATACATTTCTAGAACTTTACAGAGGAACTCTAACTTAAAATTTTTATCAGTCCTCTGTACTTATAATAATGATATAACTAATATCAACTTTTCCCTTGTGCTCCTTTAATTTAACACATATGTACTATATATGTACTAGGTGCAAAGTCCCATGCCAGGCACCAGAATCAAATCAAAGAGGGATAGATAACAAGGCGAGAAGGACCTCTGGCTGCACAGGTACAGGCTCACTCAAGGAAAGGAAGTGAATCCTCACTTCCCTAGAGTCTGCAGGAAACCAGAACTTCAATTCCTGGTATAGGCTGATTCCGTTCTAGCCTTTCTTTTGGGATCTCATGAATCCTTTAAATACATTTTTCATTAGACACCCAGATAAGCAGAAGACATATGGTGCTAATGTTTCACTGGCCTTTTATGAACGGAAGCAGGTGGCGAGCAGAACGAAATTTTAAAAAAGGAACAAGTAAGCCTAAGGGGATTGAAATTGTTATCAATCAGTCCTGAATTCTCCAGGCTTCCCTCCTATTTTGAACTAGCCAGAGGAGAGAGCACACAGAGATGGCTCTGCTTTCAAGGGTCTGGCTGGGGTGTGAGTCACCTGTGGCGGGAACAGATGTGCTCCTCTCTGGGCCTACGGGCCTCCACCGTGACAATATATACGCCGAGATCCTGTTTCTAGAGGCAGGGGCTCCGGGAAAGGCGGAGTGAGGACGGCCACGTGGGCTGTGGGAGGCAGGTGGTAGTGGGAGGTGGGGAGGGGTAGGGCTTGAGCAGACAGCCCTGTGCTGTAATCTTGAGTTCTCAGAAGCAACTTACATCTCATTTTGTAAATTAAAACCGTGATGACTAAACTTGGAACAAGTCTAGTCCACCAACTGGTATAGTTCAGAATCTCATTGAAAGTTAATTTTTTTCTCAAATAACTAATTTCAAGTGGTTAGCTTCCATTTCTGTACCTTGTTTTGCCTCCCATAGTAGGCGAATTCCCAATGAGTTCTGGGCACAGCTCCATTTCATGTGCAACCTGTATTATGATAACCATACTGTTTAGTGACTGCTGAGCATATACTTGATGTCATGCTCGGTGGTTCACGTCCATCATCTAATCTGAATCCTGCAAAGAGCACACACGCGCCTCTAGCGGCGATGGACGTCAGGCTCCGAAGAGTCAGGCAACAGCCTGCCTACAGGTCTGCTCAGCCCCCAAGTGGCTGAGTCAGGATTTCAACCTCAGCTTCTCTGACTCCAAAGCCATTCTTAGACTCTTGCCTTTTTCAGTAGTGGGATAGTTGTAATTGCTGAGGTCTTTCCACGACTCCAGGGTGATCTTAGACAAACGCTGCTAAAGGCTGTGTATCCCAGTGCTGGACATGGTGAGAATCAATCTTATAAAGGATTAGATAACCCTCATATAAAACAAACCTGGATTTTGCGTCTTTGACAGAGGAGACTCAGGGTAGCTCTGGGTTACTACGCCTGGACGTTTGGCCTCAGAAAATGGGGCGGCAGAGACCAAGGCCTGCTTGGAGTCCTTTCAGTCCCCTGAGTTCTGAAGCTGAAAGAGGAAACTTACTGCCAAAGCTGCAGCTCCTGCGTGCTCTGGAAACACGTGTTCCTCCTGCAAAGCTAAGTTTTAAACCTGAGGTGAGTGGTCCTAAGGAGGGAGGGAGAGCAACTATTCCTTTGAAAGGAATGCGGAGTTCAGCATCTGCGGACAAAATGTACTCCATGGAGCAGATGAAATAAATACATAGTCCAGCTAGTTTCTTCATAAATTGTCCAGCGGAGCCTGCCTGCCTGTTGCTCTCTGTCCGAAGGTCCGGCTGAGCAGCTCTGCCTCATCTCCGCGGCTCCGAGCCCTTCTCAGGAGAAGAGAGGAGCATCCCTGGCGCCGAGGGAGACAAGAGGAAGAGTCCCGCCCTCCCAAACCCTGCCTATAAAGCGCAGCTTTAACCTGATCATCTCTGCCTTTCCTGCTGCTTGACCTTGAGAAGAAGTTCCTGCTGACAGTGTCTGATAAGCTTTGTCCCTTCACACACGTGAATACAGGGCTTTGTTCCTGCCAGGGGTCCAGCTTCACCCAGTGACTAATCTCTGACACTTTTATATTGCTATTCACTTACATGCTTCCAATCACACTATCGCATTAAGTCCTCACATTAACCCTACGGCATAGATATTAGTGTCCTTAGATGATGAAACTAAGGCTCACGGTCAGAGAACTTGAGGGGTACTGAGCTGAATGCAAACTGACTCCATAGCCTATGCTTCGTAACCAGCACCCGGCACTGCTTGTTGTAGACACGGCAAGGAGAGCTTGGACAGGTGAGGCAGGCTGCTTGACACAGACCAGTAATGGGACACAGAAGCAGACTTTTTTTTTTCATTACGACTCTCTGCCTTTGACTCTTAAAAAAGAAAGTGCCATTTTTTGCTCGTTTGTTTTTATTTAGTCACTCATTCATTCCTTTTTGAAATAAACTCCTTTTTAGAACAGTTTTAGATATACAGAAAAATTGCAAAGATGGTATAAAAAGTTCCCATATACTCTCACCCACTTTCCCCCATTGCTAACAGTTCATATTAGCACACCACATTTCTTATTAATGATGAACAAATATTATGCCTTATTATTAACTAATGTTAAGATTTCCTTATTTTTTACCTAACGATCTCTCTTGTATTCCAGGCTCCCATCCAAGAAAACACATTCCGTTCAGCTGTCATGTCTGTGCAGGCTCTGCGTGGCCGGGGCAGCTTCCCAGACCCTCCCTGGTTTGGGTGTCCTTGACAGTTTTGAGGAGTGCTGGTCAGGTGTGTTGCAGGGTGTTCTTCCATTGGGATTTGCCTGATTTTTTTTTTCTCAGATCAGTTTGTTCAGGGCTTTTGGGAGGAAAAGCACAGAAGTAAAGTGTTATTTTAGTTGCATCGTGTCAAGGAAACATACTATCAATATAAATATTGCTGCTGATGTTGACTTTTATTAACCAGCTGAGGTAATTTATGGCAGTGTTCTACACTGTAAAGTAACTCTTTTTTCTCCCCTTCGGTATTGTATTCTTTGGAAGGAAATCACTGCACAGCCCATGTTTAAGTGAAGAGTCATGTTCCATTTCCCTGAGGGCAGAATATCTACATAAGTAATTTGGAATTTTTCTGCACAGATTTTTCTCTTCTCTTTTATTTATTTATTCTATCAGTTATTTATGTCAGTATGGATTTATGGATTTTTTTTGACATTAAAGATTATCTAGTCTACTGCAGCAGTAAGAAAGGTTAGTAGAGCTCCGTCTTTTCCACTTGAGGAGTAACAGTTTCTGGTTATTGTGAAGAGGTAGTGATATATCTAAAGGGCATAGTCCTTCTGTGGGCTCTTTATTGACTCATGGAAAACTGGTGTTGGAAATATCATTGGTAGCCTTTATTTTACTGATGAGGAAATGGGTAGTACAGCTATTAAGACACCCCTGGTTCAGTTAATTTCTCACCTGCTCCATCTCTCCCTATTGTCCCTGCCGGCCAGATCCCGAGCGGCCCCACGAGATTCTCTGTGACTCAGAGGACTTTGACCATCCTGACCTGAGGGAGGACAGGCAGTGACCACCTCACGGCGCCCGCCCAGCCAGGGTGCTCTCACCTGTGCAGTGTAGGAAGGACGAGCAGGGATCTCCTTTCCTTTCAGGGCTCAGAGAGAAAGACCAGGAAATCTTCAGTGTCCTCGGGCCCCATTAGGAATGAGAAGGCTGTAGCGTTTCTGTCTTCCCTCGAGGATCCATCGGGCTGCACGGGACACACTCTGGCAAGAGCAGCCAAATACGTCTGGGTAGCAAGCTTTCGTGTGATTTGCACAGATTTTCATCTTGAAATGATAAAACCTTGGGATATGCACCAGCCCAGCATGGAGACATTGATTACTAAGCTTTGGCAGCAAGAACAAAATGTTATCCACCTACCCTTGCCACCCGTATTCATCATCTGTGCCACATACTGTCCTGGACCGAGGTCTCCTCGGGATGCCCTGACGCTTGCCAGCACAGCATGGACAGCGACCTTCCTTCCCTCTCTTCTAGGGCTCTGGTAGGGAAAAATTTCTTGTCTGGAGAAACAGACAAAAAATTGCTGGTGTCTCATTTGGAAAATCCTCATGCATACCTGATTCTTCTGAGAACAGTCTTGGCTTTCAAGTATTGTCACTGGGGAAGAGCACCCTGCTTATCTGTAACTTCCCTGGGGTGTCAGGGATCACCAGCCACGTTGTCTGGTGGTGCTGCAAGACTGAAATTATTTTGTGTTTCTATTTAAATGGAATAGTCTACCTTTTTAGGACACATGGAGTGTGGTCTGCTCCAGTGAGGCAGACAGTCTAGAAGAGGCAGAAAACTGCTAAGTAATAGTTGGTCTGTTGGTGGAATGCTGACCTGCAGAAAGTATTGTGGGGCTGCCTCAGTCAACCTGCACATGAGAAGTGGAGGGTTTTACCTGACACTGCTGTCAGGCAGTATAGACTCGTGGGGAAACACTGACAAATAAATAAGAGATTTGAGCTATAATCCTGCTCATCCCTTGTTAACTGAGTGACCTTGGGCAGTTACCTAACTCTTGTGAATCTGTTTTGAAATACCTACTATATATGATTTCTATGTGGATTAAATGGGCAAGGTATAGGGGATCCATAAATACTAGTAGTTATTATTTGCATCATCAAAATGTTGGTGTTACAGTCTCTGTGATTACAGTGCCAAGATTCTGAAATCCACCTGGTCTGTTCTAACTTCTCTCACTTTGAGCTTGGCTTCATTCAGAAGTACTGCCCTTCACTAAGGAAAATGTCTCTTCTGACCAATCACTTTGAAATATTTTCCATGGTAGGCTAATTTGTTCAGATACATTTTCTTTCTCTCTCCTGATTTTATTTATGCTCAGCAATGAGCATTTATAAAATCACTGGCCCTGGATGCGATATATTCAAAGCTGAAATGAAGAAATGGTTGTTACACAGGGCTTGGAATCAGAACCATGCCCTTACCACTTTGAGTAGAGCTAAATTCATCCTAACAGGCGTTGGGTCCATTCTAGCAGAATGTCTTTTAACCTGCAGGAGGCTCTCTCACTTCCAGCACCTTGGAGTGGCTCCTTCTCCTCTGTCTCCCCACAAGCAAAGCGAGTTCGCTGGCTCTTACTGATGTATAATCTCTGTTGGGTGGACACTTAAGCTGCTTGAAGTTCTTGTCTAATGCACAACCACAGAAACCCAAGCTTGGAGGAGTCTTCAGTAGCCCTTCAGTCCTACCTGCCCTTATAATTATTTGGGAGCCACTTGTGGACAGCTTGAGGATGTTTTCACTTTTCTGCTGGGTTGGACTAAAGGACTATATGCATCCATTTTCCATAAAATGTTTTTGACTTTGACCAAACACAGCATTTCTTAGCAACCTCTTCACAATCCTAGTTAGGGTGCCTCACGCTGCCACATTATTTGTATCTTTTCTTTGAACTACAACCTTCTCAAGAGAGTTGACACTCTGCCTGTTCCCTCCATATCCCATGTGCCTCTTGTCTCCACCATAATTCTGAAGTTGCTGCTTGGAGAGACAGACTCTTAGTACTCTCACAGTGGTCTCACAGATTACCTTTCCTCGACCACATCTTTCTTTCTGGTGTATCTGACACTGCACCGTTCATCGCTTTTTGCAACTGCTTCCTTGACTTCTAATATTTTATACTACTGAATTCTTCTGCTACTTGTCAGATTATTCATCTGTCTACTAGGCTGATTTTTCCTTCTTTACCTCCCTTAGAAATGTAGGCATTCCCCAGAGTTCTATTCTTATCTGTGTTCCTTCATCGTCCTGCCCGCTCATTTTCTCACTCATCCTGTCCTTTACCATGTCTTCAAATATCACTATTCTGCCAATGGCCCCGAAATCTTCATCCGGGTCTTAACTCTCTCCCAGTCTCCTGTTCTCTCTATTTGGTTTCTTGCTGAACCTTTTCATCTGTGGATCTCTTGGTACTTCAAAAGCACTATATTTCAATCTCAATTTATTATGCATCACAAGCATTTTCACAGTGTGGTTTCCAGATGTGCTAAGGTTAATGAAAATGCCTTAAATGCTAATTGAGGGTGGAGCTAGTGGTGGTGAGAAGGAGGGCACCGGTCTTCAACTCAATGAACTGGTACCTTTGTTTTTCTGTTTTATATGTGGGGCTTCCAAGGGAAGATTTCATTCTTCTCAAGGATTTTGATGCTGAAAAAAATGTGTGTAATCCACTGAGTTGTCCAAATTTGTCCTGAACTAGTTCCTTTAACTCTTGACTTTTCGATTTCAGTTGTTACTAGGAATCATACGCTCAAATGCCTACAGGGGTCAGGTAGGAACGCAAATGAGTGTAATCTCCTGAGTCGAAAGACAAAGGAGAGTAATGGTAATGGTGCTACACTGAAGAGGCCTTCAAATAAAAGTTAACTCAGTGCCTGAGCCGTAAATGTATCTGTAAGCTTCATCTTCCCAAGAGTCATAAATCTGCAAATGTTGGCTAGCAGTAGTATCCTAATTACCCAGGCTGGGCACCTTGGAAGGATTTTTCTTCCTTCCTTTTCCTTCCCTGTCATTTGTTTTCTTCCTTAACATTTCATTCATGACCAAATGTGAGACTTCCTCCCTTTCAATGGTTCGCTCCCTCTTTCTGTCCTTTTCATCCCGGTTTAGACCCCTTGTTAGCTTGTTTGTGGACTTTTTCTTCACTGGTCCCTCTGAGGTCCTCCGCTCACTTCGTTTAAAAGTGCCCACGTTGTCCATGGTAAGAAGCCAGCCACCTCGGCTTTGTTTTCAAGGCGGTCACCTTTCTGCTCCCCGTTTGCATTTCCAAAGGACCTGCTTATCGCCCTCTGGGGTTTACTGCCTGATGTATCTTCTCTCTTATATTATGGTTATTTATATACATATCTCCTTTATCCCACTAGATGGTGAACCTCTACTGTTTGATTTAAAGTAGGCATGCATTTCGTAGTCCCTACCATGCCTAACGGGTATTGTTTTAGGTGCTCTGGGCATAGTCTTTATCCTCAAAGAAGTCACAGGTGAACCATGAAGACAGTCATGCAAACAAATAATTAAAACCTTAGATAATGAAAGCTTATACTAAAGACAGGACCAAGTTTTGGACCTTGCAGGAGATCTTGTTGGTGTAAGAGTTCACCAAAATGTAGGAGAAAAGGAAAATAATTGTAGGCATTCCAGATGGTTAAAATAGGAACTTGGAAATAATGTTGTATAAGGAAATGTGGGAGGTATTGGAGCTATTTGGAGAACAGGTCAACGTATTTGAAGAAAAAATGGACTCTTCTGTAGGTAATAATAGGACTAATATGGGATTTACAGACAGAAATTTTGGATTCAATAGGATAAAGATCTTTCCCTAACTAAAGACTCTGGGCATGGGTGGGTCCAGTAGTAAACTGTCAGGTATAGGCTGAGTGAGCACCAGAAACTATAGACGATGGATTTCAAAATGGAAAATTTAACCATAAAATACTTTAAAAAATGTTTATTTTGGTCAAATTGATTAGAGCATTATTAGACTAATTAAATGTGTTGGTTCTGTCTATACTGCTAAGCACAGGAAATGTTCTCTGTAATTGTGGAATTGAATCCAAGTGGATGAATAAACTATCTGTGATCAATAGATTCATTTCTAAATAGGAGCTTTGTAGAATATTTTCAATTACTCTGCTTTCAAAAACTCTGCAGGGAATGGGGAAAGAGGCACTTTTATCCCTTGCTGGTGGTAGTATAAATCAGTGCAACCTTTCTGCAGGGCAATTTGGCTTTACATATAAATAGCTTCAGCACATTCTTGTCTTTTGACCTAGTAATTCTATGTGCAGTAACTTCCCTTAGGGCAATTATTATAGATTATCAAAATTATCTATAAAGTTGCTCATCACAGAAGTGCTAAAAATAGGAAAATTGGAACTAATCTAAATGTGTGTATCATTATATAATTGGTTAAATAAATGATGGTACATGAAATATAAGTAAATAAACTATGTACAATGAAATATTATTCAGCCACTAAAAATAACATTATGAAGAAACACTTAACAACATGGGCAACATTCATGACCTATTGTTAATTTTGAAAAGCAAGATTCCTAAAGCAGTAATTTTACTTTTATGCTACATATGCATTGATTTCTGAGTTGTGTGATTATGTAAGATTTTGATTTTTTTTCTCTTACTATAGTAGAATTTTTCTAAATAAACATAAAATACTATTGTAATAATTAAAGGATATTTAAAAAGAAAACCTGTCTGCATTGCTATCCTTGCTCTCTTAGAGTTGGAACCACTGTCTCTACAATATGGAAGCCCGGGAGCTGCAAACCCAGGTGGAGCTGGAAGAACAGAAAGGTCCTGAAGGTGAGTTCGGTCTCCTTGGCCAGGATATCCCCTCCCTTTGGCAAAAGAACTATCTTCCTCCTCGGCACTGTATTGGCCACAAATTCACAGAGGGAGTTGTCCATTCTTTTTACCTTTCCCCCTAAATGACTCATCTTATTTGCACTTACTAAAGCTTCTCTGTGGTGTTTCTCTTCTACGTTCTCCTTTTCCCTCAAGTCCTGATAATATCACTGCACCCCGCAAGCTCATGCTCGGCCATAGCTGTGGCTGCACAGACCATTAAAGGAGATGCTCTCGTGGGATGAGTGGAGGGGACGCTTCATGTACTTCCTCGGGTGGGGGCTTGGACTTCTGCTTTTGCCACTGGAGTGGTCCTACTGGCATTCCTACCTTTGCCACCTGTCCTCTTGTGGAAATAAGGAGGGAGAAGGGGCTCACAGAGGGCAAGCGCAGGGTGTGAGAAGCTGAGCTAAATCAGAGCCGTACCTCCACGTGCCGTGCGGCTGTGGCGAGGCGGCAAGAATGCAAAGGGAGGCCTGCCTGGGCAGGCTCGGATGGCTTCACTCTCTGCCTGGTGCCTGGCGCTTGGACAAGATAACTTCTCTGTCCTGGGTTTTTGTGATTTCATGGTGATTATGTTCTTTTCTCCCTTACTAGAAACAGAAATCACACTCAACATAAACCACGTTGTTTTAACTGCATTTAGGAAGAAGAACTTTCTTTGTAATTGTCCTATACAAAGTGAGAACTCTCAGGTGTGGGGTCACATCCTATTTATTTATTTATTATTCATTTTAAATATAAGCCTCCTAATGGTCAGTGATACCAGCTGGACAGCAGCAAGAAAGAACCTCACCGCTTCTAGGGAAGGTGCTATGTAACAACTGCTCCAACATTTATTTAACTGAAACTTGTGCAGGCATTCTGGGCCATGGGTACTCAGAGCAGGTGGAGTCATATAATTTCTGCCCTTGCGGAGGGGTAATAGACATTTCCAGCTTATTTGAGATCATTGCAGCGTTTCAAGGGAAAGGAATGCACAGGAGTTGGCAGAGGGTGAGGAGGGAGCCCTCAGGCACTGTTGCTGGAGGGCGGGATCTGGGGGCGAGGTGGAGCCTGAACCGGGTCACAAAGACTGAAGGGAGGCGCGCAAAGATGGGATGGGGGGAGATGGTCCATACAAAAGGGCAGCACGTGCTGAGACGTGGGTGTGGAAGTGCGCGGTGCCTTCGGGGAAGATGATCCTCTCCGGGGTCTGTCTTACCAGCAGCAGTTAGTTGTTCTGTGGTCAGGGTTGTGGGTGTCCGTCTGTTTGTGGAAGGCGTTTTCTTATTAAAAGAATATGAGGCAAACATTTTCATCTGATTCCTTCCTCCCTTCCTTCCTCTATCCTTCCTTCCTTCCTTCCTTCCTTTCTAATAAAAAGAAAGAAAATACTTTTTTGTGTGTGAAAAGAGATACATTTAAAATTGGTTTAGAATTGAATTATAGCATCCTTGTTATCAAAACATTAGGGATTAATGGCCCAAATCAGTTTTAACATTGGATGTGAAGAATTAAATGTTAGCAACCCAAATGTCTATTACTAAAGAAATAATGTGAATGCCCAAGTAGGTAAAACCCAAGGTAGTTAATTAGGCTAAGTGCTGCTGGGAAAGCCTGTCCTTTGGAGTACTGCCAGGAGGGGTGATTAAGAATCTAGAAAAATTAATTTTGCATCCAGGGAAAGGTGAAAGATACCCAAGGATGCATTCAGTGGCTGTTAAGGACGTTTTGGCATCTCAGCTGTAGAGCAAAATGCTGTCTGTGTGAATGATGTTTCCCTCGGGGTTCCCTGGGGGACACTGCTAGGCCAGGGCTCACCTTCCTCATGTTCTTTCGGTGGGGGGGAGGGAGGGGTGTTGAGGGTAAGGTTATAGATAAATGAGAAAAGACTGAGGAAGTCCTTATTTTAGGGACACCTGTGGAGGGGGCACATCTTCTCTCCTTAATGGTGCTTTACTTCATAGTGTAATCCCTTTCCTAAAATCTATTCATCTTTCTCTTTTTCCTGCCTCTTCTCACCTCTATCTCCTCCTCAAACCTCTTCGCTCTCTCTTTTCCCCAGGATAAACCCCCAGTACTGCCTATTAAACTGCACATGTCCAAAAATACAAACATCAATTTATTTTACAATTATGCTAAGTAAAGGAGCACGATTTGCAATTTGGTTCAAGAGCCCAGTGTTCTAGGCTATGCACCTTTCAGCAAGGTCATAGATTTTTCTCTTAAATTCTAGGAATACTGACAACAGTCTTTGGCCGCTAAACTCAAATATCTGTGTTGTTTTGTTTGCTATATATTAACTTTACAAAGATATTGCACAGTACCCCAGAGAGTGAACTCGGGTTTATAACTTATCTTCTAACTATAAAAGTAGGCATAATATTTACCTATACAAAGTTGTCACGATTTCAGAGTAATAGCTCTAAGCAAATGCAATTAGAAAATGATACAAATATGTCAACAGGACCGTAGGTCTTTGAGTTAAAAAATACCGCAGCAGCATGATCGTATCAGTGTTCTGTTCAAAAACATGTTTCCTATGGCTCTTTAAATGCCAGTTAGTTTGATTGAGGAATTGGTGACACAAATGAAAGATATAAATGTCAACATCATTAACTATCTCTAGCTGTTAATAAGACAGTAGATCATCACTAGAGAAACTCAGAATGTCCTAAATATTTTGAGTGAATGTTAAATAAACTTTCCCATCCCCATTTTGATTCAATGATGGGACTGTCAGTGAAAAGACACAATTATACATATGAATGGACATTTTATCACTATATTGTCTTTGGATTCAATTGGTCATCTTTTTCTTGTTATTGATTAATATCTATTTCCCTTACCTTAAAGCATCTTAATTTACTTTTGGGAAATAACCTCATCCTCATATATTTTGACTGAAATATTAAATATGTGCATTGACTTTTCTAGCCAATGGGTCAAACATTTGACATTTAGGTCTATGACCCATTTTGAGTTAATTTTTGTGAAGAATGTGAGGTCTGTGTGTGAATTCATTTTTTTGCATGTGGATGTTCAGTTGCTCTAACACCATTTGTGGAAAAGACTGTCTTTTCTCCATTGTTTGCCTTTGATTCTTTGCCAAAGATTGGTTGACTGTATCTATGTGGGTCTACTTCTGGGCTCTCTATTCTGTTCCACTGATCTATTTGGAAATGGTGGAACATTAGTCTGTTCTTTCACCAATACCATACTGTCTTCAAAGTACATCTTTAAAATTAGTCTTAAAGTTGGGTAGTGCCAATCCTCCAATTTTTTATTTTCCTTCAATATTGTGTTGGCCATTCTGGGTCTTTTGCTTCTCTATATAAACAGAACAACCATAGTATAAGGTGGGAAAGGACTATAAAGGGTATGAGCACAGGAGGTGGGGGTCACTGGGGGCCATCTGGAGACTGGCTGCTACAGCCTGGCATCCAGACATTCATGTGCCTCCCACATACAAAATACATCCAGCCTCATCCAAGGCCTCCAAGTCTCATTCCATTACAGCAGCAACTTAAAGCCCAGAACGTCATCATCTCACTCATTTTATTACACTCATTCTGCAATTCTTCTGATTTAAGCCACCACGATTTCTCATCCAGATTATTGCCATATCTCCTAACTGGTTTCTTTATTTCTGTCATTGTACCTGTGAAGTCTATCCAGAACACAGCATCCAAAATGACCTTTTTAAAATGTAAAGCATACATATCTCAATATTCTCCACTGGTTTACCATCTTCCTCTTTAGAAAGAAGCTAAAATTCTTAATATCACCTGCTGTGCCCTACAATATCTAGCTCCCAGTCCACTGTGAGCTCCTGTCCTCTCACTCTCCACCTTATTTTCTCTGCTGCTGTCCTGCTGACCTTCTTGTTGATCTGTAACACACTATGGACACTCATGTGCCTGAATTACTAATTCAAGGAGGAAGGAAAGTCAGGCTCCTGCAGAAACTAGTCTGTGCTAACTTGGGTCCCTAGTCACTGCTTATCTCCAAGGAGGCTGCCCTGGACCATCCTGTGCAAAGTAATCCATGCCCTAATCATTCCCTGTCTCATTAACTTGGCTGTTTTCTTCTTCACAGCATTACTACCAGCTGGTGTTATCTCGTGTCTCACTGTGTTTGTCATCTCTCTTCACTGCCAGAAGGTAAGCTCTGTGAAAGCAGAGACTTGGTTTGGTTTTCTCTTTTCCTTTTTTCCTCCCCCTTTTCCCCCTTTTCATTCCCTCTGTCTCTATGGATAAATTATCAGCATCTAGAAAAATACCTGGCACATAATTGGCACTCCATAAATATCTGCTGAATGGGCAGATGCATATTATATCATTGAATTCCACAATTATTCACCTAGGTGTGGAGGGCCGGAAGTGATAACACTCCAGAAGTGATATCACCCAGGAATTGAAATCACCAGATCCCAAAGAGATATCACTAGAACTGAGAGTACTGGATATGAGCTCAGCCCAGAAGTGGTATCACTGTTAACTTGTATATAAGCTGTGTTCAAAAATAATACCATGCCACTGTTCTGCTACCAGCGGTCAGTGAACCTCCTGATTCCACTTTTGGTTTCTGTGTCTTTTTTTGTATCTACTTCTATGTTTTCTTCATCTCTAATCCACTCTTCTCAGGTTCAAGTTCAGCTGGACTGTGGAGCTGGCCTCTACACCATCCTCAGTGGATATATGTATTTAGCTGTTTGCAGTGAACATCCTTGTGCATACGTCTTGGCACACATGGGCAAACCTTTTGTTAGCAACCATTCTATATACTCTTTTAAAAGATTAAGATGGTAAACTAGTGGAATATATGCATTAGAAATTGTGAAAGACATTATCAAATTTCCTTTAAAGAGGTTGCAACAATTGTATTCCCTAATAAAGTATGAAAATACTCAATTTCCCATACCCTAGTCCACAAACAAGGATCTTTGCAAATTGTCAGGTGAAAAAAAATTTTTTGATTATTTTATTATTTTACTTTGTACTTGTTTAATTACAGATGAGGCTGGGTCTCTTCATGTCTATTTATTCATAAGTCATTTCAACTTATTTTCCTATAAACTGTTTGCCTATTTTTCTGCTGGGTTGTTGGCATTTTTCACAGTTATTCATCAAGGATTTTTGAGAATCTGTTATCTTCTAAACACTTTTTGAGGTGCTAAAAATATAGCAGAGAACAAAATGGACAAAAAAATTCTGCCTTCACAAAACTTTGATTCCAGTGGGGGAAACAGATATGTAAGTAAAATAGATACTATGCCACATGAAGAAAAAGGAGGGAAGAGAGACAGGAAATCCTGGGAGTAGGGTACAATTTGTAAATTTGCAGAAGAATAATCAGGGATGGCCTCATTGAGAAGGATTTTGAACTCAGGCCTGAAGAAGGTGAGAGCACAGTCCGTAAAGGGACAGTGCACCAGGCAGGGTGAGCAAGAGCAGAGGCAACATGGCTGGCAAGTTCAAGAACAGCAGTCAGACCAGTGTGGCTGGAGCAGAGTAAGTGGAGTACAAGATAATGGTGGAAAAGTAATATGGAAGCTGAATGGGGTAGGACTCAAACATTTTCTCTTTTATTCCGAAAAAAGAAATGAAAACCATCTGAAATGGGCAGCCCTTGGAGGCTTGTGAGCAGAAGAGTGAGTTGATATAGTTTTAACTGGATTATAGCAGTTGTCGTTTTTGAAAAAATTCTATTGTGATTGCATTAAACTTATAGATCAGTTTAGGGATATTTTACATCTTTCTCTTTTCTAAGAACAAGTCATATGTCTTATCCATCTAAGTCCTGGCCAATGTCCCTCAGAATATATGATCTTCATGTTTTTGGGTATTCCATTTTTTCTATTACTACAATAAGTGAGGCGTTATGTCAACATATTTTTAGCATTTTCTTAAAGTACTCTAACACAAAACACAAAATTTATCCATTGTAAGTATACAGTTTGAAGATTTTTAATAGATTTGTGATATGTGCAATCATTACCTCAGAATTTTCCACATGCTTATTTCTAGTCTATTCTTGTTCCCACCTCCAGCCGCAGGCAACGACCTGATAGCTGTCTCTATAGTTTTGCCTTTCTAAAAATTTCATGTAAATGGAATCATACAATATGTAATCTTTTGTTCCTGAATATGTCAGGTATTTATTTTACCATGTTTTAAGAAACATCCCTAGTGCTTATTATGTATTGTATATGTATGAGTCATTTTCAATGCATTTGTCTTTTATCTTTACTAACTGCTTTCTTCTCTTTTTCTTGGCTTTATTTTTTGAGGTGAACTACACATTTACTTACCATTATTTTATCTTGCTTAGTAATTAAGTATGTATGTCTCTCAAGCCCTGTTTAATTATATTTCCTAGTTCTGATGTGTTTATCTCTAGCATTTTATTTTCTAAGCTTTTTGCAACTTGATTTTTCTTTTTAAGAGAAAGTTTTAAATTTTCAGCTGGTCAATGTATTTCTTTCTTTTCTAAAAATTTATTCTAGCTTTACTACTTTTGTTAACATTTGAAAAGAGTGGGGTCTTTATTATTTCTACTTTTTTGATTTAATGGCACTTTCTGCTCCATTTTTGTAAACATTCTATAGTCATTTGATTTTAAATTGTATATTCTAATTATTAAGTATATAATTTATGCCCTGTATAAGAGTGCACAAGAATCTTTTAAGAGCTTGCTAAAATGCAGATTTCTGATAACTGCTGTCAGAAAAATCTGATGCTATAGTACAGAATATATAGAAACTTGGAAATACTTTATTTTGTAAGAATCCTGGCAAAGTTTGCCACAAGTGCTCTTTGGACTACACTTTGAGAAACTCTTCTCTATATTGTTACTTATTTTTATTATGTATTTAATGTTTTATGAGCTGAGAGAGGTGAATAAAAAAATACCTTAATTATATTCAAATTTTCTTTGTTGTTGCTTTTGTGGGTTTTGGTGTTGTTTCTTGCAGGGGAGGGTTGGCATTTTGGATGATGATACTATGCTATTTGATGCCACATAATTTATAAAAAATGTATACTTTCTTGTTATCTATTTCCTTTGCTTCCTTATCTTTTCTTCTTAAACCCTGTCTGATATTAATATCTAAATTCCAGTTTCCTTGTGTGCTTTTATGTGTGCGTGTCTTTTTCTGATATGATTCTACCCAATTTTTTTTTAACTTCCAACTTTTCCAAATGTCTTTGCTGCAAATGCATTTCTTATGGACAGAAAATATTAAGTATATATTTTTTAACCCAGTCTGACAGTATTTCCCTTTAATAGTTCAGGGATTTTTCTTTTCATTTTTATTATGACATATGTGTGTCAGTTTTATATTCAGAAATTGTCAGAAGCACTTTTATTTCATTCGAGCTTGTCATAAACAGCTGCAGCAGGGATGACTAATTATAAAACCTATCTCAACCACCAGAAGTTACTCTGAGTTTTTATAGTGTGTGTCAAACAGAGCTTAATCCAAGGTGAAAAAAGGAGAGAAGAAAGGAAATTTGCAGGGAAGTCTTCTGTGTTTGAAATAATCAACTATAGGCATAGTAATGAATTATCAAAATATTATATATTAGCTAAATTTGTATGATCAGCATGATCAGATTTTTAAATCTTAGACATAATGATGGCACCTCACTGGGATTTTAATGTGCATTTCCCAGTGACTGATGATGTTAAGCCTTTCTTGTGCCTTATTTGTCATTTATATTTGTCTTAGGTGAAGCATCTGTTTAAGACTTTTGTCCATATTTTTTATTAGGTTTTCTGTCTTCTGACTGAGCTGTAAGAATTCTTCATATATTCTAGATTAAGGTCTTTTGACTGATTTATGTTGTACAGATATTTTCTCCCAGTCTGTGGGCTTTCTTTTCATTTTACTGGCAGTGTCTTTTGAAACAGAAAATTTTTAATTTTGATGAAATGTGATTTATTGATTTTTTTCTTTTCCAGTTGTGCTTTTGTCATATTTAAGAAATATTAGCCAAACCCAAGGTAATTAAGATTTACTCCCATGTTTTCTTCTAGAAGTTTAAAAACTTTAGCTATTATATTTAGATCTATGCTCTACTTCGAGTTACATTTTGTGTGAGGGAAAAGTCTGTAGATGACAGTTTTTTCACAATTATTCAAAAATTAATTTTTTTTGCCATTAAAATACCTTGCCAATTTTGGGTCAGTGTATGACTGAGGAGAGATAGGAGAGTAAAG
This sequence comes from Phataginus tricuspis, assembly GCA_029783875.1. NCBI lineage: Eukaryota > Metazoa > Chordata > Mammalia > Pholidota > Manidae > Phataginus > Phataginus tricuspis. The sequence goes on along the minus strand of JAQQAC010004253.1, from coordinate 4,873,666 downwards.
AGAAGGGGAAAGGACTTTGTTATAAAGATTTTTTCAGGAATTTGTTTTACAGAGTAGGCTCCAAATCTACCTGGCTTTTTAAACATAGATTCCATTAATGCCCTGCAAAGGTCACCAAAAACTCTGCTGTATCAAACAGATTTATCAAACAGCTTGTCTCTAAGCCAGTGGTGATACAAAGGAGTGCAAATTCTCAGAATAGATATTTACAAAGTCACAATTGTCTTTCCAGTTTCCAAGAACCATCCCTATTGCAGATAGATACCAATGTCCAATGCTCACTTAGCCTGGGTCATTTCTGGCTCTTTTTTCAAGTCCTGATCCCTGATCTGGTTTGCCCTCCAGTCGCCTTCCTGAGCACCAGCAACTTCTTATACACCATGTGAGGAAACTGAAATTCAAAGAAGTTAAGTGACATAGTCACAGACATTGATTCAGGCATTTAAGAGCTAAGACTTTTAAATCCATCTTCTTAGACCCCAGTGCTTTTATTTCTTTAAAAAATATATATCATCTCCAGTAACAATAATATAATTCAGGAGGATTATATTATTTCTGCAGGAACTGAAACAGAGATTATTAGTCATTTGCCTCAGGTCATAAAAATGATAATGGTGGAGCTGAACTAAGACTTAGATCTTCTGACCTAAATCCAGGGTACTTTCCAGTGCAAAATGCTGCAACCTAATCATGCTGATTGTCAGTGCTTTCTTCTTCTCCCCCAGAAGCTCCAATCACACTTCCTGGCTATATTACTATATTTTTAGGTCTTGTATATGTTATATACATTCTTCTGATAATTTCTTGAATTAGTCAGAATGGAACAGTTTAGTTTTTCTCTATTATGTCCCCAGGCTCTGGAACATTGTGCTCTCTGCTTGTGAATATTTAAAAATTTTCAGGTTTTTTTGCTCATACCAAGGCAATTTCAGACTTTCAATGAAGCTAATGGGGAAAAATCCATGCTTATTTATAAACCCTTTATTGGTATGGCTTGAAAAAGTCGTTAAGGAATAGACATTTGGAAAGTTCCCACTATAACCAGGATATGCTAATTATCCAACTGTGAGATACTGAGTTAAGGGCTCTAGAAGTTAATAGTCTTACATTTTGGTGAGGGTATGTTTTCCTACATATAACAACAATAATAGTATTATATATAGCAGTAATAGTAGTGTAACTCCATTCAGATTCCCAGCCCAATTGCAATGTGTGTAAGTATGTGGGAGGGGGTCTTCCTGCACATAAAACCAAGCAATTCTCCAACACCAGCAAGGTGTTGGAGAACTCAACAGTTCTGGTGCTATCTGCCCAGAGACAACACCCAATTCCCCAGGTTAAGGTCTTCTTCCTACAAGACTGCCTTCCACTCCCAACTCCAGACACTGGTCACAAGACCCAGGCAGTTAAATCTGTGTTTCTGATGTACCAGCTACAGATGGGAGGGTCCAGTGACCTCCCCCTTGGGTTCGATTAATTTGCCAGAGCAGCTCACAGAACTCAGGAAAACACTTAAGTTTACCGCTGTAATGAAGGATACCATAAAGAATAGAAGTTAACAGCCAGATAAAGAAAGACATAGGTCAAGGTCCCAAATAAAGGAGCTTCTATCCTGGTGGACCTTGGGGCCTAACACATGTGGAGGGGCTCTGGTTCCCTAAGCACAGAAGATCTCTCTGAGAGAGAAACAGGATCCAGCAGAGCAGAGAGTGATTAGCTCTTCTCAGGGGTTTTTGGGAGGGCTTCATTGCATAGTCATGATTGACTAAATTATTGGCCATTGGCTGATTTAACCTTCAGCCCCTGCCCTTGGTGGAGTCCAAAAGTCTCTCACTGGCATGACAAAACACCCATTTCACCTTTAAGACTCTGCCATGTTTCCAGAACTGTGGATGAAGACCAGATATACTTGGGAAATATATATGTGGTCATCTGAATGACCAAATATGTATTTCTTATGATTCATTATATTCAATTGTAAATATGGCTAGTTTAATTTTCTGATCTTGTTCTGATTTTCACCCTACCTTGAAAAAGACTTGGCTGCTTTCCTAGCTGGGATGGCAGAATTTCCATGAATTATCAGAAGCACTATGTTGTGTTTGATAGGTAGGAAGATTATTTTCTTGAACTCTTTCAATGGTATCCTTGAAGGATGTCCACCTGTATTTGGAGATATTAATAAGGCATCTTAACATATCATGAAAGTCAGCGGATTTGAAGTTGGTACATGGGGCAGGCCTCAAATTGCAGGGGTACCTGAAAAAAATCAGGTAGACATGTTAAATCAAGAAACTTCTTAAACTAAATTCTAATATATTTAGTTAAATAAAACTTGAATCATTCCTATCCAAAGCATCTTTGGCTATATATTATTTTACACTCAAATGAATTTCAACCTTTAAGGAAGTGTTGGTTTTTTTGGTTTTGTTTTCTTCATGTACAGTTACCTGATTACAATGTCATTTGAGAGAATATTATTTTTTATTTCAAAGAGGAGCATGGATGTGGATAGTAACTAGTAAGTTTAAAACCTGGTGGATGCAAATTGGTTAAATGTGCTTGTAACTCTGGAGGGGAAAATCTTTCTCCTAGTCTGGGGCAAATTACCTTTGAAACCAAAATCAGTCAGAAGGAGAAATAAAGTGGGAGAAACCTGTTTATTGTTACAATCAGCCATCCATTTCTGCTCGCCCGTGTTTCTCACCACCTGGCTGCAGAAAAGGAAGCCCACCAAACCTCTCTGGTCCAGATATGCTCTTGCTCCCCCCACCCCTGTAATCACCTATTGATATGGAGATGGTACTCCCCTCCACCCACTGAAAACAAACACCTGTTGATAAGGAGATGCACTAAGGCCAGGTGAGAGATCCTGGAAATATTGCAATTTTACCCACAGTGCTCTTTCTATTCTTATCTAAACAAGATTGGTTTCCAAGAGGGACTGTACTAATGCCTAAGCCAAAACACTAAGACTTAAGTTTTGCGTTTTTGCTTTGTCAAAGCATCATTATCTCACTAAGGAGATGTATTTCTGGCCTTTCCAGTATTCTTGATTTATCATGCAGCCTTTCTAGTAATTTCTATTCTGGTGATATCTAAAGAGCTGTAGCTCTCTTTCTAAAATTAAGTACATATAAATGAAAATCAATCAACTGTGAATGATATTTGACTGCCACAGGGCCTGATGTTACAAAACTGACAGAGCCGAATTTTTTCATTTTGGTTTTCGTACTGTACAACCTATGGAATTGCAATCGTCTGCCCTGTCACAGTCCCCTTTTGAAAAAATAATAACCCCAGGTAGTAGTTCCTTCTTCAGAAATTGTTAGACTTTGGGGCAAAAGATCCCGTTATCTTGGCTGTATTATATTTATTAGAAGGTCTGTGACCTAATCAAAGTAAACATCCATAAGAATGATTCCTAACCTGAGGTCTGCAAAGGATTTCAGGAATATGTGCAAACTTCTCTGACAGGGTCTACAGTTTTAATGAGTTTTCTAAGGCAGCATTTCTTAAAATGTGGCTAATGTACCACCTAGAATCCCTGTAAGGCTATAGAGTACTTAGCAGGCTCCTGGAAATTTTAGAAGAAAAGGTGATGAAATAACTTCACACAAATATATTATACATTTGAAATGGATGACTGATTGTATTTTTTTTAAATATACTATCCTTTATTTTAATGACTGTGTTCTTGAAGACTGTGAATGATTTAGGACTGCATTCATCAGTCTTCTTTAATATACAATAATCAGGATGAAGTTTAAAATGGTTAACCTACTTTTACATAATTTATATGCTATTGTCGTGCCTGCTGAATTTGTCTTTTCATTGTAACTATATGAATTGCATTACATAAACAATTTACAAAAGATGAATCTGTATCTCAAAGTCACAGTAATTTAATTATACGCCTCCAAAAAAATATCCTAAATGTAGGTAGTGAACACGGCTTCATTGCAATATGGAATGTGAAGGTTTGTGTTTGGATAATAGAAAACAAAGTGTAATAACTTTCTTAAGGATTAAAAAAATAAAGACGATAATAAGGGATTATCTGAACTATCTCCCCTAGACTTGTCTTCTAAAACTTTGAAAAACACAGCATGAACCCTTGGAGATTTTTATGCTATTTTCAAAGTATAGTGACCTTGCCAATAAAAATAAATTTTTCTAAAATAAGTATAATGCATTGCTTCCCCTATGAAATTGATTCATTTGATGTTAAAGGTAGAGAAGAAACCAAAATAAAACAATAGATCATAAAAAAGAGTTATATCCTATACCTAAAAAATGGTATATGTTATGGTAACACCAAGACACTTATAAAACCAGCTGAAAACTTAAGTAAAATGATTTTCCTAACATAGAAGACTAAAGCCACATCCCATTTGATGGATTTGTCAAAGGACTCAAGTTTAGTAAAGTAAATTGGAAAAAAGGGCACTCTGTATATCATCTTTAGTTTAAGTGTAGATTTATTTTTATTCATCTGTTCAAAATTTAATGGAGTATAAAAAAAACCATTCTTAAGAAATCTATTCCTCACTCTAGCCCACAGAAAACAGTGGTATAAGTTTAAATTTAAGTACACATGGTATGAGTACACCAAACTGAGAATTAACTAACATAAAACTACTTTGAGAAGTCTCCCTTGTTTGGCCAAGTTGGAATAACTGGGACAAAATTTACTGTCCTACCTGAAACCCATAAAAATACAGACAAAATAGAAGAAACAAGACTCTCAAGACATTGGGCATAAGGCAGTTAAGAATGCTGAGCCTTAGATATTGGAAAGAAATCAGGTATTCCTATGATTACCCCAGCTTATTGCCTGGAAAATGTTTCTATAACCAGACTTGGTGAGGGGTTGTGGGGGTGTGTTCTCCTAGTGTTGGGGAGACAGATCTGGAAATTTGGAGATGCAAAGGTAGCTGGAGTTTGCAGGACAGAAGAGAGCTGCACAGAGAGAAATCTCCAGAAATCAGTAAATATACTATACAGTATTCATCAGTGCCTAAACTTCACATATGACTGGGAACAGTATTTATTGCCAACTAGAGCAAACAACCTAAACTAACTGGGGTGGCAGTAGTGGGAAAAATTAGCTCTAGATTAAATGCTGCTTTGTTCCAATGTAACAAAGTTGAAAAGTTAGAGCCAAAAGGATCAAATAGTTCCCAAGGAGCTATATCCCAGAGCAAAACTCAGAAATATTTGTGAGAATACAGAAGTATTCAGTACTCAACAAAGTATAAAACACAATGTCTGACATCTAAGTCAGACAAACAAGAGTGTAAAGAAATAACCCTTAGTGAGAAGAAAAATCAGTCAATGAATATGGGCCCAGAAATGACACAGACAGTAAACTTATTAAACAGGACATTAAAAGATCATTTCATATACTTTATTTCATATATTTGAAAAACTAGAGGAAAGATTGAGCAAAACCAAACTTCAAGACATGAAAATTACAATTTCTGAGATCAAAAATATACTGGGTAGGACTAACAGAAGATTAAACAATAGAGTACAAAATATTAGTGAATTTGAAGACATAGAATAGAAAATATCCATAATGAAGCAGAGAGAGAAAAATACTTAAAAGTGATAAAGCACCAGAGAACTATGAGACAAAGTCAAGGAGCTAAATATACCAATAATTTAAGTCCACTAAGAAGAGGATAGAGACAAGAGACTGAAAAAATATTTAAAAAAAAAAGTAGCTGAAAAGTATCCAAGTTTAGTGAAAATTGCAAACATGCAGATTCAAACATTCAATGAATCCCAAGTATGAGAAACATGAAGAAAAGTACACCGAATCACATCATAATTAAATTGCTTAAAACCAGTGATAAAAAGAAAATCTCAAAATCACTCAGAAAATACATGTATTTTGTTCAAAGATATGGATTATAGCAGATTTCACATTGGAAAAAAATAGAGGTGCAGCATCTCTAAAGTCCTAAAAGAAAAAGAACTGTTAGAATTATATATCCATCAACAATATTCTTCTAAGAGAGTATTGGGTATGAATTTTGACTATTCACAACTTCACTTGCTAGGTCTCAGAGTAAAACCAGATGGACAAGATATATTAACAGTTCTCCTTGTACTCATATATGAAAGATTCCCTAGGACACCTACCTATGAATGAAATTGCTGGGTAGAAAGGAATTTCTTCACATGGCTTCTGAAGAAGTGACCATCATGGCTTGCTCATTCATTTATTTGACATTGCAATTTCTGCATACACAGTTATTTTGGACCAAATGTAAATGAATTTATAGTATTTCTAAAGCAAGATGACCCTTTAAGAACTACCTGGCAGAACCAGAAACCACAAATATTATAAGCTAAGATTATTTATCTAGCACATAAATCAAAGACAAATTAACTTGTGATGAATTTGGAAGATGACAACAGACTCCTGTTAAAAGTGGACAGCACTCTGAAAGCAGCAGGAATTTCCAATGAAATTAAAATTGCATTCTTCTGTGAAGATTATAAGAACTACAAAGATGGGAGTTCCAGGAAGATGGCGGCATGAGCAAGGCAGTAGAAATCTCCTCCCAAACCATATATATTGTATGAAAATACAACTATTCCTAAAAGAGAGACCAGAAGATACAGGCTGACACCCAGCCTGCAGCTACACCTGAGAGGACATGGCACCTTGTGAAGCGGACAAGATACGGAGCCATGACCCAGCCGGACCCGCACCCCAGCGCACCAACAGGAGGAGAGGATTCAGAGCAGGGAGGGAGTGGAAGCACAGGCACACTAAATAACCAGCCCTGCTGATCTGTGCCAGGAGCACTGACACACTTCGTGAGGTGTATCGGAGATTGGAGAAACAGAAGGTCAGGATCCAATAAGGCAGGTCCACTCCGCCAGCTCCCGGGGACAAAAGAAAAATGCATGCTTTTTTAGGGGTTTTAAAGAGACAGGGGTCCAACGGAGATGCAGGATTTTTCCAGCGCACTCAGCCAAGCAGTTTGGGAGTCCTGGGGAATTTCGGACACCTTGGACTGAGGCTGGGAAAAGCAGTCGCACCAAGACTTCCCACAGAAATCAGCAGCCTCCCATTCATTCCCTCCCTGGCCAGAGTCACAAAGGGCCCGGCAGAGCGGCCACGGCTGCAGAATAGTGGAGCAGCAGCACCACCAACAGCATCCTCATCGAAATTACACCCGGTGGGCTTTTTTTTTTTCTCTTTTTTCCCTTTAATCTTTTTTTATTTTTCTGACCACTTCTATCACCATGAAAAGACAGAGGAATATGATCCAGACTAAAATCAACCACCAGACAACCCCAGAGAGGGAGCCTGAAGGGATGGACATGCACAGTCTTCCTGAAAAAGAAGTCAGAATAAAAGTCACAACCATGCTGACGAATCTACAGAGAAATGTGCAAGAGCTGAGGGAGGAAGTGAGGGAAGTGAGGAAAGACAATGCAGAAATGAGACAAGCCATCGACGGGCTTAGCAGCAGACTGGACGAGATGCAAGAGACTGTTAATGGAATAGACATCAGAGAACAGGAATACAGAGAAGCTGAGGCAGAGAGAGATAAAAGGATCTCTAGGAATGAAAGAATATTAAGAGAACTATGTGACCAATCCAAACAGAACAATATTCGCATTACAGGAGTAACAGAGGAAGAAGAGAGAGAAAAAGGGATAGAAAGTGTCTTTGAAGAAATAATTGCTGAAAACTTTCCCACGCTGGGGAAGGAAATAGTCTCGCAGTCCACGGAAGCCCACAGATCTTCCAACACAAGGGACCCAAGGAAGGCAACACCAAGACACATAAAATTAAAATGGCAAAGATCAAAGATAAGGACAGAGTATTAAAGGCAGCTAGAGAGAGAAAAAAGATCACCTACGAAGGAAAATTCATCAGACTATCATCAGACTTCTCGAAAGAAACCTTACAGGCCAGAAGAGAATGGCATGATATATTTAACATAATGAAACAGAAGGGCCTCGAACAAAGAATATTGTATACAGCATGATTATCATTTAAATTAGAGGGAGGGATTAAACAATTTCCAGACAAGCGACAGCTGAGGGAATTTGCCTCCCATAACCACCTCTTCAGGATATCTTAAAGGAACTGCTCTAAATGGAAGCACTCCTAGGGCTAAAAAGAGGTCACTAGAGAAAATAAAATCATAGTGAAGAAATCAGACCATCCAAATACTAACTAAAGGCAAAGAATAAAACACCTAGTATATAAAGAATGGAGGAGGAAGAATAAGAAGGGAGAGAAATAAAGAATCATCAGACTGTGTTTACAATAACTTAACAAGAAAGTTAAGTTAGACTGTTAGATAGTAGAGAAGCTACCCTTGAACCTTCGGTAACCATGAACCTAAAGCCAGCAATGGCAATAAGTACATATCTACCGATAATCACCCTAAATGTAAATGGATTGAATGCACCAATCAAAAGACACAGAGTAACAGAATGGATAAAAAAGCAAGACCCATCTCTATGCTGCCTACAAGAGACTCACCTCAAACCCAAAGACATACACAGACTAAAAATGAAGGGATGGAAAAAGATATTTCATGCAAACAACAAGGAGAAAAAAGCAGGTGTTGCAGTACTTGTATCAGACAAAATAGACTTCAAAATGAAGAAAGTAGCAAGAGATAAATAAGGACATTACATAATGATAAAGGGGTCAGTCCAACAAGAGGATATAACCATTTTAAATATATACGCACTCAACACAGGAGCGCTGGCATATGTGAAACGAATACTAACAGAATTAAAGGAGGAAATAGAAAGCAATGCAGTCATTTTAGGAGACTTCAACACACCACTCACTCAAAAGGACAGATCTACCCGAGAGAAAATAAGTAAAGGCACAGAGGACCTGAACAACACGCTAGAACAGATGGACCTAACAGACATCTACAGAACTCTACACCCAAAAGCAGCAGGATACACATTCTTTTCAAGTGCACATGGAACATTTTCAAGAAGAGACCACATAGTAGGCCACAAAAAGAACCTCAGTAAATTCAAAAATATTGAAATTATACCAACCAACTTCTCAGATCACAAAGGTATAAAACTAGAAGTAAATTTTAGAATGAAAACAAAAAGGTGCACAAATACATGGAGACTTAACAACATTCTCCTAAATAATCAATGTGTCAATGACCAAATCAAAACAGAAATCAAAGAATATATGGAGACTAATGACAACTACAACACATAGCCACAACTTCTGTGGGACGCAGCAAAGGCAGTTCTAAGAGGAAAGTGTATTGCAATCCAGGCTATTTAAAGAAGGAAGAACAACCCCAAGTCAGTAGTCTAAAGGCACAATTATTGAAATTGGAAAAAGAAGAACAAATGAAGCCCAAAGTCACCAGAAGGAGGGACATAATAAAGATCAGAGAATAAATAAATAAAATTGAGAAGAATAAAACAATAGAAAAAATCAATGAAACCTTGGTTCTTTGAAAAAATAAACAAAATAGATAAACCCCTAGCCAGACTCATTAAGAGAAAAAGAGAATGTACACACATAAACAGAATCAGAAATGAGAAAGGAAAAGTTACGATGGACCCCACAGAAATACAAAGAATTATAAGAGAATATTATGAGAATCTATATGCTAACAAGCTGGAAAACATAGAAGAAATGGACTTCTTAGAAAAATACAACCTTCCAAGACTGACCAAGCAAGAAACAAGAAACAGAAAAACTAAACAGACCAATCACCAGCAACGAAATTGAAGCGGTAATCATAAAACTACCCAAGAACAAAACCCCAGGACCAGATGGATTCACCTCTGAATTTAACCAGCCATATAGATAAGAAATAACACCCATTCTTCTTAAAGATTTCCAAAAATAGAAGAGGAGGGAATACTTCCAAACTCATTCTATGAAGCCAGCATCACTCTAATACCAAAACCGGGCAAAGATCTCACTAAAAAAGAAAATTTCAGACCAATATCCCTGATGAACATAGAAGCAAAAATACTCAACAAAATATTAGCAAACCAAATTCAAAAATACATCAAGAGGATCATACACCATGATCAAGTGGGATTCATCCCAGGGATGCAAGGATGGTACAGCATTCGAAAATCCATCAATATCAACCACCACATCAACAAAAAGAAGAACAAAAACCACATGATCATCTCCGTAGATGCTGAAAAAGCATTTGACAAAATTCAACATCCGTTCATGATAAAAACTCTGAACAAAATGGGTATATAGGGCAGTACCTCAATATCATAAAGGCCATATGTGACAAACCCATAGCTAACATCATACTTAACAGCGAGAAGCTGAAAGCTTTTCATCTAAGATCAGGAACAAGACAGGGATGCCCTCTCTCTCCACTGTTATTCAACATAGTACTGGAGGTCCTAGCCACGGCAATCAGACAAAACAAAGAAATACAAGGCATCCAGATTGGTAAAGAAGAATTCAAAATGTCACTATTTGCAGATTATATGATATTGTACATTAAAACCCTAAAGACTTCACTCCAAAACTACTAGAACTAATATCTGAATTCAGCAAAGTTGCAGGATACAAAATTAACACACAGAAATCTGTTGCTTTCCTATACACTAATGATGAACTAACAGAAAGAGAAATCAGAAAAACAATTCCATTCACAATTGCATCAAAAAGAATAAAATATGTAGGAATAAACCTAATAAAGGAAGTGAAAGACTTATACTCTGAAAACTACAAGATACTCCTAAGAGAAATTAAAGAGGACACTAACAAATGGAAATTCATCCCATGATCTTGGCTAGGAAGAATAAGTATTGTCAAAATGGCTATACTACCTAAAGCAATCTACAGATTCTATGCAATCCCTATCAAAATACCAACAGCATTCTTCAATGAACTGGAAGAAATAATTCTAAAATTCATATGGTACCACAAAAGACCCCAAACAGCCCAAGAAATCCTGAGAAGGAAGAATAAAACAGGGGGAATTATGCTCCCTGACTTCAAGCTCTACTACAAAGCCACAGTAATCAAGACAATTTGGTACTGGCACAAAAACAGACCCACAGACCAGTGGAAGAGAATAGAAAATCCAAACATTAACCCAAACATATACAGTCAATTAATATTTGATAAAGGAGCCTTGGATATACAATGGGGAGAGGACAGCCTCTTCAGCAGCTGGTGTTGGAAAAACTGGACAGCTACATGTAAGAGAATGAAACTGGACTACTGTCTAGCCCCATAGACAAAGGTAAACTCAAGGTGGACCAAAGACCTGAATGTAAGTCATGAAACCATAAAACTCTTAGAAAAAAACATAGGCAAAAATCTCTTGGACATAAACATGAGCGACTTCTTCATGAACATATCTCTCCGAGCAAGGGAAGCAAAAGCAAAAATGAATAAATGGGACTAAATCAAGCTGAAAAGCTTCTGAACAGCAAAGGACACCATCAGTAGAACAAAAAGACATCCTACAGTATGGGAGAATATATTCATAAATGACTTATCAGATAAGGGGCTGACATTTAAAATATATAAAGAACTCATGCACCTCAACAAACAAAAAGCAAATAATCCAATTAAGAAATGGGCAAAGGGCATGAATAGACACTTCTCTAAAGAAGAAATTCAGATGGCCAACAGGCACAGGAAAAGTTTCTCCACATTGCTAATCATCAAAGAAGTGCAAATTAAAACCACAATGAGATATCACCTCACACCAGTGAGGATGGCCAACATCCAAAACACAAACAACAACAAATGTTGGCGAGGATGTGGGAAAGGGGAACCCTACTACACTGCTGGTGGGAATGCAAATTAGATCAACCATTGTGCAAAGCAGTATGGAGGTTCCTCAAAAATCTCAAAATAGAAATACCATTTGACCCAGGAATCCCACTCCTAGGAATTTACCCTAAGAATGCAGCAGCCCAGTTTGAAAAAGACATATGCATCCCTATGTTTATCGCAGCACTATTTACAATAGCCAAGAAATGGAAGCAACCTAAGTGTCCATCAGTAGATGAATGGATAAAGAAGTGGTATATACACAATGGAATATTATTCAGCCATAAGAAGAAAACAAATCCTACCATTTGCAACAACATGGATGGAGCTAGAGGGTATTATGCTCAGTGAAATAAGCCAAGCTGAAAAAGACAAGTATCAAATGATCTCACTCATATGTGGAGTATAAAAACAAAGAAAAAAACTGAAGGAACCAAGCAGCAGAAAACTCACAGAACCCAAGAACGGACTAATAGTTACCAAAGGGAAAGGAACTGAGGAGGATGGGTGGGAAGGGAGGGACAAGGGGGAAAAAGGGGCATTACGATTAGCAGACATAAGGTAGGGGGGGCACGGGGAGGGCTGTACAACTCAGAGAAGACAAGTAGTGATTCTATAGCATCTCACTACGCTGATGGACAGTGACTGTAATGGGGTTGTGGGGGGACCTGATGAAGAGGGTAGTTTAATCACCATAATATTACACATGTAATTGTAGGTTAATGATACCAAAATAAAGTATAAAAAAAAAAAGAACTACAAAGATGATCCCATTTCAACTGTTGAACACCTCATTGGGCTTTCTGTTTGCTTGCCTGTATTAAGCTCTTTATTTTACTAATGAGTTTTTGAAACTGACAAATAAACTTAAAATTTTATAGAAGGCTTTCAAAAAATAAAGATTTTTTTCACACATACGCAAAATTGCAATAACTCTTCACACAGAGATCTGCAGTGCAGGACATATGAAGGAAGTCCTTTAAGCAGAGATAAATTAGATGGAAAGCTGGATCTGTGCAAAGAAATGTAAAACATGGAGAGAATAACTACATGAGTAAAGATAGGAACTTTTTTTCTTATTTTAAATATTGTTTCAAAGGTAATTAAATAAAAAGTGATAATGTATTTGAATTTATACCATGTGTAAGGAAACGGTATTAAAGCAAAAGCACAAAGGCTACAAGAAGAGAACTGGAATTCTGTAAAAAACTTATAAAGAACTTCTGTAAAGTTCTTGAAATGATAAACTATCACATAAAAGTAAATTGTGATAAAGATGTATGACATAACCCCTAAAGTAAAAACTAAAATAGCACAATAATTTATAGCTATTAATTCAAAAAGAAGATGAAGTGAGATAATAAAACATTCTCACTCTCAAGGAAGGCAGAAAAAGAGAAAAAAGTGATCAAAGAACAGATGGAATACATAGAACACAACTATTGAGATGGTCTGTTTAAACCCAAAGATATTTAAAAATCACAATTAAATATAAATGGTCAAACATCCTAATGAAAAGATAGACATTGTTGGGTTAGATACAAAAGCAGGATATTATTAAATGCTGCCTATCAGAAACCTACAAGAAACTTTAAAGATTCACCAACGTTAAAATTAAAAGGATGGCCACAATGTATATTCCACAATAACCTTAATTGAAAGAAATCTGCAGTTGTTATTTTAATTTTAAACAAGTTAGATTTCAGAGCAAACAATATAAGCTGGGGTAAAGATGATAATTTCATAATGTTACAAAGGATCAATTTATCGAGGACAAACTTCTAAATGTTGTGCGACTAATAACAGAGCTCCAAAAGAAATAGAGCAAAAATTGACAGAATTGAAAGTGATTGACAAAATCCACAATTATTGTTGGATATGTTAACACCCTATCTCAATAATTAATGAAAGAAGTAGACAGAAAATAAGAATATAAAGACTTGAACAATATTACCAACCAATTTGACCTATGTCATTTATAAAATGATCTACCAAACCAGATACTTATTAAGTGCTTACAAAAGTTAAGTATGTAAGTATGCTTACAGACATACTATATTCTATTGTGCTTTATTGTACTTTGCAGATATTGTGTTTTTACAAATGGAAGGTTTGTGGCAACTGTGTGTCAGCACCATTTTCCTAACAGTATTTGCTTACTTCCTGTCTCTGTGGCACATTTTGGTAATTCTCGCAATATTTCAAACTTTTTCATCATCATTATGTTTGTTATTGTGATCTATGATCAGTGATTATGACTCACTGAGATTTCATTTATTTTTAATTAAGGTATGTGCATTTTTTAGATATAATGTTATTGCATTCTTAATAGACTACTGTATAGTGTACACATAACTTTTATATGTACTAGGAGACCAAAAAAAATCATTTGACTCACTTTATTTCAATACTTGTTTTATTGCAGTGGTCTAGAACTGAACCTATGCCATGTCCAAGGTATGCTTGAACTTGCGACTACCTAGATAAAAATGTCCTTAGAAGATAACAGAATGTAATAAACAAATGTTTTTGAAATACTTAAAAACAAATATAAGTATTACAATAACAAAAATATTATAAACTGCTTTGAAAAATAGTGACTGTATTAGGTAATAGATATAATCAGAGTTAAAGATCTAAAAATGGCACTAAAAAGTTATTCAGAGAGCAGAGTAAGTGAAAAAAAGAGTGATTAAGAGGGACACGGAAAATATTTTAGAATAAATACAAGAGAGAGAATATAGAAATAAGTAATGACTAAAAATTTTCCAGAAATTAAGAATTCATTAGATGAACACAATAAATAGAGACCTGGACAAGTGAACTTGCAGTACCTCAAGAAAGAGATACCATTTAAAAAGATGTTATCTGAAAGGTGTACCAGTTAGATTGACACCAGAGTTATCAGGAACAATAATAGTCAGCACATAATGGAATAATATATTGAAAATAGTGAGCAAAAAATAACTGTCAACTGAGGATTCCATGTATGTCTAAGCTATTTTTTCAAGATGAGAGTGAAAAAAGACAAAGACTGAACTTACTAATCACAGATAAATCCTCACTGAAAAAAATCTATTAAAAGTATATTTTGGAAAGAAGAAAACTGAATCGAGACAAATGTAAAAGTATGAAGGCGAGTAAAGAAATTAGTCAACCTATAGTTAAATCTAAATTAACATTAACTGTAGGAAAAAATTACTTTAATTCTGATTCATTTGGGTGTTTTTGAAAATAAGGTAAAAATAAAATTCTAGGCAAAAATATGGAAGTTGTACAGCAGCAGAGCAAGGATTTTAAAGTCAGAAAACTATGCTTATTTAATTCACTGAATGTAAACATGCAAAAGAGGACAAAATATGACCATTTCAGTGGATAAAAGTAAGGAATGCTGTAAAAATCTAAAACCATTCATGTGAAAACTAATGGAAAATTGGGAATAGCAGGTGATGTACTGTATTTGACAATAAGTAATCTATACAAAATAAACAGTAAATAGCACATATAATGATGAATTTTATTTGAGTGCTTTCATTAAAGTCAGCCAGCAGTGAAACAAGAATGCTTATTACTATTATTTTTATTACTCTCTGAAACATTGCACTAAGATATAAAAAATGAGTAAAATTTATGATTAAAAACAATGAAACAAAATTGTCCTTATTTGTAGACTGTATGAATGTCTACATAGAAAATCCAAGATAATTGACAAATAATAGAATTAAGAGAATACAGCAAAAATTTCTTGATAGTAACTTCATATAAAATAATACTATATTTTTTTACACTAGAAAAAAGTAATTTTAGTTTGATATCTACAATGACAATAGAATTATAAAGTACTTGGGTAAAACTTAAATAGATTGACAGAATCGAATAGAGAGTACAGAAATGGGCCCACATATTTATTGAAACTTGGTATAGTTGACCCTTGAACAATGTGGGAATTAGGGGACATGCCACCCCAGCACATCAAAAATCCATGTATAACCTTAGACTGCCAAAAACCCAACAGTTTTGCCTACTGTTCACCAAAAGCCTTACTGATAACATAAATAGTCCATTAACACATATTTTGTATGTTTTATGTATTATATACTGTATTCTTACAATAAAGCTAGAGAAAAGAAAATGTTTTTTTAAGTTGTCACAAATCTCCAAAAATTTTCCAATGTATTTATTGAAAAGAAATCCATGTACGAATGAACCTGCACAGTTCAAACCTGTATTGTTCAAGGGTCAACTATATATGAAAGATTGCACCTGGAGAGAGAGATCTGCACACTGAAGTTAAAGTAAGAGCAGAGCTATGAACGAGGAAGCAAAGTGAAAATAGGTCTGTATTTCTAATTTGCATAGCAAATACAGGAACTGGGCAAGCAGAGGTGGCAAAAGCCCTCCTGAACCTAACTTACTTCAGAGAAGCAGAGGAGGCAGGACTACACAAAGAACTACACAGACCAGCCATGTTTGCAGGAAATAGTCTGGTATTTTAACTCTGTAGTGTTAAAGTTAATATCAGCGCTGATGTTCATTGAATCTGGGAAATGTTTCTAATATTATTCTTGTATTAGTCTGCATGTTTAAAATATAAAAACAAAAGTGAAACAACCCAAGATTAATAACCAGTAGTATATTTGGATAGAAAGCCAGAATTGCTCCTGGCAAAATTCTCTCACCTTGGCACTAATATGGAATAGCAGTAACTAGTATGTATATAAGCTAACATGTATTTCAATTTACAGTTGATTGACTCTCATGGGACTCCTATTATAAATCAGATATGAATACATAGAAGGTGCTTATATAATTACCCAGTGGTTTCTGATTGATGTGCTGTTCATTATCAAAACTTATGCTGCAGGGGAAGAGATTTTTGGTTGGGATAATGTAGGTAAAATAGAAGTTCCATGACGAGGATCCTCACCTAACCTTAATCTACTTGATGATGTAATTGGCCTACTGTGTAGGCTAATGCTTACACACCTGCTGACAATAAGCCAATATTGCCTGTGTTCCTATATAAAGAGCTCTACCCAGTGCTTGGGGCAGAGCAGAGGCTGGAGGTGAAGACAGAGCCTGGAACAGGGGCAGAGGCAGAAACAGAGAGAGGCTTGTTGCATCCAGACTTTCTGGAGGTGAACGTGATTCTAGCACTTGACCTGCCACCATTAGAATAAAGCTTGTTATAAACCTCAACCATTCCATCGTCATATTTTGGTCTCAGAAAATCCAGAATGAACTTGCCTAGAGCAGGGAAACACCTCTGGCCTGGAGCTACAGATGAACAGATATTTTGTGAGCCATAATTTAGACTAAAGAAGCAAGAGTTATATATGAAGCAAGACTGGATTTGGTACACAAATAAAATGTAGCTGAATGCATATCTGTCTATATGTAATTCCTTCATGCAAAGAGTAATTGGTGTTTGTATTGTATCCCTTAATATTGGCTGACTATTGATGGTAATAGCAAATATATTTGGGCCTGACTTTTCATTATCTTATGAAATATCAAATCCAGATATTGTGGAACCTGAAGCTTATGCAATTTTGGGATCCCTCTTGAAGAAAAATAATATGAAATTACAAATGTGAAATTAGGAACTAAACTTAATGTTTATCTCTTGTTTTCATATTCATTATCTAAATATTCTTAGAGACTGTGATTCTTTTCCTGAGTTTCATGATTTTGGCCATCAGAGGTTTTAATTTTTAATTTTTAATTTAATTTTTAATTAATTTATGATATTTTGAAATTTCTGCCTGCCTACAGAAAGACACTAATAATATAATATTGGGCATATTTTAAAATAAAATCACATCCACGTGCTACAACAGAGAATGAGGAAATATTTTTCAAAACTGAATGCAACCAAAGAATCCAGTTACTTCTACCTCCAAAGTTGGAATATTCAGTTTTCTGGCATATGAACATCATATTTTTATCTACTTAATGTCTTCTGTAATCCTGAAAATACTCAACAGTAAAAAGGTTCTTCATAATTTCTGAGTCTACATTCCTTAGAATGCAAAACTATTTGGGAAAAAAAGACACTAAAATAGCACTTAGTGCTGTTCCCAGTATTATATTATTTTGAGTTTAGGTTTTTAATTTTGTAGAAGTAAAATTAAGAAACTTTCGCATGGGAAATAGTCTATGGTTTAAGCTCTCACTCATCTGTATAAAAATATCTTCACTCTTATTAAATAATCAATATTGTTATTAAAATTTTTAATATGTAAAAAGCATGCTTTTATATTTAAATGTACAGTTCCAATCAAATTTCTACCTAAAATTGTATGAGAGGCATATATGTAAATGTTCATTTTAATGAGCCAAAGATGCTAAATTTTTGAGCAACACTCCAAATTTCTTATGACCCCTGAGAGATTAAGAGCCTCTCAGCTGAAGATGGGATTAAAGTGGCTCATGGAGGAGCTGTGTTCAATAGGGTGCATCCATAATGATGAAGACATTCTTATCTTAGGAGAGTCCCTCTTTTGGGGAGATGAAATCCCATAGGGGAAAGGCAATAATAAGTGTTAGATGCAGGGAAGTTAGGTAGTAGAAGTGAAAGTGCACAGAGAAAAAGATAAACTATGACAGAGACATCAGAGACACTACAGAACAGAGTAACAAACTTGTTTCTGAGAAATGACAAGCTTACTGGGGCAGAGCTGCCGTAGGTTTATTGCAGTGCCCGAGGTATACTCAGTGGTGCTGAATGGTGCTTCTGCTCCCAGGAGCCCAGAGCAGGACTGCTTGTTGTCTTCTTGGCTTGCAAATGTGACCTCTTTTCCTACTTACTACTGTGACTGTTAAATTAGCATTTGTTAAGTAGATCCCCAGGGTGTGGGTGGGTTAAACAAACAACCACAAGGGAATTAAAATAAAGAAGTTCATTACTCACAAGTCCTGGGCAAGGTGCAGGACAAGCTTCCATGAGGGGCCATACAAGTGGGTCCAGGCAGCTTGCAGGTGGGGAGGGATGTAAGACCTGGGGCACATGCCTTTGCTACAGTCCTAGGTGAAGTGCTTTGGGGTTCCCAGGCTAAGCTCTGATTGGTCAGCTCAAACCAAAAAAAGTTGGGTTTTAGAAAGCTTTCCAAGGGTCTTATCTCAGGGTGCATAAGGGGAAGGCCCTGGGAGGTGGGGAGAATGCTCATCACAAAGGCCATTGGGGAGTCATATAAGTGAGACAGGGACCATGGGTGTAGTCAGAGTAGGGTGAGGGCCTCCGGAAAAAGCAGGGTGGGATATTTACAGTCAGCAATATAACAGTGGGCAAAGAAGTCCCTTTTGAAACTCTGTGCAAAGTCAAGGTCACACTAATCCTCTCAGAACAAGATATCAGATTAAGAATATAGACATCTTCAGTAAGGGCAGTTAAAAGTCAACAGGCCAGGAGCAACTTGGCCTAGAATGATTGAGTGGTTTTACAAATAGGGAAGGGTATCACAGCATAACCTGTGACTTTACTGTAAACAATCCTAGCAAGCAGAGAACAAGCCAGCCCTCCTTGAGGGCAGGGCAAGTGGTACAAGTCCACACCCCTAAGCCTTTTTTTCATGTTCTTGAAAAACCCCAATCTGCCTACAAAACCCCCTAGACAATGCACCACCCTGGGACTCCCTTGTCCCCTCCTGGCGTGAGCCGGGAGCTCTGTCCTTCCACTTTATTTCTAAATAAAAGCCTGTACCTTGCTCTCCTACCTTGCCTGTTTGCTAAGCTCATTCTTCGGCTTTGTGAACAAGAACCCGGGCATCATAAGGAAATTACATTTGCTTGTGACTCTGTGGGCTTTTATCTGGGGCATGCACTGGAGAGGAGGTGGCTAGTGTCAGAGTTCCAGGCCCTTCCAGGACCCTTGGCCATACAAATTGAAGCTGAGGCAGCAGTATTATGGAATAGTTTAGCTAAATTTGCCAGATTCATTCTTTTCCATTTCAATATTCTCATAACTTAAGGGTGACTGCACATGCATTAGGTAGAGCTTATTTAATGCAGAATAACTAATGATTAAAACAGTCCTCTTAAAATCATTTTGTGATGAATCATGGCATATTTGTAAGCTTTATTTTCTTTCTGGTTTTTACCTTCCTCATTCAGTTCAGAATTTTGCTTTCATTCAGTAAAATTAGCTGTTATCCCAGTGAGTTAAGGAAGTGTTAAATTTATTTAAAATTAAAGATTTAAGTTTAAACTGAAGGATAATGAACCTGAATCTAAAGGAGCACTTGTGTATAACAGTGCTGTGAATTAGCTGATGTTAAATTAATTGCATCCATACGTAAAATGGCCAAGGGCAGAAGAAGGACAACTTTAAAACATCATGAGATAATAAAACATTGCCATTTATAACAATAAGTGTATGTGTTATGTCCAGTTAGATACGGAAGGTATTTTAGAGAAAGCAAGTTGCAATTATCAAAATGTATCTTTGATAAGAACATGAAAACTGAAGGCAATTATTAAAAACTACATACTCCCATCATCTTTCCCTTTGTGAACTCAGATTGGAGATAATCTACAGACACATTACAATGCAAACAATATATGAAAAGACCCATTCCAGAGTAATTTGAGTTTCAGAGGAGAAATGTTTTCTTTTTTCCCAAAAAGATAGCCAAAAATACCTTAAGCACAATGAAGTGACCCACTAACTTTGATGCTCTCCACAGATTGGGTTGTTTTGGAAAGAAGTAAAATGCTGTCTTCTCATGGAAGCCAGAAGTCATCATTTCTTACAAATGTTCCCATAGTCAACTCCTGGCCTTTTCATCAGAAAAAGACGGTTAGGGAAACCCCTGCCCTACACAAGAAGAAGATCAGAGATTGATGGATCAGTATACAGAAATAGCTCTGGATAACACGGAGTGTTTTGTTGGGGAGCTTTATTTCATATGAAATATAAGCAGAATGCAATCGTCAAGCAAAGCATGTGGTCACCAAAGACATGGGATAAAATGTCATGGGTTCATAAGAATTTAAGAGCCATCTCTAGGAAGAGGAGAGGGGAACTCGCATTTATGGTTACTTGCTATATATCAGGCTTTTTATATTTAATATAAAGATAAATTAAATATAATATAAACTTATATTTAACATATAAGTCCCCCATTTTTTCATATGATGAGAAATGACAACTTTGCTTAATCGCCTTATTCAAATCTTGTCTTCACAAAGCAGGAAAGGTAATCACCTTTGCTTTCTGGGATCCCCCAAGGATTTTGATTATAACCATTTACTTATCTCCTCCGCTAAACTGTTACCTTTTATGGTCAGAAAACGACTTGTTTTCACTGTGGTATTCAAGAGTTTTACAAATGACACAAGCTATTAATTTGGTAATTGTAGGTTGAATGACTGAACAAATAGGAAAGCAGTCAGGGTGCCTCAGGACTGCACTGCCTGAGGTGCTTATGACATGTTATTGACCCATGAAATCATCCATACAGTGATTCCTCCTCCAGTAGGATTATTTGGATCTACTGTTAGCGGAAGCCAGATACTCTACTAAGTATACTTCATCGCTGCAATGACCTGTGAGATGGTTATTATTATCCCTCTTTTGTAGGCAATGAAACTTAAGCACAGAAGGGTAAAGAAATTTTCCAAACTCAATCCCTAGTAAGTGGTTGAGCTGAGATCCAATACCCAGATCTGTCTGACTCCAAAGTCTTTGCACGCTCCTTTCCTATACTAAATTACCAGGAAGCCTTCCATTTTATTCTCTGGCTTCTTGAGATTTTGACTCACAGAACCTCTCCAGGAATTGTTTCCACATTGGGGGTTGGGTGTTGGGGTACAGGCAGTATTATTTCTGTTCTATGTAGGGATAAACTCCATTAAAGTCTTTGGGAACTTTACTGCCTCAGGGGATGTAACTCCTGAAATGGAAAGAGGGGATTGATGAAAGGAAGAGAGGGGATGCGAACTCAACAGTCCAAGTAGGTTTATTGCTAAACCTGAGAGGGACCCCTCTGTCCTGGCCAGCAGGACAAAGGAAAAGGGACCTCTCACAGGTCAAGAGGCTTTTTATGGCCAGGGATTTGGGGGGCTTTTTGAGGGGAGTGTTCAGGGGAAAGGTGGGCTTGTGGCTTGCTGACGTGTCCTTTGGAGAATGCTTGTAAGCCCAGGTAAGATGACATCTAGGTCTCTCTGAGATGGTGGGTGGGCTTACTCAAAAGGTGGTACTCCTTGTCCAGATTCTATCATTCCGGGCTCTAAAGGGGTATAGGAAGATGGGTTGCCATTCTTTTCTTGGCTGTTTCCTGCTGAGAGGGGGCGATGAAGGGGGTTTTCTGATATTTTGAAGCAGGAAGGCTGTTTGGAGGTGTCCTTGAGTAGTTGCCTGGGAGAGGGCTGCCATTTGGTCCTATAAAAATCTTTGAATAGGTTACTTAAGCAGGGAAGGAAGAAGAGGGTGATAAAGGTGAATGGGGCCAGGAGAGGGAGAAGGTAACCGAGGGTTGTAGAAGCTGAGAGTGTAAGACTTCGACTTGCGCCAGGGAGCGAAGGGTTAGAGCCCAGTGGCTGTGAAGGTCTGAGAGGCTGTGTGAGTTGCGTACTTACAGGGGCTGGTGGAGGGCAAATTTTTGGGCTTCGGGGATAAGGAGTGCAGCTGATGCTAGGACCTGTAAGTAGAGAGGCCAGCCTTTCATCACAAGGTCAAGTTGTTTGGACAAATAGGCAACAGGCTGTAGGGAGTCCCCAGCTGACTCTGCAAGTACTCCTCACGCATGTTCCTTTCTGCTGGTCAAGAATAGAAAGAAAGAGGGGGTAGTTTAATAACCATAATATTGCACATGTAATTGTAGGTTAATGATACCAAAATAAATTATATATATATATAAAAAAAGAATAGAAAGAAAGGTTTGTTACGGTTAGGTAGAGTCAAAGCAGGTGCCTTGAGGAGTGCTCACTTAAGGGCCCAGAAAGAAGCAGGAATTAAGTCTGTCTCTGGCACCCTTTCTTGGGGATCCGCATGGAGGCCTCATAAAGGGGCTTTGCAATGAGTGATAAATTTGGGATGCAGAGTCTAAAATAGCTAAGAAACCTTGGAAAGGAAAGTTCTCACTTTGTGGTGGGGAAATGGAGATTATTGATAGCTTGGTTTTGGAAGGTGGGTATGCAGCAATTAGTAGAGGTGAGGTCAAGACCAAGGTAAATGACCTTTTGCTGTACTAGTTGAGCTTTGTGTTGATACATGGTGTCCCTTTCCCCCAGGAATCTAAGGAGGGAGATAGTGTGGGATATAAGTCATTTTTTGAGGGCTGCAAAGCAAGAGGTCATCAAACATACTGGAGCAGGCAGCTAAGGGCAAGGTTGAGAAACTGGAGGTTCTTCTGCAGTGCTTGACCGAAGAGGTGGGGACGTATCACTTAAGACTGCCTGCCTTGCGTTGAGATAGGCTGTTGGGCTATTGTCTGACTACCAGAGAATGTGCTACGAATCTTACCTCTCAACTCTCCACTTTGTAAAATGAAGTCCTAGCCTTAAGATGGAGTCCCTCCTGTTCTTACTATAATATTTATATCTCAGCATTTTTCATCATAGGAAAGTTAATCATGATGCTTGTCTCCTGTCTCTGCCCCACCTCATCCACCCCTCAAGGAATGTGGACCCTTGAAATCTTTCCAGGAAAAGTGGGTGTCGGCACTCTTCTGTAACTGCTTCCTGCTGAGGAGGGGCGTTGTCCCTCCCTGTGGGTCCAGCGGTTCCTTACTGTCCATCAGGGAGCGGAGGGGTCATGGAGCCGTTTCAGCAGAGGCAGACATGGACAGGGCACCTAAAAGGAGGACGCAGCTAAGTCGCAAGGCTGTTGATGGGCGTCTTCATCAGCGTGAGGGTGGACTGAAATCCTCTTCTGAGCCATACCTGGAGTTGGATTTTTTGTTCTGGAGGAAACAAACTTGACAAGGAGATTAAGAATCAATGGTTGAATATGAGAACTAGAAACAGTAACACTCTAATTGAAATGATGGGAGAAAACAAACATTTGGAGAGTCATAG
This sequence comes from Phataginus tricuspis, assembly GCA_029783875.1. Taxonomy (NCBI): domain Eukaryota; kingdom Metazoa; phylum Chordata; class Mammalia; order Pholidota; family Manidae; genus Phataginus; species Phataginus tricuspis. Next base: position 4,849,854 of record JAQQAC010004253.1, on the reverse strand, counting down.
CCAGATATTTTGAGGAAACTAGAATCCAGGATCTTGTCTATTTTACAATGAACAGCATTAGTATCTAACAGTGGTAAGGCTGCACTATTAAAACACAATTCTTTTTTCTCTCTAAAATTACCCTCATTTTTATTAATATAAAATAAGTTTAGCTTTAAAACAGTTGGCCTGATTATTTACATAAGTGCAGCAAGAACGGCCATTGATGGCACAGGCTCTTTTAAATATGCTTTGCTGGAACTTTTTATAAGGAATTTCAGATTGAGCTTTTAAAGGCCTCTTGAGGCCAGAAAGCCAAGCCAGACTTGCCATCAGGTTTTGCCTGCAGTACCTGTGTATTTGGATGAATTCCTCTCCTCTTGAGGTCCCCAAGACATTCTGAGGTTCCTGCACCTGCCGGGAAGTGACCTTCCTTACTCACCTGGTAAGGCTGCTGGGAATCCTGTAAGCAAGGCACCAGGCCAGTTCCTCCAAGGGGCTCTGTTGGCTCCATGAAGTCAATCTTAGCTCCCTAAAGCTGTCCGTTCATATCTGAGTCTATGCACATGTCTCAAATATAACATTCAAGTCAAAGACTTGGTAATATAACCAGTGTTTTCAATTGGTCCTGTCACAAGGAGAGCAGATTCTTCTTGAACTTATGAAAATAAAATCATTGCTATAAAATAGGAAAATAGTCATTGAGAAAACTAAAATTTGGAGGAAACAGGTAGAGAGAAAGATAAATGTTTCAACTCTGCTTTAAAGGTATAATTTACTAAACTGTTGTAAGCTAGTTTATGAGAAAAAGGTTAAAACAGATGCTTCTTTTTCTGCATAAGAGATTAGTGACACTTGCATAAAAATTAAAATCATCTTCCTCAGTTTACTTAATTTTATGTAACTAATTTTTTGCTCTGCTTGAATCTAGTTCTTAACTCATTCAGGAGTAAAACAGTAACTATAAATGACAAAAGACAGAAATAGGAATGGTTAAAGATCTGATGAGAACTTGCTATAAGACAGTTGATATAAGGATGTTTGGGTATTTCTGTAACATATCAAAACTTAGATTTTAGCTCTTTTAATATTAAGATCTCATTTTCTTAAGTACTTAGACAACTCATTGAGCCCTTAAGCATGAGAAATCATTTTGATATGATGATTAGAAAAACCCTTCATTATTTTTCATTATTAAGAGCAGACTAATAGTTCAAGAAAACTTTGTCCTTTTAACAAACAGAAAACAAAATTTTAATTCTGCCATGTACTTCATATCAAGACTCATTTGCTTTAATCTCTTTAATTTGACCATATCAAATTATTCCACAAACTTTTCTACAACCTTCTCTTTACATCAGAGTTCTCCCTTTAAATTAACAGCTGTACTTTAGGAAAAAGTTACCTTCTTTTACCCCCAATAAAATGAATATCCATTCCTTACACCTTCTTTTATCAAAACACATCTTTTCTATCATGCAGAGATGTTTTCTTAATTATTTCAAGTAGTTTTAATTATAACTTAAAACCATTAGGAACTTTAATTTTTAGTGAACTATTAATTTTATTGTGAACTGTTACACCAACATTCTTTAGATTGGCAAATTTATGAACATATTTCATAATTTCTAGAAACATGCTTTCCAACACAATCCCTGAATAAGCACAAAATATGTTTACTAATAAACCCAAATCTGTTTTTAACCTTTCCACAAGGAAGCCAAAAGTGGATTCAGTAATTAATGTTTCATTATTTTATCTTATTTGGGAGTGACTTAATTTGTTAATGTGACTTATTAACTTAGCAAAACTTTAAGGTTACAGGTTTCCACAAAGTTCTCAAGCTTTTTTTTAGGTATACATACTGTAACACACAATTATTATTAAGAAGTGTACTTACTACACTTATTGAGTTCACTCATTCCTAACAACTATGCTAGATTACAAACAAAATCTTCACCAAACATTAGACAAAGTCAAGCCTCTCTTTAAGCATTTCTTTGAAATATTTAACAGATAACATCAACTTAAATGACTTTAGGTAAACTTAGGCAGCTGATAACCATTAGGACATGTCTGTTTTCGTTAAACATAAACTAGCATCAATGCTGAGTATCTTCTATCAGAATTTCTGAAAGTTTTGGAATGCCCAACTTTTTACAAGTGCTTCTCTTTAAATCAATTAATTTTTAGCAGTACCAACCAGAGGTAGACAAATATCTTCCATATACACATTTAGACATACAAACAGAGACATGACCACGGTTATTCTAGGCTGTAACTCCCATGAATGCTGGCAGCAGTTTGGTAGGACCCAGCTTGCAAATGGAGGTTTAACTCACATTTCTCGCCAGCTACGTTTGGCTGCAAATGGAGTGTAACCCACATTTCTTTGGTCATAGGGTCTCTGGTCTGATGGTTATTAAGGCAAATTCACAGGACAGAAAACAAGCTTAGATTTAAGGCTACCCACTTAGAAACTGCAGGAGACCTCAGAGAGAGAGGTGTGCACTGAAAGGTTGGGGGTTCCCCCTTTTAAGGATTTTTCAGGAATGTGACCAAGGGCTAGGGATGTAGACTTAAGAGATCTTAAAATGTTTGTATTTGATGAGATGTTAAGTTCTTATTAGTCCTCTGGGTAATTCTGCAAAATTAACATTAGAAATTTACCGCTCTGGTCCCCTCCCAGGATAGCAGCTTCCCTCTGGGAGCGAATCAATCAAGCGTGTCTGCCCTGCCCCCATGAGGTGGAGGGTATCTCTTCCCAGAAGGCATGTGGGGCAGTGGGGATTACCAGAAAGGAGTGAGTCAAAGTAATATGGACCAAGGAACAATATAAATGAGGGGTTTGGGCTGGTGTTTCTATTAAGTCTTTCATTCCAACAACCGAGATAGAGGAAGGGAGCAAAGTCCCAAGTATTCAGTAAGCACAGAGAGGCTGGCCCCTGTGTAGACCAGGAATGAAACCTGATTTCCTGCCACCACCATTGTTACCCCAGGATCCGCTGGTGTCGTTGTAGAGGGGGCCTTGGGTTCCAGGCCCTGTCATTTGGAAGCTGAAGACAAGGCCATGAGGGCTGCCAGGTCCTCTCTAGATGTGTCTGGTTGCCTGGAGGGGAGAGAGCTCAAGGGAGGGGCTGACTTACTTAGAGGGCAATCCACGGCTAGGGACCCCACTGTGCGCAGTTCGGACCCGGCTTTGTGGGGGGCCTGGGATCAGGGCACGCTCTTGCCCCGGGCCCTGACTGCCGCAGCGGAAACAGTTGCTAGGAGGGTTTTGTGGGGGGCCTTTTGCAGGCTTGTCAGCAGGAGGTCGAACTAGGGAGGCCAGAATCTGATATTTGGCTTTAGCCTGTTTTTCTTTCTGAGTTTTTTGTTCCTTATTCCGGTTGTTGAAAACTTCAAAGGCAAGGGCTACAGCTCTTTTTTGGGTTTTTGGAGTCCATTTTCTAATTTTTGGAGCTTTTTATGAAAATCTGATAAGATTGGGAAATTAAGTGGAGGTGCAGGAGAATAAGCCCCTCAGGGGAGTTAGGGCTGTTTGTGTACCTCTGAAAGGTGGTTCAGAAAGAGGGCTGGGTTTTCATTTGCCCCCTGAGTAATTTCCCTGAAGCACTTCTAGTTGACCTGTTTATTTTTCTTTCTTTCCATCCCTTCACGGAGGCGAGTGATCATGTGACCATGACTTACCCTACCAGGGTCACTGAGCTTGGTACGTCCACTTGGAGTTTGGGGGCTCAGCCCTGGGGACCGCTTGAGCTGCTGTAGCATGATTAGCAGGGGGCTGGCGGTGCAGCTCATGAGCATGATTTTCGGCTGCACGCCCATCATCTGCGAGGGTGATAGAGAGGGCGGGGCAAATGTCCCCCAAGTGAGGTCATACACTTGAGTGACACAGAGAAACTCTTTCCTGACCCTTTGTTCAATGTGCTCTAGAGCATTAACTGAAGGAGAGACAGGGACACAGACAGGCCTTTCAGTGCGTGCTACCTCCCAGAAGGGCAGGGTAGGGTGAGAAGCGGTCTGGGGAGGTCGGGGTGGGAAGCGAGAGTGCAGAGCGCGTTTGGGGTGGAGAAAAGGGCGGGTTTGGAGAGGGGGTTGGGTGAGAAGAGGCAGATATCAGAAAGGAGGACGGGGAAGGGTGCTGGGGGGAGCCAGTGGTGGGGAGGGAGGTGGACTTTGCTGAGGCTGCTGGGGAAGAGGACAATAAGGTGAGGGGTCAGCGGCCAGGAAAGGGCCAAGCTAGTCGGCAGAGGAGGGAGGAGAGGGTTAAAGGCGCCCTGTGGTGAGAAAGGAGAGGGAAGAATAAAGGGAGGTTTCTCGCGGAGGGTAAAGAAGGCTTGGACTTAGGGAGCCTCCGACCGCTTGCCAGTCCTCTGGAGGAACTTACTAAGATCTTGGAGAACTTGGAAATTGAAATTGCCCTCAGCTGGCCAGTGTGACCCATTGTAGTTTATATCGGGCCACACAGAAGTGCAGTGAAAGACCAGTGTTTTCGTTGAATGTCTCCTTTTAATCCCAGCTGGGAAAGATTACATAGGAGACAGCTGAGGGAGGATTGCCCATTGTGGGAGGGTGAGAAAGGGTGGCCGGGGCTTGGGACACAGGCTGCCAGATGTCTCCCTGCGATGGGTTTCCCAGCCCGAGTCTGTAGGTTCCCGGAGGCGGACGAGATTTTCCTGCACACTGAAAGGAAGGGTCCCCCGAGTCGGAGCGCAGGGGGTCCCCTAATGGTGTTCTCAACCGGCGAGCAGGGAGGAGGGGAAAGGATGAAAGGAGAAGGGGACCGGACCGACTTTCTCCTGGCACCAAGAAAAAGCCAATGAAAGTCCCAAATCTTACCCTCCTGGGAATTGCCGCTGGTGGTGGATGTGCAGATTGGGGTCTGGCAAGATGGTCCCTGGAACGGAGTTCACGAGGGTGGGTTGGGTGAGGGAGGAAAGGGAGACAGGGCCAGACCCAGCAGGCTCTCAGGATCTCGGTGCTAGCCAGGACCAGCTGCTGCTGCCCACTGCTTCCTAGGCTGCCAAAGAGTTCCTGCTCTCAGCTCCTGCTCCCGGGTTTCGGCACCAGAGGAAAGGAGAAAGAGGGGATTGATGAAACGAAAAGGGGGGATGCAAACTCAACAGTCCAAGCAGGTTTACTGCTGAACCTGACAGGGACCCCTGGGTCCTGGCCAGCAAAACAAAGGAAAGGGGCCTCTAACAGGTCAGGAGGCTTTTTATGGCCAGGGCTTTTGGCGGGCTCTTTGACGGGAGGGGTCAGGGGAAAGGTGGGCCTGCGGCTGGCTGACGTGTCCGCTAGAGAGTGCTCGTAGCCTGGGTTAAATGAAACCTAGGTCTCTCTGCGATTGCAGGTGGGTTTATTCAAAAGGCCGTACTCAGCTCCGGATTCTATCAACTCCTTTCTCAGCTGTTTAGTTACTATCAGCCTTTGGTCCAGCTACAAGTTCTTTCTGGCATTCTCTGTCGGATTTTCCTTTGCCAAAAGAGGTTACTTCAGAAATCACACTTTCAGAATCAGAGTTTGTTATTCAGATTGTATTGCTTTTGCCACCTCCCTCAGATCCAAATGCCCAAAATATCATTGGTTCCTCTCTACCTTCAACCTTAGAGTTAGTGCACCTAAGACTGGCATTTCCAAATTGAATTCTCCTCACCCATGGCTAACTTCAAGCACCTTACGCAGCCTTCTCTCCACCATTGCGGTCTCAGGAGTGTGAGAAGGAATATGCAGGATTGTTGTCTAAGTTCTAACAATGCTAGCAGCCTCTTGTTTTTATTTCCCCAGTCATATAGGAGCTACTTCCTATATTTGCCACCTCTGTGATGTCTTTGTGTTCTGTTTTTGCCAATCTAGCTCTTCCGTGCCTGCTAAAGAATTCTACATACGAAATTCTCTCTGTTGAAATAAAAGGTGAATTTTGTCTCATGACTGGTTACTGATTGATACAGGGATTCAGCAGCAGGTGATTATGGACTTTTTTCTTTTTAATCTAGAGCAGAACCATCATAATTACTTCGAGCAGTGAAGCTTTGTCTCTAGCCCTAAGTTTTATTTCTTCAGGTGTTCAGGACGGACTGACTGACCTGTGTCAGGGGTCTACTCGTGGTTCAGTCAGCTTTGGTAAATGGGAAAGGGCCAGGAATTTAAAACATGTTACACTGGGAGCAAGCCTCAGAGAAACAGGAATTATGAAACGGGTGTCTACTATATAGTTTTGACTTTGGGTAATGAAATAACCCTAAAGGATTCCAAATCCTTCTGAATCACAGAAGGAAGATAACAGTATTCCATGCAGATTTAATATTAATTCTTTTATACCATATTCTACTAATCATATATATATATATAAGAGCACAATTTAACTTGCCATTAATAAGAAGGAATATGAAAGAGAAAGAAAGGGAGAAGGGAATTGAAAGAGACAGACACACACAGAGAGAGAATATGAAGAACAAATTAGTTAAGAGTAATTTGGTTTTTATGTTCTGGTTTATATATATTCAGGAAGAAGCCATTAGTAACTCATGGATCTTATCCCCACCTGCCAAAAAATAATCTCTGCAGTGCTCACACCCAGAAATGTAGTCACACTGCAACCTAGTAAGTTCAGTGGAGGAAATATTTATAGGACATCTTGGAATTTATTATTCCAAAATCATAGAAATTGAGAGCTAAAACTTATGATTTAGTCTAATTTCTTTATTTGGCAAATAGAGAAACTGAAATTTAAAGAAGTTAAGTAGCTTGCCTAAGGCCACACAATTTGCTGGTGGACGATTAGAGGCTACATAGACTCTTATCAAGGTAAGTTCAACATCTCATATTCATTTTGTTCTGTGTTGCATCTATAGATTATCTGTTCATTTAAAAACATCAGTATTCTCAAACATACATAAAAGTGCAGAGACTAGCATAATGAACCCTTATGTGCCCATCACCCAGCTTCAGTAATGCATGCTTACCATAATATATTCATAAACAAATCCATCATCTGTCTTGTTTTGAGTGAGCTTTGGTGGTTTGTATATTTTTTAAAAATTTGTCCATTTCATCTCTTATTATTCTTTGCATAGATGGAAGATCTGTAGTGATATACCACTCTCCTTCCTGATATTGGTAGAATGTGACTTATTTTGTTTCTTTTATTTCTCTGGCTAGAGATTTATCTATTTTTATTTGTTTTTTCAAAGTGTGAGCCCTGGTAAGAACTTAGTAATATATATAATTGTCAAAACCCTGTATCATACACCTGAAACCAATATAATATTATGTATTAAAAAAATTTTTTTTAAGAAAACAACAAAAAAAGTGTGAGTCTTCCAATTTTGTTCCTCTTTTTGTAATATTATTTGGGCTATTATTGGTCCCATACATTTCCATATAAAATTTAGGCTCAACATATCCAATTTGGCAAAAAAAAAAAAAGGCAGCTGGGTGAACACAACTGATTTCTATATGTTGATTTTGTATCCTGTAACTTTCCTGAATTTGTTGATAGTTCTAACAGTTTTTGGTGGAGTCTTTAGGATTTTCCAAATATAAGATGATATCATCTGCAAACAAAGACAATTTTATTTCTTGCCTTCTGATTTGGATGCCTTTTATTTCTTTTTCTTGCCTGATTGCTTTGGCTAGGACTTCCAGTCCTTTTTGAATAGGTGTAGTGAAAGTGACATCCTTGTCTTGTGTCTGATCTTGGAGGAAAATCTTTCAACCTTTTACCATTGAGTATGTTGGCTGTGAGCCTTTAGCCTATTTTACTTTGAGGTAGGTTTCTTCTACACTCAATTTGTTGAGCGATTTAATCAGGAAAGGATATTATATTTTGTGAAGTGCTTTTTCTGCATCTATTCAGATGATCCTGTAATTTTTAACTTGCATTCTATTAATGTGGTGAATCATGTTTATTTATTTATATATGTTAAAGTACCCTTGTATCCCAGAGATAACTCTTGCTTGATCATGTTTGTGACCCTTTTAATATGTTGTTGAATTTGGTTTGCTAATATTTTGTTGAAAATTTTTGCATGCATATTCATCAGGCATATTGGCCTGCAGTTTTCTTTTCCTGGAGTGTCCTTATCTGGTTTTAGTATCAGGGTAATGCTAGCCTCATAAAATTAGCTTGGGAGTGTTCACTCCTCTTCAATGTTTTGGAAGAGTTCGAGAAGGGTTGGTGTTAATTCTTTAAATGTTAGGAACAAAATTATTTATCAGTGGGGAAAGAATGGGGTACCTAGATCATTAGAACCAATATTATAATAGGGCCTATAGCAGTGATTGAATTTGATCTTGTAGAAGCAGTATGAGTGAAAGTCCCAAGGTGAAAGGGAGGGGAGAACCAGAGTGAAATGGTGCAAAGAGGTTTTGTGGGTATCCATTCACTGATCTCACATATTTGTGTAACCTATTCCATGTCAAAATTTCTTTTTTTCTTAAGTCTGATCTTTACCAACCTTTTTTTTTTTTCATTCAGTGTAGGTCTCTTTCAATTTTTCCTTCCACATGCACTCTCCACCTCGTCTGTGCCCAGAATGCTGGTGCACAGCAGTAGGCTTCCTATTCCTTGAACTTGGCCAACAGGGAAAATCACAGGAGTTGAAGGCAGGGAGAAAGTGAGGTCGGGGTATTTATTCCTTCAGTTTCCTCTCTTCAAGGTTACCTTGGGCTTGTTGCTTCCTTCTCAAATGATAAACGGTCACAAGGACTCCCAGGTGGCCCTCTCCACACAGGTATTTTTGTCTCCAGGTTCTACCTCTCCATTCCCTCACTGTTTCAGGCCTGAGGGTGAATGGAATCATCATTCTTTGTGATTTCCCCGATGCCTGCTCAGACCTTTGTAAATAATCCCTTTATTAAAACTCAAGTCTCCAATTTGAGTGTGCCAGCTGTTTCCTGCTGAGATCCTGACTGATATAATCACTATGCTCAACATCTTGCTGTCGTCCTCGCTCTATTATCCATTCTTTATTGGAAGGAAACAGAGGATGAATGCCTCTCTCTTGCAACAGCATATGTTTTAGGATTTTTTTTTTTTTGGTTTGTTTGTTTTGTTTTAGGTTTAAAGGAGCTGCGACATATGCTACCTTAAGTAATAGGAGTTTATTGTGAGGACATCAACAGAAGTAAAGAAGACAGTAATTTCTGTTGGCTGCATATTTAGTGGCTAAGTGTTCTGGATCTAATATCTAACAGCCTTGGCTTAAAGTTTGATTTTTCTTACTGATTGTGTACCTTTGGGAAAGTTACTTAATATTTTTTCAGACTTAGTCCACTTATAAAACAGGAATAATGACCAGTCTTACTTCATTTAATTCTTGGGAAAAATTCAATCTGAAATAAATGGGCTAGGTAAGGAATAAATGCTCAGCAAATGTAACATACTATTGCTACTATCATTTTCAGTAGAAGCAAAACTGTTTTGGCAATGACTTAGGGGAAAATAAATCACTGAAACCCCAAGTCTGGCTGGAAGCCCAACATCATAAGATAGTGCCGGGTTCTTGTATGACCAACAGAGTTTTGTGAACAAGGATTGTTTACAAAGTTGCTAAAATGGGAATAATCAGGATCAAGATCAACTGTTGTTAGGATGCCTTGGAAGACCAGTTGCGCATCAAAAAACAGTGAACACTGATGAACCTTGTGTTTCAGTTATTGTTAGGGCTCATTCACTCTTCCCTACTGCCCATCATTTTCTGTACTGGGTAGAACTTTCTTATTAACTCACATCCTGGGCCAAGGTACCTGTGGACTGGCTGCCTTTGCATCTGGGGTCCATTCCTTATTAAATCAGCTAATTGGTAGTTTGAGGGGGTGATGTGGCTGTAGCACAGTGACTTATGTGAAAGTAATGAGGAAGGAGACAGTAGGCTGGAAACCTTGGAAGGAGCTATGCATGTCATAGGTGTTTCAGAGGCTTGCCTACCCAGTAAAGGATACAATTCTACTACCCAAATGAATTTTATGGTATGTAAATTATACCTGAGTAAAGCTGTTTGGTGGGAGTGGAGCAGAAAAGAGAAATGATACTGAGTAGAGCATATGTAATGACTGCTGGAGTTGTCATTCAACAACAAATATCTGTTGACATCTACTACATGTCAAATACCATACTAGCCATTGAATATAAAATATAGATAGAGTCCCTGCCCTTGTTGAGATAACACTTGGGTATTACCCAGGGCAATAAACATGTGTTTCACTTCTTGGTAGAACTGCAATGTAGATGGCATTGCAGTATAGATTTTGTTTCTCTGAGCCTGTGATAAACAGCCATATTTCTGTATCTTGCCCACTAAGTATGCAAATATTTATAGAGTGATGTACAGTGTGTCAAGGAAAATTATGCTTCAGACCAGACAAACTTCTCTCTAGGCTATCACTTCAAATAGTTAGTAAATTAAAATTTTCATAACCTGATATCTGATGATATAAAACTAACTGTACATGTTTTTTTTCATTTTCCGGAGATGTTAAAGAAATAGTTCTTGCCCTCATGACAATGAAAATGCTTTTAAAGTTCCTTCTGTCATAGGTATATAACCTATAATTCTTTCCATGGTCTTGGAGCAATCTGTTTAATTTACTGTTCTCCATGACACATTTCTTTCTCTTTTTGTGTGCGGATCTGAGTAGCAAATGGGTGAGAGAGTATATAGGAAGTGGTTGTTTTGTTTTCCGAAAGGAGCATTTCTAGCTACACTGTCAAGCAGATAGTCATTATCTCTTTTTCTTTATGCAGGTGTACATAGATGATATTTTACTATATTTACATATTGCTCACCATTCATTCACTTGTCTATTCAGCAAAAATTTTTAGTACTTTCTTTGTGTCAGGCTGTAGTCTTGCTGATGGACATAAAAATGCGAGCTATGGTCCCTTTCAAAAAAAAATTACTGTCCCAGTGAGCAATAGGCAATGCCCTGCTTACAGTCTTCCTTTCAAATTTTGTAAACGCCTGCGTGTCATAGTGTTTCAAAACAGAAGTAATTTAATTCACAAAATCAGTTAGGGGCTATATCATTCCAAAGTCAGAGTTTTCACTCGCCTAGTAAATGTACCACTCGAGTTTGTGCCGACTAGACTCAGCTAGTAGCTTGCTGTCGTACTAGATATACAGCCTCAGGGACAAAAGATGTTTGGGGTTAAATTTTGGTAGATATGTCAACTGCCCTCCCAAAGTGTTGTGATACTTGAATTCTTACCTACAATGTACACAACTGCACTTCTCATAAATTTGCCAATCCTGGATATTAGCTATTTTGTGTGATATTGTAAGCTAAGCCCAATGTCTGGAACAGACCATGGCTGGCTCGCCCAGATTGAAGTGGGGACCCAGCTGGGGAGGGGCAGAGCCCTGTCTACTTGGCTCCCCCTTTCCCTTCCCTGTGGTCCTTGCTGGCGTCAAAGAGGAACCCCGGGACTCTGTTAAACATAGTTTTAAAATCATGGTTCTCTCGTTTGTCTTTATGGCTGCAATTGGTTGGTTTTTCATGAGTAACACTAATATAACTTTTTCTGGCATCTGAAGCAAAGATACTTAGCTTTCAAATTGACAGTGTGTTTCTTTTGTTGGTAATCTTGAGTTGCAGTGGTATTTAAATGTTATTGCTCATTCTCCAGGCACAAAATATGCTTATGCATTGTTTTAAAAGACTACTAACCAAGATCTCAGTAGGGTAGCAATATAAAGAGCTTTATTATCTTTGGTTCCTACATGCTACCCCCATTACAAATTAGGCCGTGTATGTCACATTAACTCGTTCAGGCCACAAGAGAAACATTTAGCAAACTCCAAGGGTAACATCTCTAAATCTAATATATTAGTGTATTCCGTTGTGGCCCGAAAGACTTCCAAAGGACTTAACTAATGTTTATGGAAATATTCATGCTTAGGTTGGAAGACTTGTAAATACTACGACAATCCAGGGAATACACAGTTGTAACTACATTGTATTAGCTTGGCCAAAGGTAGAATCTGGAAAGAAATAACAGTAACAATGGGTCTTTTGGATTATGCCCTCCGCTTACTTTTCCCATGAAGGCACATCCTGAAATTGCACTAAGTATGCATTGGCTATAAAGAGTCTGAAGTATTGTGATGTGCTTACTAGCAACTCTTCTAAAGTGTGACTGGTTTCTAGTTCCTCTAAACTTAGGAAAAAAGTGGAGGAGAGAGCAACAATGCCCTGGCAACTCAGGAACTTAGCAGCGTGGCCACCATGACAGAGCAGTCGTCTAGCCTTGCTTTCAGACATAAATGATTGTGTCAATAATTACGTGGTAGGCAACCCAGTGATCCCCACCTCCAGGTATTTATACCATAGGGTCATTCCCTCCCAACGCATGTGGGCTGGACTGAGTGACTTGCTTCTAATGAACAGAATATGGCAGAAGTTAATGGGATGTTGTCTCTGAGACTAGGTCATAAAAAGACTGCACTTCTATCTTTGGTACTGGCTCTCTTAGATTACTTGTCCTGCGGAGAGGCCTTCAGTGGTGAGAGACCAAGGCTTCTCAACAACCATGTAATGTGATTGGAAGTGGAACCCCTCAATCCTCCCCCCATAAAGCCTTCAAATGAGCCCACAGTGCGAGTTTATGGTTTCAGAGTAACCTCGTGAGACACCTTGGGACAGAGGCCCCCAACTAAGCTATTCCTAGATTCCTGACTCAAAGAAGCTGCTTTTTTTTTCTATTTTAAGCTGTTGAATGTGCAGGTTAATTTTTTACATAGCAATAAATAAAGAACACTGACTGTTTTAAAAGTCCAAGTCACACCTACAACATCCTGAACAGAATGAAGATGAAGAAAGGTCTGTACTAAGTGGGCCTCTGCTTATAAGACTTCAGGAACCTTGATCTTTGATGGTAAATCACCCAACAAAGAGGCAATTCACTTGGCTAATGAGATTGTCACCCTATTTTTTCAGTACAGCATCACTACCACTAATTTTCCAACATCTTGATCTAGACTGAAGTGTGAGTGTTTAACTGGCACTTCCCTAAGTCGTAGTCAAGATTGGGGTCCTAGAAGGTATCCTAAGGACTGCATTTCGTCTACAGAGTTTAGAGGTCAGAAGTCCCATACCAGGGTGGCCTATGCACGAGCTGATTTAATCTTCACAGGAGCACTATGAAAAAAATATTATCCTCATTTGAAAGATTCAGAGATGTTAATATGTTGGTCAAAAAAATCATAGGTAGACAAGCTGTAGAAAGAATTAGAATTCAAGTCTGCCTTACTCCGAAGGGAGAGCTCTTTCCACTCTTTTAGATATTGTGTTGAACTTCAGGCGAACAAGAGGCACATGGACGCGATTGTTTCAGGTGCAGAGGACTTGAAAAACGTGTGCAGGTTTGAGCTTACATGTTTTGCAGGGAACCTAAAAGGCCTGTGAGAAGGGGAGGGGGCACTTCAAAAGAGACACAAGGAAGCATTGGGAAATGCATCAATGCAGCCAAGAACAGAAAGAATTCAACCTAATTCCATTTGCTCACGTGACCTGACACAGCTCTGCCAATTCTAAGATAAAATAAGTTGCCACCTACACCTCATTTGGCCTCTTACTATTCCTAATTTACTGACACTAAGAAGGGGCCCTGTAGCAGAAAGTCATTATGAATCTAAATATGTATCATCTTTATAGCAAATCAGTCATTTACATGAAATGCACTTACATACAGGCTTTAGCCTATTCTATTTTTTTTTTGCATTTTGTTAGTCAAAAATATCAGTTACAGTTTTCAAAATTATTTTCCTGTTTTTTTCAGGCAGCTACAATCACTATGAAATTGAATTTAAATAATTATATCCTTCTGGGATTTATTTTGTAAAAAGTGTTGTGTGTAGGCCTGAATTTGTGATGCTTCATTTAACGTTGCTGAAGGAAAGAACAGACACTAAAATATTTTGAGCTGGAGCCTTACATAGATAAAGAGAAGTTTCAGAAACTGGTTACTAATTACATTTGTACCTTGCACCAAAAAAATAAGAAGGAGTTGCAAATATATTCGACAAGATTCAAACTTTGGCATTAACTCCTCTGTGCAATTTTAAATATTTGAAGCTGATTTATTTGGGTAGTAAGAGTGCCAGCAGGTGAATCCCAAACTGAGTGGCTGCCTCAGGAGTTCTGGGAAAAGAGTTCTGGGGACCTGTTGAGAGTTACTCTCTTTGCATGAGGATAGACAGACAAGACTGATGGAGGAACTCTAAAACACCAGGGCTGAGGTATTTAATGAAGTGCTACGGGGGAAGGAGGAGTCAGTGCGGCGGCCACCCAGTAAACTTCAGAGAACTGCAGTTCCTAAGCTTCCTTCTGTGCTCCAGGACTCGACTGCGGCTTGGTGTGTGTCCTCTACTGGCAGGGACTTCAGCCTACCCTAGAGTGCTGTAAGATTCGAGGCCCAGGTCACCCTTTTGGAAGTCTGGTAAAAAGATAATTCTTTCTCTTCTATGTGGAATCTGGCCAAAGTGGTTGGTGTGGAGAGGTCATTGGCAAGGATGATGAGTTTGGGGTCTGCAACAAGTTCAGAAACTACAGTTTTAACGGGAGCTGCTAAGCCAGGACTTTTGGGTGGTACCATGGATATTTCCTGATCTTAAAAACAACCTTCAGGTCTAGCTTATGGTGTCACTAAGCATTGCCAGCAGACACTTGCATATCATCCCATCCGGATCTTCAAACTATCTCTGACCCTAAGCCCATGGCTGATAGCCCATCTTTGACTTTTACCCCATCCCAGTTTCTCAGAGAGGACACTCATGTCTCCTCAGGATGAGGGAGGGCTGTATTTTACACAGAGCACTTTATTATAAAAAACTGAAAGTATAACTGCTTTTTTCTCTGGGTCAAGTTAAAATGTAAAAACATGCCAGCATCCAGTTAACATGTCAGGACGTCACATGCCTGGAAGCTGCAGCGGCTAAGAGACTCTCATGGAGGTGCCCTGGCGGCAGTACCAAGAAAACAGAACGGTTCCTCAGGGAGATGGACTGTCGTGATGGTCTCTCCTTTATCCCTCCCGCTCCTCTTCCCTGCACTCTCCGCCCCACCTCAGATCACTGTATCAGGTGGAAATGGTGCTGGTCTGTTGTGGAGGCTGGGCTAGGGAGTAAAGTATGAAAGAAGCTAGCATTTACTGAACATTTAACATACGCCAGATGCTGTGGTAGCTGCTATTTGATTCCCACTTTCCTCACAAAACCCCACAAGTTAGAACCTCATTTGGAATGATTAGAAACTGAGGGAAAAAGACTAAATAATTCTATAGTTATTGGTTGAGCCTGGTTTGAACTTAGGTTCACCCAACTCATGTTTTGTTTCAAAAATTTGTGAAGGAATTTGCCTGTCCCATTGAAGTGTTTGGACATCCTGGCGTTTCAGGAGCTATACTCTTATAGGCTACCTTTTATTCATGAGCGTGTGTGATAGTTTTGAATAGTAAGTGGGGTTCTAGGGTGTTGGGATACACTGAGTTATTTGATAAGATTCATCATGGCAGATACGTGGCTAAGTCTCTACTGAATTTTAAACAATTTTGGCTGTGCAGAGGAAAATAAGATTGATTCTTATTAATTTAGTTATCACAATTTAGGGGGAACTTGGCAATATTGCACAGAGATTCTGAATTCTGCCGGAAGAGAGTTGCAGTCTAAGTGACAAAGGTCTTCTTGAGGACTGTTTGCATGGCATTATTTCTCGGTCAAGTGCCGTAAAGGAGCCGCAATTAGAACGGAGGGGAATTCCAGCTGGAGGCGGAGCCTGTAGGCTTGATGGCCGAATTTAATTTGGAGTCAACCCAAGAGGAAATCGGCAGCCTTGCCATTCTGGTTCTTGCACAGCAGGAAAAGCGCAAAGGGGGGAAAGGAGGAGTTCAGGAGACTATTTCTAAAAACAAATTCTAATGTTTGTCTGTTTGATCTGTCTCTTTTTCCTAAAGAAATCTTTAAGCTTTTCATTATCAATTGTCATTAATTCATTTTTCAACAAGTGTTTTTGATACGGTGAATCTATCTCTAAGTTTATCAGGATTCTCTTGTTTTTTATTTGTGGTCATTGAAGAATTTGTCGTCTTCTCCTTTCATTCTCCAAAGTGTCCCCGTTTGGATGATCTATTATATAGTCACTCTATTTCTTGAACTCCTATTACATGCTAGGCATAAGAGATAGACCCAAAAGTGAACAAAGCCAACATGGTTCCTGATCCTCAAGGAGTTATGTTCTAGTGGAAGTTCCAGCCCCACCCCAACACCACTGAAAAACTAAAATAATTACAGGATAATATGAAGGACTCAAGCCAGGGCCTGGAATAATTATCAGGAATGAGGGAATATCTTTAGTTAGAGTAACTAGAAAAAGACCTGAGGAGGCGAATGTTTAGGCCACGCCATAAGGAATAAGGAGTTAGCCATATGAAGTTCCTACCGCATACTTGAGAAACTGAAAGAATACAGTGAAGATGTTGTTTAGCAGCAGAAAAGAGTGGTACAGAGTGGTAGACAAGGCCCAGGTCGTGCAGTGCCCAGGATTCAGTCTGTGGTAAGAACTCTGGATCACATTCTAGATATAATGGGGAGAAAGATATTTCAAAACGATTTTAATTGTCATTTCTGAATCCACATTTTCTTTTTGAATGGTATAGCATTTAGTTGTTTGTATTTTATTTCATAGAAATGCAAAAATTAAATGATTCAGAGTCTTCCTGTACAGATAGCCTAACGGTATTTTGATTAAAAAGTTCTGTTTTTACTATTTAAATACACACACACGCACAGATTTCTCTTTCTTCCTTGGATGCGTGTGCGCTTTTCCCAAGGAAAATCACTATAGTTCCTTGCATGTACTTCAAAACGTTGTGCAAATACATAAATATTCAGATACATGAAAAAACAAGTGGTATCATGTTCATATGATGTTTTGTGCTTGTCTTTCCAGTTAATAATATACGGGCACTCACAGAATATCTTATTCTTCTAAAACCTAGATAATATTCTATTTGATGGATGTATGATCTCTTTTGTTAAACTAAACATCTGTTAACAGATATTTTTCAAGATTTCTTTTTTAATTTTTGCCATATTAAACAATACTGCCCAAAACATCTTTGATTATAAATCTTGGAACACTTTTGCAAGTATATTCTGTGTTTTTAAATTTTTGAAAGATATTGCTGAACTGTCTTTTCAGAATAATTTCACTAATTTAAAACTGCTCCATACAAGGATATGAGAATACCTGTTTTCCTACAACCTTCTGAATGCTGGATATCAGTAAGTATTTTTATTTTAATTTTTGCCTATTTGGTAAGTAGGAAATGGTGTTTCAATGTCTTTTGAAATGAGTATCTTTGACTCCTGACTAGGATGGGGCTTCTTGTCTTTTGTTTATAAGTTTTTTATGTGTGTATCTTTTCATACATTTTAATCATTTTTCTACTGGGTCATTCGTTTCATTATTGATTCATATGAGTTCCTTGTGAAATGATTAATTTGTAATAAAGGAAATGATGCCTGGCAATACCGAAACAAATATGTTTTCCCAGCCTGATATTTTGCTATCCAGAGTTTTGATTTTCAAGTAAACAAATCTATCAAGTTGTTCTCTATGGTGCCTAGATTTAAGCTATGATTAAAAGACCTTTTCATTCCCAGACTATAAATAATCAGTACATTCAATTGTATTTTCATCTGGAACTATTACTTTGAATAGTTTTAAGCAAGGGGATGATGTAGTTTGATTTGTATTTAAAAAGTTCATTTTTAGTGCTGGGTGATGCATGGATTTGAGAAAAGCCAGAGTGGATATGGAGGGACTGGTTAATTGGCATTTAGATGGAAAGGGAGGGTGGAGGCTAGTTTAATGTGGTAGTGGAGAAGCCCTAGGCAAGTGGACAGTTAAAAGAATAGTTATGTATTAGATGTGCAGACTGCAGCTTAGGGGAAGAATATTGGTCAGCTTCTAGGATTTTTACTTCTATAACTGGGTGGATGTCATGTTACTTGTTGAAATGAAAAGGCTGGAATTGGTAACAGGTGTTTTGTGAGGGAAAATCTAAAGTTCCGGTTCAGATGTGTCACGTTTGACATCTTTGAGACACCCAGTTGTAGCTGTTCACTTTGTAGATAACTGGAGATATTAATCTGGAGCTTAGAGGTAAAGTCCAGCCAGGTTGGTTTTTCAGTCACTGAGTTTAACCAGAGAAGAATCTCAGAAACTCTGACACTTAGGTTGGGAGAAAGACGCAACGAAGGAGGCTGAGAAAAAAGAGAGGAGAAAATACTGGATAGTGTGGTATTGCTGAAGCCAAGGGAGGAGATTCTGTGAGGAAGGGTGGAGTCAGCTCTCTGAAATGCGGGTGGGAGGGCAGGTAACACGTAAGGCTGGGTTTGGCCCCGTGGAAATCACTGTGGTGCCCTTCACAGCGAAAACTCAGGGGTTGTGGGGTGGAAGCCAGGTTTGATGGATTACACTTGGATGGTGAGTTCACATTTATTATATTATTTCCCATCGTCAACACTCACAGCGTGATGTTTCCTTGTCTTCTCACGTCCCACACTCTCTCATAATCACCTGTGCATCTCTTGTTATGTTCTCTTCTTCCTCCTCAACTCCTGAGATCCTTTCGCTGTGTCCTCTGAAAACCACACTCCATTACTGGCAAAAGCACCTATAGTTTAACCATTCCTCTGAACCCCCCTTTCTCCTTGACCTAACAGAAGCCTGGCCTTTCCTAGAGGGCCCTACTTTCCCTATAGTCAACCTAAACGGTGGCCGTATTTATCCATAGCCCTGGAGATGAGACAGGAGCCCTCTTTGCTCTCCATTGTTGTTTCTGGACCATTCTCGTCTTCCTTTTCTAAAAATTTCCAGCTTTGATTCTCATGTTGGATTATATTACCCACTACCACTCACTGTTCCCTTCATCTTCTCTCTCCTGAAGAATTTCCCCTTATTTTCCCATCATTTTAGCTCCTGCCTAATTGGAACGAATACAACTCATTATAATTCTTGTTTTCTTCAGTATAGTTGATCCTTTTAATACCTGCACTCTCATTCCTTGTTATGCCCTCTAATGGTCTGGTCCTTCACTCCATCTGAGCGTCTCATTCCCGTGTAGATACTCTCGATCTTGTTATATCAATGCCTGCAGCCGTCTATCATCTCAATGGCAGCTTCTTTTTTGTCTCACTGATGGTGGTACTCCAATTGTAATAATTAATTAGTCCCTCAGGATTGATAATCCATTGATTGACTTTACCTCCTTTACATTAAACTTCTTTCCCTTGTCTTCTTTTTCCTCTCTGGCCACATTTTTTTTACAATCAATTATTATATTCTCTTCCATGTATACCCTTTGATTCTCTTGAACCTTTTGTTAAAATTTCATGTTCACAAACCCCAAGCATTCCCTCAATGCTGCTTGACTCTTACTGTATTTTCCTAGTATGTTCACTCTCATACTTGCTAGACACTTATTCCAGACCTTTTTACTCTTCAATCATCCAACATTGTTTTGCCTAAACTACCCGCAGCTTGTGCAATTTTTTAATTCACTTAGACAGGATCTTACACGGACCATCATTCCCACATTCACCTAACTTCCTTCACCTGTACCCACATTTTCTGCTTCCTGCCTTTGAACATAAATGGCCCATCCTTAGTCTTACTTAAACCAGGCTCACCCTACTCCCCACTCACCCCTCTCACCTACTAAAGGTATTGCTCTAACAGCTCCCCTTCTTGTAAAACATTACAAATTTTTACTTCATATCCTCATTAGCATACAAACATACTGTTGTTTCTCCTTTTGTAAAAACAGATGAGGAAATAGAACAAAACTCTCCCAAAGACCTATTTACTGACACCCCTTTTCCAGGAACTCCTCACAATAGTTGTTTATACTCTTTATTTCCATTGTTTCCAATTATTCTCTCTTTCTCTCTTAAACCAATTCCCCACCTTCTCTCTATTCTCTCTTAAAACCAGTTTCATCCCCACTCCTTCTCCTGAATTACTCTTGTCAAGGTCATCCATCACCTTCGTGCTGCTGAGTTCAGTCCTCAATTCTCACTTCTTACTTTAATTGAATTTTCATCAGCATTTGGAATTGTTCACTATGTTCTGCTTCTTATACTTTCTTCATCTGTCCTCCAGGACACCATACTATCTGGTTTCCTTCCTACCTCACAAAGCATTCCTTTTTTTTTTTGCCGAGTCCTCCTGTTCTCCTTGACCCCTCAATGCTGGGATATCTTATGGCTCAGTCCTCTGTCCTCTGCTTCCCACTCTCGCTGACAGCGGTTCCTAGCTGTGTATCTCTGCCTCAAACTCCAGATGCGTGTATCCAACTACCTACTCGTCAGGTTCACTTAGAGACCTCTGATTCATTATATCCAAAGCCGAACTCATCACCCTTCCAAACCTGTTCCACCTACAACTTGCCTCATTTCAGTTGGTGGCAACACTATTCTTTCACGCAGCTGCTCAACCCAGGTGGTTATTCATGATTCTTTTCTTCCACTTAACCCCCATATCCAATCTCTCAGCAAATCTTTTTTATCCTACCTTCAAAATACATTCAGGGGCAGACCATGTCTGACTATCCCTAGTGCTATCATCACAGTGTTCCTCCAGGTTATTGAAAGAGCCTCTTAACAGAGCTCCGTTTCTATTCTTCCCCCGACCCCCTTCTGCAGTCCATTCTTAACACAGCAACCTGTAACACTTTAACACAGATCAGATCATGTCACTCCTCTGTTCAGAACCATGCAGTGCGTCTCCCTGCCCCACTGTACACAGATATAAATCCTACAGTGTTCTCCAAGGCCCTACAGGATCTGTACACCTAACTCCTACCTTTACCTTTTTGACTTCCTTTTCTCATACTGGGCACTTAGCTTAGTCTCTTCCAGCCAAAGCCTTTCCATGGTTTTCCTCGGCTAGACTTGGCTAAACCCCTCACCAACTTCATGTTTTTGTTTGAATATGAATACAGCCCACCAAACTACACTCTTAAAATGACAACCATGTCATCTTACCATCCTTTTTGTACTACTCTATATTTCCACCCCAACCCTTTACACTTAACACATTCTAACATGCCAGGTATAGTGACTTATTTCTCCATTATAACTATGCTAGTTCTCTTTCTCTTCCTGTTAGAATATAAACTCCAAAACAGCGAAAAGCTTAGTTTTGTTTTTGGTTGTATCATAAGCATTTCAAATATTGCCTAGCATGTTGTCAGTACACAATAAATATTTCTGGATTTTTGAATCAATAAGTAAATAATTCCAAAGTTACCAGTTACTGGCAGAGTCAGGGTCCCATACTAGTGGTCAGGTGCTATACCCTGACCTCTTTCTTAATCAGCCAGTTCCACTTCCTTTCAAAGCTCATACTAGACAAAGAGTAGATGGTACATGTACAAAGGCAAAAGAAATTGGCTCAGACATTTATTACTCTGTAAGACATGACCAAATGGACCAAATGGGCCTAGTTATCATTCATAAAATCTCTAAAATATATTAAGCTCTCTAGGGTCTGCTTACTGAAATCAATAATACAAGCCACATTATTAAAGAATTATGATGGCAAAATTGAGTGCCTGAGTGCTTTTGATAAACAGCCAAAGATACAGGCCAGTGAAGCCAAAAGAAGACTCACTGTCCCTTTTTAATCTTTATGATTGGTTAAGTATGATTGGTGAATTTGAATTCTACCTGTAATTTCTTGCTAACTGGAAAGGGAAAAAAATGGATAGTATACAACATTGTGAGTCTGTGATTAAATCAACCCAAATAGTTCTGGAAGATTGTGTAGACTAAACAATACAGGCATAGCTAATTTTTTGTGCTTTACTTTATTGTGCTTTTCAGATAGTGTGATTACCAACTGAAGGTTTAGGGGAAACCGGCATCAGGCAAGCTTACTGGTGCCATTTTTTCCAAAGCACTTGCTCACTTCCTGTCTCTGTGTCAGTTGGTAATTTTCACAATATTTTGAACTTTTTCATCATAATTTTATTTATTATGGTGATGTGTGATCAGTGATTATGACTTGCTAGATGGCTATCTTTATTTAACAATAAAGTATTTTTTAATTTTAAGGTATGTACACTTTTTTTAGACATAATGCTCTGCACACTTAGTAGACTACAGTACAGTGTTAACATAACCTTTATGTGCACTGGGAAACCAAACAATTCATTTGACTCACTTTATTGCAGTGGTTCTGGAACCAAGCCTGCAATATCCCTGAGGGATGCTGTACACCTTTCCACTGCCCTTTACAGAGGCCCTGATGGTGATGATGACAGTGGCAGTAATCACTCTATTACGGTGATGAAGGAATAATCCGGCTCTGCCTTTCAGTTAGATATCTAGATAAAATGGAATATTTAAATATTTCTCATATTACCAAGAGAGGCTGTGTTTTCTTCCACACTGTCCTTGCAGATTAGACACCGATTTGTTATTTTAGAAACAAGTCTGGTAACATTTTAGAAGTAGAAAACTTTTCTGAGTTAATTATAAAGGTTTTAATCCCTAGTGTTCTAACAGCATGGGTGTGTGTATCTGTGTGTGATGGAGGATGTGGGTGGTATTTGTTGAGAACTGAATACACTTAATACCATCCCTTTTCCAAACTATCTCATAATCCACTAATTAATATTTAAGAATTCGTATGTTCCCCTGCAGGTAGAGTTTTTGCAGTAATTCACAGCATATATGCCTTTACTGAGATGTTCACCTAGCCGAAGGGCGGGAAGGCTGCATGTGTGTGTTGGAGGAGAGATGTTGAAGTTTATATTTGGAACTTAGAACACTCAGGGAGAGAAAGTTTGCATGAAGGCCTTTAAGAAAGGTCTTTAAAATTGTCTTGAGATTAGTTGGTGGTGTTGGAGAGCAGACGATGGGAGATTCTAGAGTTTTGTATGTGGGAAAGGAAGAAAGAAAAGATGTTTAGTATACATTTGTTGAATAAACAGTTTGTGTATCAATAAAAGAATGAGTAATCAGATGTTCTCTAAGTCCAGAGGGTGATCTTAAAAATTATCTGACATATTCTATAGGATGTGCAAGTGCACATTTCAGAGACCTCTGGTGATCAAAGCATCTCTTTTTGGGAGCAAGCAGAGCATTTTCAAAAGAAGCAGTTTTTTTACCCTCCAATCTACACAAACCATTTTACCTGTCTTAATGGTTTGTCCCTTAAAATAACTTCTCTTTGTTAACATTTTATAACTTTTCTTTATTCCTGACTTGTGAGTTAAAAACAATCAGAGAACCTAGACCTAGTAATTTTAAGTCGAACTTCATTGCAAGAAGGAGTTAGAAAGGAAGATGACTTTAAAACCTCCTTTCTCTCTTGTTTTTAAGAAGTTGTTCATTGTCTTTACCAAAGGTGATTTGGCCTTGATGCTAAAATATTGAACAAATTTAATGTTAACTCCTTTCTTGATGTGGAAGTAAAAAAAAAAAAGATGCTTCTAATTAATGTTTATGTTGCTGTCACTGTTTTCTTTCTCTCTTCACATGTGCACGTATATATATAAAATACCTTTGGTATTACATTGGGGTAGGGAGAGGGCACGAATTCTTAAGGTTTATGCTCGAAGTAAGCAAAGTTTATGGCTTAGTCAATTGTTGCCTTGCAAACCTCCAAAGCTGAAATTTATCTTAGAATATTGATGAGGTTGCACCTGATTGACACTTCATTAAAATAATTTGAGTGTTCTGCTATGGTTAAAATGGTTAAAATGAAGGTTTGAACTTGAGCAGAGCTTTATCAAATTCTGAAAAATCTGCCATGGTTCTACTTCAGTGCTGAATCCATCTAGAGTTACTGATCCCAGAACTGTGGGGTTTTATTTCATTCTTAGTTACTAACACAACTACTTCTTAAGTAAGACAGGTTTCAGTTTCGGTTTAAGGATGTTTAAATCTGTTTCATAAATATCTTAAAGAAAGGGTGTAGTAGACAGGGTACTTATGAGAAATAGAACAAATAAGGTATGTGTATATATTTACATATATGAAGAGATTTATTGTAATGAATTTGCTCAGGTGATTATGGAGGCAGATAAGTCTCAAGCTCTGCACTTGGCAAGCTGTAGACTCAGGAGAGCTGATGGTGTAGTTGCAGCCTGAAAGTGGGCAGGTTTGAGACACAAGAAGAGCTGCTTCATTCTGAGTCCAAAAGCAGGCAAAAAACCAATGTCCCAGCTAGAAGGCATTCCCTTCTGTTTGGAGGGTGGTCAGCCTTTGTTCTCTTTTGGTCTTCACCTGACTGAAGGAAGCCCACCCACATTAGGGATGAAATCTGCTTTACTCAGGTCACCAATTTAAGCGTTAAACTAATCCCAAAACATCATCACAGAAACAGAGTAATGTGTGACCAAATATCTGAGTATCTTGTGGCCCAGTCAAGCTGACACAAAAAATAAACCATCACAAGCCTATCTATCCCTCATGAACTTGGCACTGATGTGCATCTGTTTAAATCATACTTAATCTCCAAATGATTCTGAGAGCAAGGTCATAATTCTGCCTAACATGGTAAGAAAATCCTGTATATGGATGAAATGTTATGGACTGAATATGTGTGTCCCCTTAAATTCATATGTTGAAGTCCTGATCCCCAATACTTGGTGATGGGGCTTCTAAGGAAGTAATTAAGTTAAATGAGTTTGTAACGGTGGGGCCCTTACCTGGCAGGATTAAGTCCTTATAAGAAGAGACATTACAGTGCTCTCTTGAGCTTTCTCTCTGTGCATGTATCCAAGAAAGGCCTGTAGTGAGCATATAGTCAGAAGGTGGTCATCCACAAGACAGGAAGTGACCCTTCCAGAAACAAAATAGGCCAGAACTTTGTTCTTGGTCTTCCAGCTTCCGGAACAGTGAGAAAATAAGTTTCTGTTGTTTAAGTCACCTGGTGGGTTATTTTGTTACAGCACCCAGACTAAGACAAAGGCAAATTATGACAGAGTAAATCTATTCTTCAGGCTTCTTGATATAAGGGATGTTTTTTTAAAGAGCACATTCATCATAGGTTTCATAACACATTATTAAATGATAATAGTCATTAAAGAACAGCAATGAGGAATAGTGAAATTTTTTTGAGGATGTGTTTCTACCTGCATTTTGAACAAAACAATGTTATAAACCATTCTTGAATAAATGAGTAAAATATTTAAAATGAAGATTGAGCATTTATAAAGAAGATAATTCACAAGAAAAGTTTAGAAGCTACATTCACATACATATTTCTTACATTACTCAAAATAAGGAAAAAATAGAAATGACCTTAATTGTCTGCCAGAAAGGGGAGTTACATAATTTATGGTTCATCTATCTAATGGAATCTTATGTGATAATCACATATGATAGTTATGAATGCCACTTGGAAAAATGTATTATATGAAAAATATAAAATGTATTTGCTATGATTGCACTTACATAAAATTATGCATGCATATTGACAACACCTCTCTTTCATTTTATAGTGGTTTTATATTAGTACTGCCTTTAAAATAGTGTTTAAAAGAATTAATATTTATCTAAGGACAAAAATGCCTTAAGGCTGCCAGTATCTATCACTGTGGGCAGCCTGTCCGTTATCCTAGCATGGATTACAGAGTCCTTTGCCGTGATGAGCCAGATGGCCTGCACACATCACAAGAATGGCACTTGACGTTCGTTTGAGTCACACTAAATGTATGTTTGGTTAAATGTTTTTCTACTTTCCATAAACCATTCTCACTAAGTACTTTCTCTAAAGAGTACAGCTTTCCTTTTTCCTCCTGGAGAAGCACAAGTTGTACTGAAGGGATGCGAATGAGGATTAAAATGGTTCAAGTGTCCAGGTGGGAGAAAACTTTGAAAAACTAAAACTATATTTGGAATCATCACTTTTATTGTTAAAGGGACAATAGCTGTCCTTTTAGCATCAGATTATTACTTCTTAGCAAAAAAATCTCCCCACACTAACCTTCCATACTCAGGTACAGATTGTTTTAAGTGCTTCTAAATGTCTCTGTATGTTCTTGGAGTTTGCAGATTATAATATTTAGAAGAGCATTAACTCTTTTATGGCCATTCTAGCCCCTTCCCACATGCCCTTTATAACCGTCCCAAAGGAAAGGTAATTCGATGCCTGGCATTGGCTTCAGGCCATCAGGCCAAGAGATCTTTGAGATGAAACTTAAGGACCTGTGCTGGTCTGAGCGGCCCTGGAGCTTGGGTTGAAGGGTTTTTAGAGGATGTGATTGGATGTGTAAGTCCAGATGGTGAACGTGTCAAGCACACAGTCATCTTCATCTTTAATATTTTTCTTACATAATCAAAAAATATTCTGTATGCCTAAAAAGAAAGCTGGAAGGTTTCTGAAGGAAAAGGATGAGAATCTTTGGTCTCACTGCTGGAATTTTCATAATTTCTATGACCTATTTGTTATTGTCATAGGTTTTTAATCTAATTATGTCTTTGACAAAATTTCTTCATCAGGAACATTCTCTTTCAGATTTTCTGACTTTTTTCCATCTGACATTAAGGAGACAGGAAGGAAAACTCTCTATATGACCTTCTGAACATCTTAGACAGCACAACAGGCCCTTGGAACACTCATTCAATTGATCATTCACAGTATTCAATAAAGATCTCCTATTGACCAGTTGCCGGATACTAATCTAGGCTTGAAGGAATAGACAAAAATCCCATTTTGTGGCGCATTAAATGTTTTCATGGATTACATAGGTTATTTTATTTAATCTGTATAAAAGACCTATTAGATCATCATTATTATCTACATTTTATAAAGAGGAAACCAAGGCTATGAGAGATTAAGTAGTTTGCAGCAAGACCAACCATATAACTGAAAGAGCCGAGATTCCACCCCCAATCTGTCTAAATCAGGGGTTGAGGTCTTCCCTATACTTCACCGAAATGGTGAAGACTTGTATGGGTGGCTCCTCCAAAAGCAGCTTCGGCAGCAAACCTCTATCAATGAGCTCATGTATCAATTCAAACAGTATTAGTAAACTCCTGTTATGTTTCAGGCCCTGCTCTGGAGCTGGGGACACGGTGGGCATGACAAACAAGACTAGATTAGAGGAGGGATGCAAACAATGAATGCAAAAAATAAACATAGGTGTTTTGACATAAACATAATATGTGATATAATTTCAGGTAATGATGAAGGCTACAAATGCTTACCATGTAGCATTAGCCAATATCTTCATCATCTCATATGTTTGCTGTGGGGTAAACTTTCTGGGTAAGTTTTCACCCAGAATTTCCAGAATTTCCCACCTGGCCTTAGTCCATTTATATGCCAATGGATGTTTACCACAGCAGCGCCTCCGGTCAATCTGGGGCAGGAAACCACCATTTTCTCCTCCCCTCTGTTCTCAGAACCCAATCGGTCTGGTGCCGTCCAGTCACCTGCTTCTGGAGCTCCTCCCAGAAAGAGTAGGCGGGGGAGGCGAGCGCGCTCCACAGACGGAGGTGATGGTCAGGGCGAGGCTGTGAAGAATAAAAACCCCTTCTCCCAACCTGTCCTTCCCCTTGTCCTCCTTCAGTTTCATCAGATTCATAGGGAACTTGCACCTCCCAGGCTACAATTGCTATTTCATTTTTGTGATAAGAACACTTAAGATTTATCCTCTTAGTAACTTCCAAGTATGTGATACAGTATTATTAACTATAATCATCATGCTGTACATTAGATCCTCAGAACTTACTCCTCTCATAACCAGAAGTTAGTTGTTCATCCTTTTGACCAATATCTCCCATTTCTCCCATCCTGCAGTCCTTGGTAATCACCACTCTACTCTCTCTTTTTATGAGTTTGACTTTTTTGGATTCCAGATATAAGTGATATCCTACAGTATTTGTCTTTCTCTGTCTGACTTACTTCACTTAGCATAATACCTTCAAGATCCATCCATGGTGTTGCAAATGGCAGAATTTCTTTCTTTCTCATTGTTCAATAATATTCCTTTGTGTATATACCACATCTTCCTTATCCATTCATCCATTGATGGACCCATCTATAGGTTGTTTCTACAAATGCCCATGAATAATGCTGCAAAGACATTAAATTTTTATTTCCTATAAAAATGGAAGGAAATTTAAAGGAGCTTCTGGGCATAGGCATGGCGAGAAGACCAGAATGAAATCTATTTCTTTGCCTGCTGTGTTTGAACCCATAGTCAGCCTCTGAAGACAGAAAGCTCTAGGCAGATGTTACAGAAGCTCTTTTAGCAAAGGTATCTCTGAAATGTGGGTATGTAAGCCATGATTCAGCCCAGATAGGCAGCATTGGTGCCTAGCTCTGGAGAACTTGATTAACACAAGTGTGAACTCATGAGGGCACTTTCCAGGGGGCTGAGGTGATGCCAGAGTTGGTTGGGGCAAGAGCTACTAGAATTTGTATTATTGCTATTTATGTGTTTTCATCTTGAGAAAGGCTGGTGGATGAGACCTGGAAACAATTATGCATAAGTCAGGTATCTCCTCAATTGTACTTTGCTGCTAATTGTAAGATGTGCCACTTATTCAATAATAGCTTTTTTTCAGGGTTTATGTTAAGTAACAGTTACATTAGATATCTGTAACAATTTTAACAATCTGATTCCAGAAACTTTAAAATGTGGAAGAAAAAATGTTCCTTAAAACCAAAGAGATAAGGTATATAATATGGTATATAAATATGGTATGCCATATATAATGGCATATTTTGCTGTTATCAACTCAATTGCATCACTTTTCAGCAAAAGCTTTGGAGTCAAAGAGACCTGAGTTTGTATTTTGGCTCTGCAACTGCTATAAATTCCTTAAGGAATTATTTAGGTGCCCTGCATCTCACTTTCCTTTTTAGTAAACTGAGATAATGATTAAGTGATCATCCTGAAAGACAATTCTTGTAAAGCACTTAGCATTCTGAATGGCACACAGTAAGTGTTCTATAATACTGTGATTTTTAATAAGAAATATATATTTGGTCTTCATCCCTATTTCTGGCACAGAGCTCCTAAAGCCCTTGGAATTTTATAAGTGACGAGAGCATAAAAGTTTCTTTTGTTCTGTTAATGAAGTGACTTTTGGGTCCCACCTAAGGATGAGGGCTGGTTGCCAGGAGAACCAACCGTGTGATTAGAGGGTTGGAATTTTCAGTCCCACTCCCAGATGTCTGGGAGGGATGAGGGGCTGGAGGCTCAGTCAACTGCAAAGGCCAATGATTTCATCATGCCTATGTAATGATGCCTACACAAATACCCAAAGGGACTGCATTTGGAAATCTCTCTGGTTGGTGAACATGTGGAGGTTTGGGGAGAGTGGCATGTCAGGAGAGGTGATGGAAGCTCCAGGTCCATTCCCGGAGCTTTGCCCTGTGCCTCGCTTCCATCTGGCTGTTCCTGAGTTATATCCTTTTATGGTGGTGATCTATTAAGTAAAATTATGCTGAGTTCTGTGAGCTGCTCTAGCAAATTAATTAAACTTGAGAAGGGTTGTGGGACCTTCTGACTTAACACCCAGTAAGTTAGAAATACAGGTAAGAGAGGGATTAAAGATGGCCATGTGAGGGATGAGACAGAGGCTTCCTCCTAAAACCGCATATTATATGAAAATATAACTAATATAACTACTCTTTAAAGAGCAACAGGAAAGAGGACTGCAACAAACTGCACACACCTGGAGACAAGAGCAGCCCTCACAGAAAAGGGTAATGTACTAAAGCTGTGGTCCTGTGGGATCCAAGCCCGTCCCCCCACCCCAGCTCAGCAGCAGGAGGAAGAGGAACAGAGAAGGGAGGAGTGGAGATCTAGGACTGCTGAATACCTAACTCTGGAGATCTGCTCTGGGAGCACAAACCTACATTTCATGGTGCTGGCATGATACTCTCGTAATTAGGGGATTGGAAAGCTAAAACAGACAGAATTCCTGGAGAGACTAAGATTCCAGCTGCTTGTGGAAAGCAGGGATCCATATCCAGCTGCTCTGGGACAAAAGAAAGGCGGGCAGTCTGAGAGACTTCCTTACAAAGAAGCCCTTAGCAAGAGGGCTGCTAAAGGGGCAAGGATTGCACAGAGCTTACTGCTCAGGAGAAAGGACAAGTAGACAAAATTGTCCGGGTGCACTCAGCCCA
Organism: Phataginus tricuspis; assembly: GCA_029783875.1. Classification (NCBI taxonomy): domain Eukaryota; kingdom Metazoa; phylum Chordata; class Mammalia; order Pholidota; family Manidae; genus Phataginus; species Phataginus tricuspis. Next base: position 4,819,710 of record JAQQAC010004253.1, on the reverse strand, counting down.
GCAGATTGGGAACTTTCATGATCTTCAGGTGTTCCAGCTCCCTGGCTGCCTACACAGCTCCAAAAACCCCTTCTGTGACAGGCAGACTAGTGCGCCTTTCTCCTGGCCACCCCCACAGGGCTTGCAAACCGGGAAACCCCACCCTGTCATTAGACCAGCCAGAGGGAAGATCTGTCTACAGCAACTAAAAACGCAAAGCACAGGGGCTTATACCTGTGTGCTCAGTCCACTGGTTCAGGCAGTGGAGATAGGCATAGCAGCCAGGAACCAGGAAACAGCTCTTTCCTCCCCCAAGGCAACAATACCACTCCCCTACAATCCTCAACATTGCTTTAGGGGCTGAGCAGCTCCAGAGAGTAGAGCTACTGGGCACTAGAGGGCGCCATACACAAATATGAAATGCCAAAGGAACCTGGCCCAGAGTAAAATTATGAATACAACTCCTGAGAAAGATTTAAATGACATGGACCTCATGACTCTCCCTGAAAGGGAGTTCAAAATAAAAATCATGAACATGCTCATGGAGGTACGGAAAGATATTCAAGAACTCAGGAATGAATTACGATCAGAGATCCAATCACTGATGTACACAATGGACAGGATTAAAAGCAGATTGGATACAGTGGAGGAGACGATAAATGAAATAGAAACTAGAGAATAGGAATACAAAGAAGCTGAGGCACTGAGAGAAAAAAGGATCTCTAAGAATAAAAGAATATTGAGAGAACTGTGTGACCAATCCAAATGGAACAATATTTGCATTATAGTGGTACCAGAAGAAGAAGAGAGAGAAAAAGGGATAGAAAGTGCCTTTGAGGAGGTGATTGCTGAAAACTTCCCCAATCCGGAAGAGCAGATAGTTTCTCATGCCATAGAGGTGCACAGATTTCCCAACACAAGGGACCCAAGGAAGACAACATCAAGATATGTAGTAATTTAAATGGCAAAGATCAAGGATAAAGACAGACTATTAAAATCAGCCAGAGAGAGAAATAAGATCACATACAAAGGAAAACCCATCAGGCTATCATCAGACTTCTCAGCAGAAACCTTACAGGCCAGAAGGGAATGGCATGATATATTTAATGCAACGAAGTAGAAGGGCCTTGAACCAAGATTACTTTATCCAGCAAGATTATCATTTAAATTTGAAGGAGGGATTAAACAATTCCCAGATAAGCAAAAGCTGAGAGAATTTACCTCCCACAAAACATCTCTACAGTGTATTTTGGAGGGACTGCTATAGATGGAAGTGTTCCTACACTTTAATAGCTGTCACCAGAGGTAATAAAACCACAGTAAAGAAAATAGAACAGCTAATTACTAAGCAAATGCAAAATTAATTAACTATCCCAAAAATCAATCAAGGGATAGACAAACAGTACAGAACATGATACCTAATATATAAAGAATGGAGGAAGAAGAAAAAGGAGGAGGGAAAACAAACAAACAAACAAACAAAGAACCTATAGATTGTGTGTGTAATAGCATATTAAGTGAGTTAAGTTAGACTCTTAGATAGTAGGGAAGTTAACCTTGAACCTTTGGCAACCACGAGTCTGAAGCTGGCAATGCCAATAACTACATACCTAATGTAATCCATAATCACCCTAAATGTAAATGGTCTGAATGCACCAATCAAAATACATAGAGTCACTGAATGGATAAAAAAACAAGACCCATCTATATGCTGCCTTCAAGAGACTCATTTTAAACCCAAAGACATACACAGACTAAAAGTGAAGGGATGGAGAAAGACTTTTCATGCAAATAATAGGGAGAAAAAAAGCAGCAGTTGCAGTACTTATATCAGACAAAATAGACTTCAAAACAAAGAAAGTCACAAAACACAAAGAAAGACATTACATAATGATAAAAGGGTCAATCCAACAAGAAGATATAACCATTATAAATATCTATGCACCCAACACAGGAGCTCCTACATATGTGAAACAAATACTAACAGAATTAAAGGGGGAAATAGAATGCAATGCATATATTCTAGGAGACTTCAACACACCACTCACTCTGAAGGACAGATCAACCAGACAGAAAATAAGTAAGGACACAGAGGCACTGAACAACACATTAGAACAGTTGGACCTAACAGACATCTACAGAACTCTACACCCAAAAGCAGCAGAATACACATTCTTCTCAAGTGCACATGGAAGATTTTCAAGAATAGATCATATGCTAGGCCACAAAAAGAGCCTGGGTAAATTAAAAAATATTGACATTATACCAACCAGCTTCTCAGACCACAAAGGTATGAAACTAGAAATAAATTACACAAAGAAAAAAAAAGGCCACAAACACATGGAGGCTTAATAACATGCTCCTAAATAATCAGTGGATCAATGACCAAACAAAAACATATCAAGCAATATATGGAAACAAATGACAACAGTAATTCAACACTGCAAAATCTGTGCGACCCAGTGAAGGCCATGCTAAGAGGGAAATATATTGCAATACAGGCCTACCTCAGGAAAGAAGAACAATCCCATATGAACAGTCTAAACTCACAATTAATGAAACTATAAAAGGAAGAACAAATGAGACCCAAAGTCAGTAGAAGGAGGGACATAATAAAGGTTACAGCAGAAATAAATAAAATCGAGAAGAGTAAAACAATAGAAAGGACCAACGAAAGTAAGAGCTGGTTCTTCAAGAAAATAAACAAAATAGATAAACCCCTAGCCACACTTATCAAGAAGAAAAGAGAGTCTACTGACATAAACAGAATCAGGAATGAGAAAGGAAAAATCACTACCGACAGCACAGAAATACAAAGAACTATTAGAGAATAGTATGAAAAATTATATGCTAACAAACTGGATAACCTAGAAGAAATGGACAACATTCTAGAAAAATACAACCTTCCAAGGCTGACCCAGAAAGAAACAGAAAATCTCAACAGACCAATTACCAGCAACAAAATTGAACTGGTAATTAAAAACCTACCTAAGAATGAAATGCCTGGACCAGATGGCTTCACCGCTGAATTTTATCAAACATTTAGTGAAGACCTAATACCAATCCTCCTTAAAGTTTTCCAAGGACTAGAAGAAGAGGGAATACTTCCAAACTCATTCTATGAGGCCAGCATCACTCTAATACCAAAACCAGGCAAAGACACAACAAAAGAAGAAAACTACAGACCAATATCCCTGATGAACATAGACGCAAAAATACTCAACAAAATATTAGCAAACCGAATTCAAAAATACATCAAAAGGATCATCCATCATGATCAAGTAGGATTTATTCCAGGGATGCAAGGATGGTACAACATTCGAAAATCCATCAACATCATCCACCACATCAACAAAAAGAAGGACAAATACCATATGATCATCTCCATAGATGCTGAAAAAGCATTTGACAAAATTCAACATCCATTCATAATAAAAACTCTCAACAAAAGGGTATAGAGGTCAAGTACCTCAACATAATAAAGGCCATATATGACAAATCCACAGCCAACATTATCCTTAACTGCGAGAAGCTGAAAGCTTTTCCTTTAAGATCGGGAACAAGACAAGGATGCCCACTCTCCCCACTTCTATTCAATATAGTACTGGAGGTCCTAGCCATGGCAATCAGACAACACAAAGAAATAAAAGGCATCCAAATTGGCAGGGAAGAAATTAAACTGTCTCTGTTTGCAGATGACATGATATTGTGCATAAAAAAACCTGAAGAATCTACTCCAAAACTACTAGATCTAATATCTGAATTCAGCAGAGTTTTGGGATACAAAATTAATGTGCAGACATCTATGGCATTCTTATACACTAACAATGATCTAGCAGAGAGAGAAATCAGGAAAACAATTCCATTCAAAGTTGCATCAAAAAGAATAAAATACTTAGGAGAACACCTTACCAAGGAAGTGAAAGACCTATACTCTGAAAACTACAAGAAACTCAAAAGAGAAATTAAAGAAGATACCAATAAATGGAAACACATCCCATGGATAGAAAAAATTAATATTGTCAAAATGATCATCCTGCCCAAAGCAATCTACAAATTCAGTGCAATTCCTATCAAAATACCAACAGCATTTTTCAATGAACTAGAGAAAATCATTCTAAAATTCATATGGAACTACAGATGACCTGGAATAGCCAAAGCAATCGTGAGAAGGAAGAATAAAGCTGGGAGAATTATGCTCCCCAACTTTAAGCTTTACTACAAAGCCACAGTACTCAAGACAATTTTGTACTGACACAAGAACAGACCCATAGACCAATGGAACAGACTAGAGAGCCCTGATATAAACCCAACCATATATGGTCAATTAATATATGATAAAAGAGCCATGGACATACAATGGGGAAATGACAGCCTCTTCAACAGCTGGTGTTGGCAAAACTGGACAGCTATATCCAAGAGAATGAAACTGGATTATTGTTTAAGCCCATACACAAAAGTAAACTCGAAATGGATCAAGGACCTGAATGTAAGTCATGAAACCATAAAACTCTTAGACGACAACATAGGCAAAATTCTCCTGAATATAAACATGAATGACTTCTTCCTGAATGCATCTCCTCGAGCAAGAGAAACAAAAGCAAAAATGAACTCATGGGACTACATCAAACTAAAAAGTTTCTGTACGTCAAAGGTAACCATCAACAGAACAAAAAGGCATCCAACAGTATGGGAGAATATATTTGTAAAGGACATAACTGAAAAGGGGTTAACATCCAAAATATATAAAGAGCTTACATGCCTCTACACCCAAAAAGCAAATAACCCAATTAAAAAATGGGCAGAGGATGTGAAGAGACAGTTCTCTGAAGAAGAAATTCAGATGGCCAGCAGACACATGAAAAGATGCTCCACATCACTAATCATCAGGGAAATGCACATTAAAACCACAATGAAATATCACCTCACACCAGTAAGGATGGCCACCATCCAAAAGACTAAGAACAACAAATGCTGGTGAGGATGCAGAGAAAGGGGAACCCTCCTACACTGCTGGTGGGAATGTAAGATAGTTCAACCATTGTGGAAAGCAATATGGAGGTTCCACAAAAACCTAAAAATACAAATACCATTTGACCTGGGAATCCCACTCCTTGGAATTTACCCAAAGAATACAACTTCTCAGATTCAAAAAGACATATGCACCCCCATGTTTATGGCAGCACTTTTTACAATAGCCAAGATATGGAAGCAACCTAAGTGTCCATCAGCAGATGAATGGATAAAGAAGAGATGGTACATATACACAATGGAATACTATTCAGCCATAAGAAGGAAACAAATTCTGCCATTTGCAACAACATGGATGGAGCTGGAGGATATTATGCTCAGTGAAATAACCAGGCGGAGAAAGATAAGTGCCAAATGATTTCCCTCATTTGTGGAGTATAACAACGAAGCAAAACTGAAGGAACAAAATAGTAGCAGACTCAGAGACTCCAAGAAGGAACTAGTGGTTACCAAAGGGGAGGGGTGTGGGAAGGCGGGTGGGGAGCGTGGGAGAAGGGGATTGTAGGGTATTATGTTTAGTACACATGGTGTGGGGAATCACGGGGAAAACAGTGTAGCACAGAGAAGGCAAACTGAATCTGTGTCATCTTACTACACTGATGGACAGTGACTGCATTGGGGTATGAGTGGGGACTTGATAATATGGGTAAGTGTAGTAACCACATTGCTTTTTCATGTGAAACCTTCATAAGAGTGTATATCAATAATACCTTAATAAAAAAAGTGATTAAGACAAATAAATAAATAAAAGAATAATAAAAAAAAGAAATACAGGTAAGAACCTGGACTTGTGCCTGGCATCTAAAACCCAAAATGGGGGTTGTTGGAACACCCAGTCTATACTCAGTTTGTCAAAAACATGTGACACCTGGGCCTGCAACTGGCTTCTGAAGGGGTGGGGGGCAGTCTGCGGGACTGAACTGACCTGTGGAGCCTGATGCTGTCCCTGGGTAGATAATCTCAGAGTTGAGTTGAATTCTCCTCCAACGCACTGCTGGTGTCCAGTAATTGTTTGCTGGTGTCTCAGGAATTTACCCCCTCCCCCCACACACATTAGAATTGGGTCCACGAACCCAAGAGAGGCTCAAAAATGGTAGTTAGTATTATTTTTGTATGTGTAGAGAAACAAAGTTTTAGTAAATATCAAATAATAATTTAAAGGGCCCATTAACATTTGGAGAAGGATATCCACACTGGGTAAGGACATCTTAACCAAATAACACAAATAATTGCTGAAAAAGTGGAAATAATTTGCTATGAACAGAGCAGGAAGTGGATTGATGAAGAAAAATGGCATAATTGTTAACATAAAGTTCTATCATGTATATTAAATGGGGAAGAGGTTTGTTGTGTGAAAAATCTAGATTTCAGAAGGTAATTGTCCTCATGCCTTAATGGCCCAGAATTTTAATTGTGCAAAACTTTCCACATTTTTCCAACCACACCCACCGCTTCTCATTTCCAGCTTTGATCTGCTGGAGAGAGCGATACTAGGGCTTCCTGAGGTCAGTGCCTCAGACATTTGAACCTGTCGAAAGGTCCGCATGATTTGGCTCCTTGATTGTTTTAGTGGCTTTTATAAAACCATTATTTTAGGCTTTCGTACAGTGATGATATGGGAGGAAGCTGAGTATCTCCTGGGAAGAAAAAATTGAGTGGTGGCTGAGGCAGGCTTAGTTTTTGTTCTATTAATCACCACCAATGGAATCTTTGAAAATTCCCTCTCATCTCTCATACTAAGAGCTCCTTATCTCTAGAAAGAAATTCTTAAATATAGTGATGGAGCCCCATGTAAAAGAGCCGTTTTCCCCTAGGTTTTATCAGTTTGACTCCATGCTTGAGAAAGTGGTAGAAAGAACAAGGCCTAAAATTCACAGTGTGATTATTGTGATGCCAAGATTACCAGTGTACTTAATACGGCCTTCCAAGTAGTGTTACCGCTTGCAATTGACTACAAACACTGGACTTTATTATGTTTTAGATGCAAATCATGGTTCTGGCAAGACCTCTAGATGCTCTGTGGCAGAGCTTCTATTTAGTCTGTCTCTTTAATAAACTTGATCCAAAAGTGGCATTAATAAAGTGCTCTGGGTGAACTGACAGGAGAGTTCTTAGTTTCTTAATAATCGTTGGAGCTCTCCCTTAATCACATTAATGACTATGTTTAACTCCTAAGCTGGGATATAGGTGTTGTGTCCCTGTGATGGGAACAGGTGCAGGTTTAAGGAGTTTCCAGGAAAAAAAGACAAGCAAACAGGCAAAGGAGGAGCGTTGCTGACCTTGGGCCTGGGGCTGGGAAGCTTCCGGTAATCAGCTCTGCCTCTGGGTTTTTGGCCGAGCCAGAGAGCGTCCTTACTGCAGGCGAGTAGCTAGATCGGTCTGTTGTCAGTGTTTGTTCCAGGGTGGGTCTGTCACATTTGCAAAAGTGTCAGGATGCGTAATGTGGACAGGGAGCAGAGGGTGATTTTGTTTGTGCCACATGGGAGTGTGTGATACATTCTCCCGGGACTGCAGAAGCGAGTGGCTTAGAATGTTCTTGAGCTAGGAAAGAGTCTCCTCGTTACTAGTACAATTAATTACATGCCATCAGCTTATTGTTTGCTGTAAATAGACCCAGATTTGTCTTCATTTACATTTTAGAAGGCTTACTCTTTGCCCAACAAAGCATCATTTTTCCCAGGAATGTGTGTTGAAGAGAAATGCAGATGCTTTCTCTCTAAGGGAGATGTGGCAAAACCCTGGAAGGACTCTGATATTTTAAAATATTTTTAAATTAACTCTTGGTCAGAGAGGATTTCCTCTCTTTTAATCATTAAGGATATCTTTTATTCTATTTCATCAAACATACCATGTTTCAAAAGTTTTGTATATCAAACTGCATGTAGTAAATAAAATTTCTTTCCATTTTAATTAATAGCAGTAGTCATAGTTCAGAAGTTCTCACCAGATAAGGAAATTGTATCTAAGAAAGGAGAAAAGTGCTTTAGTCCGGCTTTTGTTGACTCTTTAGAGACATAAGGTATAATTACCATTAGTTAATCTTAAAAATAATGAAAAACAGCTCTACAATTTTTATTAATGTCTTCACAGTCTGCTAAGAGTCCCAGCACCATAGACTAGGCAACTTGGGAATCACTATGTCCTAGCATCCCATATCTGTTATATTAGTATTTATTATAACTACAATTATAGGTTTAATTTTTATACAGAATTTTCTTATTGAGGTCATCAAAATACTCCTTCAGATAAATATTTTGTTCCCATGATATGAAAAAACTGTCAGTCAGAGAAGACAAATGAGTTATATAATATCACATAGCTATTTTGAGACCAGCTTCAAAATCAGTCTCAAACCTTTCTTTTCAAACATTTTGGTCATGTACATTCTAACAGTTTTGAACACTCTGCACCCCGTCATGCATTTTTAAGTACATGAGGTGGGGTACTGTCTTGCAAATGGGTTTCAGCTCAGGCAAGTTTGCTATAGATTCACTGTGACCAAAGAAATTTACAAAGGGTTCTTGGGGTGAAAAGGTTATACTCAACTTTATTTCCAGGAGGCAGGTCAGTCACTAAAATCCCGCTCACTCAGAGCGAGTCTGTGTTATCATGGCTGCTTCGGATGCAGCAAGCTGGTCTCTATCTCTGGGCCACTCTGTCTGCACAGCTGTCCTCTGGGCCTCTCTGTACAGTCGTCCCGCACGGCCATCCTCAGGGCCTCTGTCCTCGGTGCTGCCACCACTCCAGCCTCCGCTCCGCTCTCTTACAGCCTTGCAGCCCTGCCACCCCATCTCCGGCAGGGCACTGGGTGGAACTCTTTATATTAACACAATAATGGCTTATTGCCTAAAGGTGTGGAAGCAGCAGCATAGCAACAGGCCAGTTACATTTAAGTTCAGTGAGGATCCTGGCCATAGGAACCCCACTTTATCCACACTCCACCCCTCCAGGATTCTCGCCTTACAATCTACACGCTTTCCATCTTCCGCAATGGTCTCTGTGCAAGAAAGCTGGAGCACTGCAACCAGATTCCTCAGCAGCAGCAGAGGATACCAACAACTCAGAGATAATAAAAATTAAGATACAGGTAACAAAAATTATAATAATCCCCAAGCCAGAGGATTCAACTAGGTTCAAAGCCCCATGCTGATCAAGTCCAAAGCATGTCCATCCCAGCCATCATGTGGTCTCTGGTTCCCCCCCTGGTCCCTCAGGGCAGATACCTCAACCTTCCCCTCAGTCAAACCGTGTTCCCCAATCACCTTCCTGTGTGGGCTGAAGTGAGGTTGGCTCGCTCTCCAGCAGGAAGTCTTGCAAACACACAGGCCAGACTCATGGCTCTGTCTCTGATCTCTGCCTCTTTGGACTTAATGACTGGAACTGCTGCTCTGGTTTCAGCGGTTGCCATAGCTCTAGTAAGATCCTATTTGACTTCCCATCTAATTTCCTTCCATCTGCTCCTGCCCATATTAAATCAACACACATCTGGGTCCTCGTAACCTTCATGGGGCCCTGTAAATTCTTCTTGTGAGTGACAGGTCTTATTTCTTTCCAGATTCTCATTGCTTCAGCCTCTCCTAAGTCTGCTACTGTATGTGTCACCTCGCTTATGGGATGCCCTAAGTGAGGGGAAAGAATGGCCACTAGGGACCCAAAGAGGGATGTAGGAGCCATTTGAAGTACAATATTCTTCATCCAGTAGTGAAAATCTCTTCATCTGGGCCATAATTCTCTGGACTATAGATGGCATTTCTCATGCCTAGCTCTCATAGCACCTGTTGGAGTTCAGCATATGTCTGCCATCTAACAGGAGAGGCTGGTAGGTCACCCGGATTGGGCCACACAGCACAAAGTGCAGCTGTGAGCCAATCGAGGAGGGAGTGACTCCCTGGGGTCTGATGTGCATTTTGTAATCGCTGCCTCAAGGCAGGCTGCACTGTCAGGGAAGACAGCTTTCCCATCTCTGACCCAGACAGAACAATTCCATCCACCCCTAAGTCCCACAGACGCAGGAGCCAAGCTGATATTGACTCCGAGGGCTTCTGCCTAAACCGGGAGCCCAAATCCACCAGCTCAGCCTGAGTATAGGGGCGGACCATAGAGTGCTCCACGACCTGGGGAGGGGGTTGCTTCTCTCCTTGGGGAACTTTCAGCTGCTGGGTCTTTATTTTCTTTACAACCACGGGGCATGCTTTCAATACAGGAGGTGCCAGTGCCTCTGGCATCACCCCTTCATCCTTCCCCAGCTCCTGCATTTCTGGGGCTGATGGCACCTTTCTCTCCCCTCCCCCGAATGCCTCCTCTGCTACAACCTTGTCTACTGTGCCTCGCAGTAATGCTAGCTCAGTCTTCAGAAGGTCTCTTACTTTCAGCTCAATGCTTCACAGCTGACATTCTCGTACTGCTTCCGCTTGTGCTTCCCTCAGGAGTTTTTCTTTTTCCTTGATGGCCTCTTCCTCTTTTAGGACACCTGGCAGTGCTCCTCACTGCCGGTGCTCTCATGCTGCCTCCTCTCACATAAGCCATCTCCTTCCTCAGGGAATCCACAGAAGTTTGCAGCTCGCGTTCTCGTGCCGCCATTTCTTGGGTCTCCTCTGTAGACCTTTTTAATACTGTGAGAAGCATCCAACCCACAGTCCCTGCTGCCTCACAGGCACTCTGCTTCTCAAAGGATCTGCTTACTATACCAAGGGCCACCCTACAACTTCAGGTGTCACCTCCACTTGCCTCCAGTCCTGGGGTGGGGCCCAGTCTTCTAGAAGGCAAGCCACCTCAGACCACATACCCATTGGGGACAATCCACTGTCTCCCCATTCACAGGGACAGCCCGCTGAAGCACCCCTCACATAAGTGCAGCTTGTCTTTTTCCTTGGGCAACAATGAACCCTGCCAACTTCCACCAATTGTCTTGCAAATGGGTTTCAGGTTAGGCAAGTTCGCTATAGATTCACTGTGACCAAAGAAATTTACAGCAAAGGGTTCTTGGGGTGAAAAGGTTATACTCAACTTTATTTCCAGGTGGCAGGTCAGTCACTAAAATCCCGTTCATTCAGAGCGAGTCTGTGTTATCACTGCTGCTTCAGATGCAACAAGCCGGTCTCTATCTCTGGGCCACTCTGTCTGCACAGCTGTCCTCTGGGCCTCTCTGTACAGTCGTCCCGCACGGCCATCCTCAGGGCCTCTGTCCTCGGTGCTGCCACCACTCCAGCCTCCGCTCCGCTCTCTTACAGCCTTGCAGCCCTGCCACCCCATCTCTGGCAGGGCACTGGGCGGAACTCTTTATATTAACGCAATAATGGCTTATTGCCTAAAGGTGTGGAAGTGGTAGCATAGCAACAGGCCAGTTACATCATCAGGTGGTTTAAGTTCAGTGAGGATCCTGGCCATAGGAAGCCCACTTTACCCACAGATATATAAACTTAAGTGGATATGTGAAAGTTTTCATCACAAATTTAAGTAGTTTCAAATGTAGTTTCCAGCACATTGTAAATGTTTCCATTTTAACTAGAAAACTGTCGTATCAGTCTTTTGAATGTATTCAAGAGTATACTGTGGTAATCCACTTACAAAATACATAGGCAAACTCTTCATTAATATTCACAAATCATACATCTTTCTTTTCTTTAGACTTGTGTTTTTATTCCCCATAGAATGTTATCTTAAAGTTTTTATAGTCAAACATATTTTATTAATCATACTCTTATATTTCTTTGCAACCAAAAAAACAGTTGATCCTTATTATTTGCTGATTCTATATTTGCAAATTCACCTACTCATAAAGATTTATTTGTAACCCAAATCCATACTCACAGCCTTTTTGCCATAATTTTCAGACATGAACAGAGCTGTGAAAAAATCTGAGCCACCTGTGGGTATTTTCATCAGAGGTCTAAGAAGGGAGCGCTCTACCTTTTTGTTTCTCACATGCTATAAACATGCGATGGTAAGTTAGTGCCACATTTTATTTTTCACATTTTTGTTGGAAGTTTCCATGTTTAAAATGGTCCCCAAGTGTAGTGCTGAAGTACTACCTGTGTTCCTAAGTATAAGAACACGGTGAAATGCCTTACTGAGAATACAGATGCATTAGATAAGCTTCATTCAGGCATGATTACGGTGCTGTTGTCCGTGAGTTCAGTGTTAGTGAATCAACAATATATATTAAATAAGACATTTTTAAACAGAAGTACCATAAGGCTATGTGTTGATCTGTTGATGAAAGTGTGACCCAGAGGCTTACAGGAACCTAACCTTGTATTTCCCCTGGGAGCAATGGTTTAGTATTTGTTAATTCAGCGTTCCCAGCAACTTTGTAGACCATGACTACCACAAATGATGAGAATTGACTGTATGTATATAATTTTAAGGTATTTAAAAAATACTCTATTATCAGAAGCTCTAAGTGTTAATACATTTTTTCTGTCCCAAGCTATCATTAAAGTTACTTTTAATGTGTAATTAATACACATACACATACATATACTTTATTTATACATATCAGTTTTATAGTATGGGCATTAACTAAGAGAAATCAGAGGACCATGAAGAGAAAAAGTTGGAATGAAGGAGATAAAATAATCATGCCATTTATTGAGTTTTTACTATACTCTAGTAATACAAAAGAATTAAAAACAGGGGAAAGATGGGGGAAGAGAAAGAGAGGGAATCAGAGGATCAATGAGGAGAGAAGAGAGCAGATTTAGGGTACAGGGAAAGGAAAAAGAATTCTAGTATATATGTGGGGAAGAGTGAAATGTGTAAGAATTTTACGTACCTGTGAAATGGAAGTCAGTGGGCCTACACAGATACACACAGACACACACACACACATTCCAAGAATGCCAAAAATATATAAAACATTCCCATTTTTTAAAAAAGGAAACTTCATTTTTTGTTTTTTTATTGAAATGTCACATCTTGTACAATTGATATAAAGCATACAATTCTACACTAAAAGAGACTCCCACCCATAAACGGTCATTCTCAACCCCCATCACATACTCCAGTTGTAAGCAATACTACTTACTTTCTAGCTCTATAAATTTGCCTATTATGGACATTTCACATAAATACATTCATATAATATGTGGTCTTTTGGGGCTGACTTCTTTCTTCTCCCACTTTATTGAAGTTATAATTGGCAGATAAAAATTTTGTATATTTAAGGTATACACATATTATGATGTACCTATACATCATGAAATCATTACCACAATCAAGCTAATTAACATACTCATTACGTCACATAGTTAAGATTTTTTTGTGTGTGTGGTGAGACTACTTCAGATCAACTCTTTAGCAAATTTCAAGTATATCATACAGTATTATTAACTATAGTTACCATATTATACATTAATCTCCAGGACAACCATTAGTTAATTGACTCATTTAACTATGGAAGTAATTGTCCAATAGGGTTATTAGGGATAACATTTAATGATGAGAAATGTACAGGAATTATATCATCCAGTGGAAGAAAGTGTTGGAAGCTGTACAACTTTGTGTTTACAGTGTAGATTTATTGTGTTTTAAGAAGTCCTCCAAAGGACATTAAATGTAGCAAGGTGATAAAGTAAGAATCTTTATATTCCAAAATTATTCCTATTTTTGGCAAAGATTCATTTGGTGGAACCTCCTGAAGGATAGATACGTCAGTATATTTATAGGTCAGTTACTGTCAGTTAGAAATAAAATAAAATGTGAACTATATGACTAAATATACTATTTAAGTCAATATGAAAATACCGACCAACAGGCAAAGGAATTGGGTATGATATTTTAGGAGCCTCTTTAATTATACCAAGTGGGAGTATCTCTGCTTCCCCCAAGTTATGACATTTCACCCACGCTTTTAAAATTAAATGGTGGTATAGGAGAGGGACTCTTGGCCTACGTAGTCTTATATAATATCAATGTTGCCGTAAATCAAGTTCTGGGCAATATTATTTGAAGTATGTTCATAATTCTCGTTTATCTTCATGCTCAGATTTGCAGACCACTGTGACACAGATCCAGATACACATATATTTTCTTAATTACTCAATTAGCTAATTCAATCAAATTCAGTTATATAGTCATGCCTGACTAATTCTCATTTTGATAATTATATGCGAGTAATCATGATATTCAGAATCATGCTATGGTTAACTATCTAAATTAGATAGAAAGAAGTATCTATTTTGGATTGCATAGGACAAGTTTCATTTAGTGTTGAAAGGTCAGGCTGAAGACATTTCTAAAAGGCACTTCCAAAAGCTGCAATGGTTTTAGTGCCAAAAGACAGTAAAAAAATGCATATCTCCCTATAATTTTGAATGTAAAAAAAGAAAACCAAAGAAACAAATTTCAATTTCATCTTTTAGCTGAGCTGAATGTCACTGATCAGCGTGAATCTTTGCCAGAATATCGTCCTTAATGGCTTTGTAAACTGCCATTTACTCCAAAATCATGATGGTTGTAGAGATGGTAGAACGACATGGTTCCACTCTTTTTGAATGGCTTAAGGTTCCCTATCTCCTTCCCAAAGGTGCCTTTTGAGCTTTCGTGCTTGTGGTTTGCTGAGCACGAGGAGGAAAGTTACATGAAGATGCTTTATTCAGCACTGGTCTCCCGTGAAAATTATTATATACTGAGAAAGCGGTTTGTTCAAGGACTAAAGTAATTCGCTAATACCTTTGAATGTCTTTATTGTACAGCTAAGGAGAAGGAAACTGTTTACTCACTGGCCGTGTCTTTTCCTTAGCACGGTTTCTTTGGGCCTAAACATAACCAGTGATAGTATCATTTATGCCTATAGTTTCAAAAACACAATAGGACCGTGAGAACCTTTAGTCACGGTTTCCTAGACTCCCACAAGATGGGGCTAAATTATAAGTAGATCAGCTAGTTTTGTGGTCTTACTGAGCAAGCAATTACCTAATTTTTTACTATTTTTGTTCCTGTTGTGAGGGGGAAAAAGAATTTGTAAAAATGTAAAGCTTAAAAACTTTAGTAATTGAAATATTTTAAAACAATTCTGGAGGAAGTATTTCATCTCAGATGATCTTAATTTTAGTGGCTGTATAATTTTTTCCTGCCAAATAGTGAGTTTGTATTTTTGCATTTACTATATAGATATCTGAATTGTTGTACTGGTTGGTTGTATATCCGCACATATAATATAAAAGGGTGCTGTCAAGAGACTTTTATAGTATTCCTTGAGATAAGATACCTCCTCCTAGCCTTTGTTTCTTGACCCATTCTTTACCCTTCTCCCACTTCTCTTCTTCCCTCCCCTTCTCTTGTTCTTCCTCCTTTTTCTGTTTCCTTTCCCATCTGTCTTCCATTTTTGCCAAACGACTACTATGCCCAGAATTTTTTTTTTGCATTTCCTATACCTCCTCCCACCACTGTGAATGGGAAGACTGAGCTAGTCATACGCGAATAGAACTGAGGAATTTTCTAGGTTGGAAGGAGTGTGTATCCAAAGGATTTGAGATCTGATCTTATGTGCCAAATATTGAAGAAAACAAATTATTTTTATAATCCTTTATTAATCAGCTATTCATTGGACATGGACTCTGGGCTCACTATTACACTGTACATTAAGTATACACTAGTTATTAAGTATATGTTACTTAATTATAGGCATTAAGTATGCTATTAAGTTAATTATGAATTCTTTCCTAATCAAGTTTTTGTAAATGCACAGATAAGTTTTGGTGAATTCTGAAAAATATTTTACCCATGACCTGACACCTAAATCAAGATAAAAGATATTTTCACCACACTAGGAAGTCCTCTCACGCCCCTTTAGTCCATTTCAAGTCATTTTCTCCTGAGCACTCCCTGTCTCCAAGCAACCATTTTGATTTTTATCATTAAAGATTAGTTTGACCTCTTCTTGAACTTCATATAAATGGAGTATGATTTTAATGTATGATTTGTTTCATTCAGCATAGCATTTTTGAAGTTTATCCATGTTGTTGAGGGTATCAATAGTATGATTCTTTTTATTGTAATATTATGTTGTATAAATACACCACAAATTGCTTTTCCATTCTACTATTCACAGATACTTCAGTTGCTAACAATATTTGATTCTCGTGAGTGAAGATGTTAGGAACATTCTTGTTCACATCTTTTTGCAGATATGCTTTCATTTCTTTTGGGTATCTGTCTAAAAAGGGAATTTCTGGGTTCTGGTGTAGATGTATTGATGACTTTACAAGAAATTGCCGAATCATTTTCTAAGGTGGTTATACCATTTTGTTTCCTAACAATAATTCAGGAAGTTTCCAGTTGTTCCACATACTTGACAACATTTGGTATAACCAGTCTTAATTTTAGCCATGCTAATGGGTATGGTAATATTTCATCGAGGAGATGCACCTAACCCAGTAATCAACAACACTACCAGAGCCTTGGAAAGCATGGTGAGAAAACTTAGGAGGTCGAGAGTGAAAGGAGGAATCTTGGAGAGGAAAAACAAGGTAGCATGGGCTAAGACTATGTGGTGTGAGGGGTTAGATGATCAGTCTTTCACCTTGAGTGGCTGCCTAAGGATAGAGGTAAGTGTCATTAAAAGTGCAGGTAGAAACAGAGACCTCTGGTATGTGCATTTAGCTGTGTGGAGTCCAACTGATGGCTAGCTTGAACTTTAGGAAGTGTCTACACGAAGGTGGAATGTTTGTACTATCATAGTGGAGAACCTCCTATGGGTCTCATTCTTATGCTATCTTAACATACTAGTCATACTCAAGAGTTATTAAACCTTGTTATGGAAGACATTTCATCCCGAAGAGTACCCTAATATTAAATATACTCTTCACTTCATCCCTTTACCCAGATACACTTACAGATAGGATATTCTGGTTTGAAACATCCTTTTAATCATAGTGGGAAAGGGGGATTTCTCTAGATCTCCTTCTAATAGGATGAACAGAGGCATAATACTTACCAAAAGGAGAATAAAGAATTTATTGTTACCAGAGGTCGCCGAAACATTTTGGCAGACTTTTATTGGTTATAGATATGATGGAGCTATTATATTTAGATCTTGGCATTAAAAAAACCCACTCATCATTGTGGTTACATTTCATAATCTCAAATGTTAAATTCTGCATTTTAAAACTTGCCAACCAACTTTATAAAAAATAAACATTTTATTTGGGAATAATTTTAAACTTATAGAAAAGTTGTAAGATACTACAAAATCCCATATACCCCTCACCCAGATTTCCTCTTATGTATCTTGGTAGTTTTGAAGAGTCCTGGCCAAATGTTTTGTGACTGTCGCTCAGTTTGGGTTGTTGGATGCTACTGCATGATCAGACTGGGGTTATGGTTTGGAGGGACAGACACTGCAGGATAGAGTGTCCTTCTTGTCACATCATCTCAGAGGTGCATGTTAATGACGTGGCTTATCACAGGTGATGGTGAGCTGATCACTTGCCTAAGGTGATAGCTGTCAGACGGCTCCATTGTGAGGTCATTAGTTTTCCCTTTCATACCCTATTCTTTAGAAGTGTGTCATTAAGCTTAGTCCACACTCAACATGTGTGGTGCGGGGTGGTGGTGGTGGGAGCAGGATGGCCATGAAGGAAGATATCTGTACATACAATTTGGAACTTTTCTGTAAGGAAGACTTATACCTTCTGTCCATTCATTTAATTATTTATTCAATCATTTATGTATATCAGTTGGCTCATGGATATTTATTTTATACTTTGGGTTATAGGCTAATAATACATTATTTGTTCTTCCAGTTATGATCATTGGGAGATTTTTTAGGTTGGCTTCAGTGTTCTTTTGCCATACATATCCCCTATTTATTGATTTATTTTCCTTTTTAGTGCTTCTTTACTTTCTGAAAGAAGATGCTCTAGATTCATCTTGTATTTCCTTGTACCAGCTCTAGAATCAACCACTTCTCTAAGAATTCCTATTTCCTTTATTGGAAAATTGTATTTAGAATACCAAGATCTGAGTACTGGGTGTGCTTATTGCTACTGGGGTGACAGTGACTCGAGGCTCTCTCTGAAGAAAGTGCTAGGCAATATGTGTATGTACACTAAAAATATATGACAACTGTCTATAATCTATGTATCTATCAATCATCTTTCTATCCTATACAAGTTCATACTGATGTCCCTGACTTTAATCAAGTACCACAAGTTTTATCCTAGGGTTCCCCCTTGCTTATTTATAATTTCTTTCTCTGATAGGAAGAAACCTAGATCTTATTTATCTAGGATTTATTTGCTTATTTTTTCAATCCTAGTAAACATAGTTTCAGAATTGCTAACTGATACTCCTATGAGAAGCAAATTTACTAATTAATGTACTGTGTATTGTACAGTTTTTTAAAATGTCTTTAGTCTGTTTTCAGTCAAAACACCATTTTCCTTAGTTACATAAGTAATCTCCTTTTTTTCCCTGCCACCTTCAGTGAGGCTATGTTATACATTCATATTACAAATAAATTCATTATGTCAATCACCTTTATAAAAATGTTTATTTTTCTCTCTGGTATTATTCTTTTGCTTAGTTGTAATGGTATACAGGTACCTTTTATAGTTTCAAAAGGTTTTAGTAGCTAAAGTCCAGTTTTCATAAATAGCATAGCTGGACAGGAATTTGAGGAGTGACTTATAAAATGTAATATTCCCTATGAAATCTGAGTTGTATGGCGGATGATTTTCTTCCCCCTTTTTAACAGAGCAGAATGTTTCACAATGGCTTGGAAAATACCTTGGCATGAAATACAGAAGGAATTACCAATATTATGAAAGTCAAAAGATAGGATGGAAAATATATATCCTGTGCCAGATATTCCTCTTATAGCTCTTCTTTTAGCAGACATATGTGCTAGGGACTTGACAAATCATTGATACAGCATCTGACTGATTTTTCAAATGGCTGGATATATTTTAATGTTTATTTTTTTGAAACAGAATTTATTACTTTTAATCTTGCTTCTTCCTTAAAGATTTTCACCTGAAACTGTCCCTACCATGAGGATTTATTCCACTAATTCTTTGTCTGCTATTGGTTGCCATTTTCTGTCTTCTTCATGCTTTTTAAGTCATTTTTATCCATATTTGACTGTTTTTTCTTTACAAGTCCTGATATTTTTACCACTTAAAAAACCCACAGAATAAAGCTATAAATAAAACCTTGCTTACATACCCAAAGCTATTTTCCACTTTCCTTCAACTATCTAGCTAGTTAAACAAAATTATAGTCCACTGATCTTGCCCCAGTCTGGCCTCCTTTACTCCAGCGATGTTTATTATGTTTATTAGTATTAAGGTCTTTAACACATTTCTCTCTCTCTTCTCTTTTCCTAGTTAGTTTTGGGTGTCTGGGCATCTTACTCCCTAACAATTACTATTTTTTGTTGTTGATGCTGTCATAATGTCTTTTTCTATGCATCTCTCTGTAATGTAAGGACTTGGTTCTTTTTGTTTTTCGTCATTCTTCTACAGATGCTTATCTTGCACATGTGCAACCTCCTCTGCTCTCCGATAGTGGTTGACTGGATACCCAAGACCCTTATTTGTGGATTCTCACTTGTCAGAGTGTTAGGGGATATGTATGTATACTTTATATTATCGCCATATAGAAATGGGCATGACGTGTAAAATAGTACTTGATATCTCCATTTCCTCACTTTCACTTTGCTCAGCTCATTACTGGCTGCTAAGTCTCTGCTAAAACGACTCTCTTTAAATTTTTCAAAAACTTCTTATTGTAATCCAATGAATACTGTCCACTTACAAAAGTTATTAGACTACTACACCATGTCGCACTGGTTAGTCCTCCATTCCTAAAGTTCTTTGACATGACATTCTCCTAATTCTTCCTAGTCCTTGTCTGATCTGTCTCTTTCTCCTCCGAGAGCTGGGCTTAGAATTTGGTGTTGTTAAAGTATTTTTTTTCCACTACATTCTCTCTGTGTCTGGGTTTCCTATCACTGCTGTAACAAATTACCACAAACATAGTGGCTTAAAACAACACAAATTCATTCTTTTAGAGTTCTGGAGGTCAGAAGGACAATATCAGTTATAATGAAGAGAAAATATAAAGGACCTTTATTCATACAATTTAAATTCCTCATAACTAACAAATGATAGAACTGAAATCTTTTCCTGTTTGTATATGTATCCATTCAAGCATGAAAGTACCAATAACTTGTTCCAAATTGTCAATTTATTCAACAGAAATATGTCTATTTTTTTAATCTTAGGAACTGGGTACCAATAAAAAAGATTGGTTAGGGAAAAAAGATTGTTTTTCTTTGTGAAAAAGAATGTATAGCCTTCTTTCAGAACATTGAAACTTGTCATAATAAAATATCAACTTTTATTGATTGCTGCATTTCAATGAATTTGAGTGACAGCCTGATTTTGCCAGTGCTCATGTTTACTTAATTCTCACATGCATGAAGGATATTATGATCTATTTTACAGGTTGTCACTATTTTATAGTGATTAATATTGACTTCCTTTAAAGTCTGGCCAGAAATTATATTATGTCATTTGTATAATAAGAATGAGTTTTTTTTTTCTAATGGAAAACTACAGGAAACAAAGAACAAAAAGCAAAGGTTTCATTTTTGAAATAAGACACCGACTAGAGCAGGGAACAACTGAGGAAGAAATTCTGCTAAAATCATTGGAAATCAAGGACACCGAGAATCTATGACCTCATCGGACTGGAGACAATTAATTTCATTATGGCTCATGACATAACCTCCTGAAAATACAAGCGCCGTGTAAGCTAAGAGAAAGGAAGGAACAAGGAAAAGAGCTACCTACAGATAGAGAATCAGTTGAGCATTTCCCTTTGGTGACTTTCACGTTATTTTGGTTTCAAAATACTTTAGTTTTCTTGTTAGAATAACATTTTGGAAGCAATTAATTGTGATATTTGGATGGAATATTTGTGTTTACACTCCAATAAAATTATTTGAAGTACTTTTTGAGGTGCTTTTAAACAAAGGTGCAAATGTTGACTACGGCCTCAAAAATGGATAATGTATATGGGAAATTTTGGGGATGACTCATTTCCAAACCATTTCTCATTTGTTTTCTCATACATAGTGAGCCTTCTCATTTAGGTTGTCTCTGAACAAAGAGCTCATTTGTTAAAATGGGATTCCTTTGTTAAAATGTTCATTAATATATTAATCAGTGCTATCACCTAAGATGTTCTTCTTGTTGTGCTCAGTTTTTAAACTCATCTAGCACCCTTCAGTATCCAGTCTGCTCGTTTCAGATACTGTATCTTCATTTCTTTGGCCAGTCTTTATTGCCGGCCACATGATATCTCCCCACTCCTGGATATACCACCACTGTCTTGACAAATCTCATGTTCACACAGCCATCTCTCTCTCTCTGTTCTCCTCCCTACCTCCAATACCTCATGGACTTGGCTGACAGTGCTTTCAAAGCACATATTTTCTTTGGCCCATTAACTGACAAGAAATTCCTGAGAGCCAGTTTGTATGGATAAATATTCTTTCTCAGTTGAAACCAAAGGTAGCAAGCTCAAAATCTTTCCCTGGTAGAAAATAGAAATGTATTAGACTGAATTTAAGGTCGCAATATATTTGCTATGAGTCAAGGTGGGGTGGTATTTCTTGACCAGTGTGGTTTAGAATCCTCTTCACTAACAAGTCACCGTTCACCAAATGAAGGGTTTGGGGGTCTGTTTTCTGACTCTAACACAAATGTGGCACTCATTGGGTCTTTTGGGGAGTTCCATTTAGAAAAAAAAATTTTATGTAGAGGATAACATTTCCTCCTATCGATTTATTAATGACTCATGTGCTTTGAAAATTGGCAATTTTAGACAATAGGAACTTGTAATAGGAAGGTGATGTACTATATTGACTTGGATTATATTCTTGGACAATATCATAGACAGATAATATATAGCAAGTATGCCCCAAATTTAAATGAAATAGAAAAGGATTGTGTGCATGTGTGTCAGGTATATATGTGGAGGGGATGGAGATCATGAAGATGCCACATTATTAGTTTTAATGGTATGCAACTGATTTTATGGTCAACTGAAGCAGTCTGCCCTGCTGGTTTATGTTCTTGGGAATAATTGACTGTATAGGTGAAAGAAAGCTTTTCTTGACCTGTATAGTACTCTCTTCATGTCAAAAAGTTAAAATGTTTTTTTTCAATGCTTGCTGGAGAAAGTCTCTAGTAAAGCTTTTCCCAATCTGGTCTTTCTTATTCCATTTCTCATGATTTGCCAATATTTGTTCTCTGATCCAGTTTGGTTGGCATACACAGTATTTCCAAACACAAATAGTCTCTCTCATCTCCAGGTCCAATTCATTCATTTCCATTTACTCAGATTAACCTATTCTTCAAATGACAATTCAAGTCCCATTCCCTTCCTAAGGAAATATAATTCATTTTTCTTCTAAAATTTTAGAACTCATTTTCCATATGACATCTAATCTGAGACTATTTTGTTTGGCTATTTACTTTTTGATGTTATTTAACTTTTCCTTTTGCTTATCAGAGTGTAAATTCTCTAAAAGTAGGAACCATGTCTGGTGTTTATCATGTCCTCTATGCTTGATTTAATACAGACTTTCAATTACTCAAATACGTGTTGAGATAAATGGATGTGGATGAATTAACTCAGCCATTGTTGGCACATATAACTGGATTAATGCAAATCTATTCTTACTACCTGAAAAAACAACTCAAATGATATTCTTTACAGATAATGAGCCAGGCTTATTTCCCCCTTCCTCAAGGGATAGTTTTTCTTAGAAAACCTTCTGCAGTAGAACTATGACATGACATTTTTGCAGTACTAAGAGCTCTACCTGTGATAAACTATGTGCTATTGGGCCATGGATAGGTGCCTCAATCTCTGGATGCCTTCATTTCTCTATCAGCAAAATGAAGTAAGGTGCCTCCTTTTCCCTGCTTGAGTGTAGAAGTTATAGGAAATAATGAGTCCAATCCCTGCCTTTCCTGTCCTCTTCAAACAGAGAATAGCTACCAACATCTCAGGTTCAGTTTTTAAATGAAAAATATTAAAAATCTTCAAAAATTTGAGATAATATTGTTAAACTATCAGCATATACAGCCCTTGGTGAAAAGATTTTATGTATAAGAAATATCAAAAGCAAATATTTTATGTGTTTCCAAATTATTTTGTTTCCCATTATGTATTCAAAGCTTGGTTGATAGAGAATGAGTTGAAACATGAAATTTTAAATTAGATAATGAACTACTCATAAATTACACTTTATTTAATATTCTGTCCACAAATTTATTATAGCCTAAAATGACATTAAATGCATAATTTTAATATTACACTTATTAACTTATTGTCTTATTTACTGAGTCTGTAATCAAGATAAAAGACAAGATTTTTTGAGAATTTGGACTGGCCGAGCAACCAGAGTTGTAGTTCCAGACTGCACCCACCGGTCCTGGGATGATGTAGTGAATGCACAGGGGTGCAGAGGGGTATTTTAAAATTTTGAGGGAAACACAGCAATATTTACCATCTATTGAAAACTGAGCAAACTATTAGCTTGAAGTAGTTTATAGTTTTAGCACTGGATTGTGCTACAAAAATTCAGTCACTTCATACATTCACAAAGCTGAGTGAAAGTTGCCCTGATTAAAAGCAGAAACCACAGACAAAACAATGTGGAACCCAAAATAAGGATGGCAATATGCAATCTCATCCCAAGGTTTGCGATGATGGGCAGCGCCCAACTTCATTAGTTATTTAGTTAAAATAATTAATTAAAAGTTATAATTATTTAAGAATGAAATTTTTTTTTGCTTTTCATCTATTATATTTTTAAGTGCCACTAAGCTGTTAGGATGTAAGTGCTTTTTAAGTTTGGCCGCAACTACTATATGAATTGAATTGTTAGGTACTTCTTTTGATCTACAGTGTTGTTAAAATTACTCAGAAAATCTGAGAAGCAAGAAATTTGAAAATCTTCTCTGAGAGAAATGTGCAAAGGCGTCATTGGTTTGAGCAGAGTTCTGCCCAGTTTAGGTCTGTATAACCTGGAGGGAAGCAGAGTCATTCACTGGGCTTGGTGCAGAGGACTTGGGAAATGGAATGATGGGTCTACACAGTTACATGCTGCTCATCTGGAAGTAAGGATTCTTTTACTGATGTAGCCTTAATAACACCCCATATGAATTAGAAATGGAACATTTTAATTTTAGTGCATTGTGGTGGTACAGATGCCTGTCCATTTTTGTACACTAAAAGAGGAATTAATGCTCATTTTGTTACTATAAGGAGAACTGCCAGAAATGAGTAAATGTATGTTTTATTTAAAAGTTTCACATCTTTTGGTGGAGAAATGTTTTAGGATTATATTAACACTAGCTTGGTTTTTTAAGCTTAAACGAATCTGCTCATTGCTGAGTTCACTCATTTCAATGTCCACACTGAAATATTTTCCAGAAATTATTACAGCATGAGTAGAAAATTATTTATTAATTTCTTAAACAGAAAATTTTTCTATTAATTATTTTAAGGGATCTAAGTGCATTGTCATTTAATCATTATTAGTAGTACTCACTAGTGTTTATATCTACTGACAAGGTATAGCATTTCATTCTTAATATTTAAGAATTTTAATATTTATATTAAAACTGGATTAAAAATAGACTATTTTAAAATAATAACTAAATAAAGGATTGCGTATTCATGACAAATTGGACATATTTAAGTAAATGTCTGTTAACATTAACGATGTTATATCAAGACACTGTTATTGATAATTCATACTTATTACTGTTAGCTGTCAAGCTTAATAAGTTGCAGACAGGAAGATATGATTCCTTTATATAATATAATAAAGCAGACCGAAGAATTAGGTTATGAAAAGACAGGAAGATGGTGAACATCTAACCAAATACAATTGAGTTGAAATTTTTCTTTTTTATCTACTTAATTCTGTGGACCATGTTCATGGCAGCTTTGTATAAGGAAAAGATCTTAGGCAGCTGAAGAAGGGATTTGCAGAGAAACTGCATTCTCAGAAAGGATATAATAGGGAAGAAAAAGAGAAGCTAACTTTATGATGTTCAAAGGGAAATTTTTCTCGCATAAGAAAGATATTATGCGGAAAGGACATGAATAACTCCACAAACAGAAAAAATATAAAATATTGGGGATTGATGGTACCCTGCAGATTTTACCCAACCCTTTTAATTTAGAGGTGAGGGTGGTTTATGTCCCAGAAAAGTTAAGCAACTTGTTTTTAGCCACATGGCTAGTTATTAGCAGAGCAGCTACTAGAAGGTAGAGCTTCGGCACAGATCAATGCTTTTCCATGACATTGTATTCTAGGGGATAATTATGACATATTAATTGTGTATGTAATACTTATTTGTAAAGCAAAAACCCCTCACATTGTGACTTTAATTCATCAGATTTCTTTTCCTCTGTGTTTTTAGGACATTTGAGGACAATTATAAGAGGCAGGCAAGAAATGTGTTTCAATAAAAATAGCATGGGCTTAGGTGTCAGGACTGGAATTCTGACTAACATTTATCAGCTCCATGACCTTGGGGAAGATATTAAAATCTCAGCAAGAATTTTTATATCTGCAAAATTTGGAAAACATGTCCTGTTGTGCGGCACTGTAAAGATTAATGAAGCAACAAGTAAAAAAGACACTGGTCCATAATAGGTTCTAAACAAATGTTAATTCACCTTTACTTAAATAGATTTTGAAGGCAATGTTTTGAAAATAATTTGGAAAGCAAAAGGTTTGGGTACAAGGTGAAAAGAAATATTTAGGAAAATGACTATAGGCCTCAGTGTTCCACAACTGAATCACTTATGGACAAAATACTGCTCTTACTAGACATGTACAGAAAATGCCGTGGTCTACAAAAACATGTAGAGAAGGGTACAACAATTTTCCAATATAGGTCGCACTTAGTACCTGAAAAAGAATCCCAACTTCAAGTGTGTAGAGAGTTAATAAGGCTGAAGACAAAGTGAGTGGGAATTGTAGGAGGCATTGACCTATAGGGTCTCTCCTCAGAGGAGGACAGATTCCACAGCACATGATCACGGGTGCAAAGCCACCTAAAGCCACTTACAGAATAGAGTGTTTTCTGCCAGAGGTGCCAAAAGACACCGATTACTTTCCCTCTTTCTTGGATACGGTGCCATCAAAAGAAGCCAGCCCTCTCACTCATTACTCATTACTCTGAAGTTTATTTGTGGTACAAATTGACTTTATTGCTTTTCTTTATTTCCTTCTCCCACCCCCTTTCTTCTTGTTTTGAGCGAGAAGTACCCTATCTTTTCAGCATGGTTTTATGATGAAATATAACTAGAGGATGATAGGTTGCATAGTCTTCCATGTGTCCTTTTATATATGAACAAAGCAGATGATTCTCATTTTGATATTATCCTTTATATTTAGTTTTACTTACAAAATTATGCAATATGAAGCACAGTATCTCCACTTTTATTTGTTCACAGTCTTTCACCAAGAAAGTTCATTTGTCCTTTTTTAAAAAAGAGAGTATGAGAAAGTGGGAGGTGTAGAAAGAATTTTTTTCAGGGAATATGTACATAGTTCTGCAGGTGAGGAGTATGTGGGTAATTTTCTAGGTTAGGGATCCAAGAAAACTTGTCCTACTTAATAATTCACCAGCTACTTTATTTCTTTAGAGAACTTGCTTTAATGTTATATGTGCGGTTTCTGTGAGTTGCTAGATTTATGTAAAGATTGACCAGGGGGGAGATTTCCTCAGGCTTCTGATATATGGCAAGAGCTCTACTCCAGGGAACACTTATGCAGATGTTGCAGGTTTTCTTGCTGGAGACTTCGCTGGATGAAAATGAATTAGGGAAAGACTTTGGAACTCTGAAGTGCAATGAATTTGGGGAGTAAGAACCAATTGTAGTTTTTATCTGAATTTGACAGGGATGCTTTTATTTTTAACTTCTCTGGAAAGGATGAAAATCAAATTAAATGAGGCAGGGTAGGTGAAAGGCATTTATAAATAACAATGCTGTATACGAATGTAAGGCAAACAACAACAGTTGTTCTATGTTTAAAAGGTGAATCTTAAGTAAGGTGGAGAATCTGCTTTCTTTCTTTTTAAAAAAAATATTTTAGGCTATTCATTCCTTTTTTAATTGAGGTAAAATTGCTATATAACATTATATTGGTTTCAAGTGTACAACCTAATAATTCAATTTTTGTATACACCACATTATCACCACAAATAAGTCTGGTTATCACCACACAATTGACTCCCTTCACCTATTTCACCCCCTACAATCCCCTTCTCTTCTGAAAACCATGAGTCTGTTTTCTGTATCGATGAGTTTTCCTTGGATAAATACCCAGAAGTGGGATTGCTAGATCATAGATAGTTCTATTTTTAATTTTCTGAGGAGCCTCCATACTGTTTTCCATAATGGTTGCACCAATTTACATCCCACCAATAGTGCACAAGAGTTCCCTTTTCTTTTTTTTTCTTTTGGTATCATTAATCTACAATTACATGTGCAACATTATGATTATTAAACTCCTCACTTCATCAGGTCCCCCCCACCAACCCAATTACAGTCACTATCTATAAGTGTGGTGAGATGCTATAGAATCACTATTTTTCATCTCTGAGTTGTACAGCCCTCCCCGTGCCCCCCAACATTGTGTCTGTTAATCGTAATGCCCCTTTTTCCCCCTTGTCCCTCCCTTCCCACCCATCTTCCCCAGTCCCTTTCCCTTTGGTAACTGTTAGTCCATTCTTGGGTTCTTGGGTTCTGTGAGTCTGCTGATGTTTTGTTCTTTCAGTTTCTTTTTCTTTGCTCTTATGCTCCACATATGAGTGAAATCATTTGATACTTGTCTTTTTCGGCTTGGCTTATTTCACTGAGCATAATACCCTCTAGCTCCATCCATGTTGTTGCAAATGGTAGGATTTGTTTTCTTCTTATGGCTGAATAATATTCCATTGTGTATATGTACCACTTCTTCTTTATGCAGTCATCTACTGATGGACACTTAGGTTGCTTCCATTTCTTGGCTATTGTAAATAGTGCTGCGATAAACATAGGGGTGCATATGTCTTTTTCAAACTGGGCTGCTGCATTCTTAGTGAAAATTCCTAGGAGTGGGATTCCTGGGTCAAATGGTATTTCTATTTTGAGTTTTTTGAGGAACCTCCATACTGCTTTCCACAATGGTTGAACTAATTTGCATTCCCACCAGCAGTGTAGGAGGGTTCCCTTTTCTCCACATCCTCGCCAACAGTTATTGTTGTTTGTGTTTTGGATGTTGGCCATCCTCACTGGTGTGAGGTTATATCTCATTGTGGTTTTAATCTGCATTTCTCTGATGATTAGTGATGTGGAGCATCTTTTCATGTGCCTGTTGGCCATCTGAATTTCTTCTTTGGAGAAGTGTCTATTTATATCCTCTGCCCATTTCTTATTTGGATTATTTACTTTTTGTTTGTTGAGGTACGTGACTTCTTTATATATTTTGGATGTCAACCCCTTATCTGACATGTCATTTATGAATATATTCTCCCGTACTGTCAGATGTCTTTTTGTTCTACTGATGGTGTCCGTTGCTGTACAGAAGCTTTCAGCTTGATATAGTCCCAGTGGTTCATTTTCGCTTTTGTTTCCTTTGCCCGGGGAGATATGTTCATGAAGAAGCCGCTCATGTTTATGTCCAAGAGATTTTTGCCTATGTTTTTTTCTAAGAGTTTTATGGTTTCATGATTTACATTCAGGTCTTTGATCCATTTTGAGTTTACTTTTGTGTATGGGGTTAGACAGTAGTCCAGTTTCATTCTCTTACATGTAGCTGTCCAGTTAAAGAGTTCCCTTTTCTACACATCCTCTCCAACACTTGTTTCTTGTCTTTTTGATACTAGCCATTCTGACTGGTGTGAGGTGGTATCTCACTGTAGTTTTGATTTGCATTTCCTTGATGACTAGTGATGGTGAACATATTTTCATGTGTCTGTCGGCATCTTTATGTCTTATTTGGAAAAATGTCTACTTAAATCCTCTGCCCCTTTTAAATTGGATTTTTTTAAAACTTGATAAAGTACTTGGATTCTGTTTATTAGACTCAAAGCTTAAAATAATTTTTTTATGAGAATAGGTTATTCTTCCTTTTAAAAATGTTCATTCCAGTGTAGAACACAGCAGTTTGTATATTGAGACCTTTTATATCCTGCTTCTGGAAAGAAATACAAAGGAAATCCTTGAAAGTAATGCAGAGAATCTACTGTGTACATCTAGGCCCCTATTTGTTTCTAGTTTAAAGATCATTGCGAAAATCATGAGCAAAGGCAGGGTAATTCATACTGACAATTGTAAGACCACTTCATCTGGCTATGTTCTGTAAAAGAGTCTTTGATTCAAATGATTCACACAAAGGAAAAATGTCTATAGATTCAGACAATTCAGACAAGCATTCTTTCTGGCAATAAACTTCCAGTGTAAACAGGAAGACTCATGGGTCTCTTATAATTTTAGAAATAAATGATATTCATTGCTTTGTGCTCATTTTGACTTTGAGACAAGAGATATAATGATTAGTAAGAGTTCTGATTTTAAATCCAGTGCCAAGGTTATTTACCAATACCATAAGGAACATGTGTTTTGTGTGTGCATAAGTAATTTATTAAAAGAATGTAAAGGACATATACTATTTTGTATTCATAAAAGACACTCTAAAACTGTGTGGCTTTAAAGAACTTGACAACTACATCATCATTACTAAGAAGAGAACTAAGAACTCCAACTTACACTGTGATCCTTCACAACAAGACTATTAAACAATTTCTCCAAAGTTGGAGTAATGTAATTTTCAAAGGAACCATCCATTGCATTTCAGAAAAAAAAGAGAGTAGAATTTTTTAGCACAATTGATGACTATTCTTTATGAAAAAAAGTGTAATTTGTGTCTAATTTCCAGTAGAAACAAATGTATATAGAATTAAGTAAAGAAATAGGGAAATCAACAGTAGGTACATCACATGATGAAAATAATAAGAGAGGCCTGAATTTCCTTTAAGAGGAGAAACTATGCAGGATGAGAAAGAATGTATGTATTTTTGAAGGGGAGCATGTAATAGTACACACTTTTCATATCTTTAACATCTATTTAAACTCTGAGAATAAGGCATGTCTCTGAATTAACTTGAGTGGATTTTCCTAAAAATATAAAAGGAATCTTCAGACATCATTTATGTTTGAGTCTTCATAAACAGGAAGATTTAGAGTTAAAAGCAAATTGGGTCTGGAGTACAGGAAAGGCTTTTTGTTTTTTTGTTTGATTTTAAATAAACACAGTCTATACACTCATCTGCCTTCACCTTGGAAGGACCAGTCCTTCAAACAAAACAAAACAAAAAATCCACAACGCTTTGGCTTCCCTATAGTAGAGGAGAAGCTAGGGTTACTGAACTTTTCTTTCGGAGGGAGGAGGATGGTGGGAAATGTGCTCCTGTGTTTTGCTTTAGGGGAAGCTGAGCCTGGAACCTCTCTTGTAGGGACACTATTTGTTTGCCCCTTCGTCCCAACCCTTGCCCTAATGTCAGAAGAGGTCCGAGGCTTTTCTGAACCTAAAGCAAGTTCCGTGGGGCCGGACGCCGAGAGCGGCTGCTGATTTGACACGAGACAGGCTTTGTAAGGAAGCAGCTGCACAGCAAACTCGGTCAAGAGCTGTGCTGGCGCTGTGGCGCGTCTGTTCTTAGGCTTCGACAAGCCTCCCTGCCCACTCCCCTTAGCTTTCCGAGCAGCAGTTGCACCCACGTGCAAACAGGTCGCATATTTGGCGCAAAGAGCCGGGAGAAGGAGGGACGTGGGGCCACTCCTTGGTGTGCCCTCGCCGGGTCCTAGCTGGTGGAGTCCGCATGGGAAGTGCCCCCCCACGCTCCAGAGGGCTGCAGGTGGCAAGCGGAGCTGTCCAGCACTAGGGCGGAGCAGGCGGGAGCCAGGCGCTCGGCGCCCCAGCCCGGCAGGCGCTCGGCAACGGGGCTCTCGTCTGAGCAGACGCTGCCCTCATTCTCTGCCGCCCGACGCAGGTGGAGAATGCTCGTCCCCGCGGGCTGCTCCAGCCGCGTGGGGGCCAGCACGTGCCCCTTCCCTTCCCTTGTCCGAGTCTCCTCTGGAATGGGCGGCTGGAGCGCTCGGCCTTTCCCCTTCTCCTCAGAACTTCCCGATAAACTCGGAGGAAGGCACGGAAAGGACAGGCACGGGCCCCAGTCCCCCTCTGCGCGCCCTCAGGCTTCCAGACGCCGCGCCCCAAGGAGGGGTCCGCGCGCGGCCCCGCGCCTCCCGGCCGCCCGGCGCCCCCCGGGCCCGTCCGCTCCCCGGCGGCCTCTGCTGCGGGCGACGGCAGGGCGTTCGGGGTTGGGGCTCTTGGGTCCGATCCGAGCGGCGTTGCGCTTCTCCTCGGAGGAGGGAACGTGGGAGCGGGGAGGGCGCGCAGAGGACGGCCACGAAGTGTCCTCGTTGCTCCTGAAACGTGGCGCCAGGCGAGGCAGAGACTCCCAAGGAGTGTGATGGCGACACGTGACGCCGGCGGAGGGAGCGCTCGGGCGGGGGG